>CAUYUJ010009814.1:0-20000 GCA_963575745.1 Prorocentrum cordatum
CTCCTCCTCCTCCTCCTCCTCCTCCTCCTCCTCCTCCTCCTCCTCCTCCTCCTCCCTCGTCCCTCAATGCTGCTGCCTCCTCCCTCCTTCCCCCTCCGTCATCGTTCCTCCGCCATCCGTCTGCCGCCTTCCTTGCTCCGCCCCCCATCCTCCGTCCTCCGTCATACCCAGCCTCCTCCTCACCCTCCTCCTCTGTCGTCCTCCTCCGTCGTCGCCTCCTCGTCTTCCTCCTCCTCCTCGTCGTCCTCCTCCGCATCTTCGTACTCCTTATGCTCCCCCTCCTCCTCCTCCTCCTCCTCCTCCTCCTCCTCCTCCTCCTCCTCCTCCTCCTCCTCCTCTTCCTCCTCCTCCTCCTCCTCCGCCTCCTCCTCCACCTACACCGCATCCTCATCCTCCGCCTCCTCCTCCTCCTCCTCATCCTCCTCATCCTCCTCCTTCTCCTCCTCCTCCTCTCCCTCCTTCTCCTCCTCCTCATCATCAGCAGCAGCGTCATCATGATCGTCATCGTGATCAGCATCATCATCCTCATCAGCAGCAGCATCAGCATCAGCGTCAGCATCAGCATCAGCATCATCAGCAGCATCAGCATCAGCATCAGCATCAGCATCAACATCAGCATCAGCATCATCATCATCATCATCGTCATCATCATCAGCATCAGCATCATCATCATCATCATCATCATCATCATCATCATCATCATCAGCATCATCATCAGCATCATCATCAGCAGCATCATCATCATCAGCATCAGCATCGTCATCATCATCATCATCAGCATCAGCATCATCATCATCATCAGCATCATCAGCCTCATCATCAGCATCTTCATCGGCATCAGCAGTATCATCAACAGCACCATCAGCATCATCATCAGCATCAGCATCATCAGAATCATCAGCATCATCATCAGCAGCATCATCAGCATCATCATCATCAGCACCACCACCACCATCATCATCAGCATCATCATCATCATCGTCAGCAGCAGCATCTGCACAATCACCATCATCATCAGCATCAGCATCATCATCAGCAGCATCAGCATCATCAGCATCATCATCATCAGCAGCAGCAGCGTCATCATCATCGTCATCGTCATCATCAGCATCATCGCCATCATCATAGTGATCCTCCTCCTCCTCGGCGTCCGCCTCCTCATCCTCCTCACCCGCATCCGCATTCTCATCCCACTCCTCAACCTCCTCATCCCCCTCCTTCATTGCACGTTCCTCCTCGTCTCCTCATTCCTCCGTCTCCTCCTCATCATCCTCCTCGTCCGCCTCCTCCATCCTCCCTCCTCCCTCATCCCTTCCCCTCAGCCCTTCTCGCTCCTCCATCCTCTCTCCTCATTCCTCACTCCTCTACTCGCGCCTCGCCCATCTCTCCTCCCTCCTCCCTCCTGCTTCCTCCCGTCTCCCTCCCTCATTCCTCCTCCCTCCTCCCTCCTCCATCCTCCCAGCTCCATTATCCGGTCTCCTTCCTCTGTCCTCTGTCCTCCGTCCTCCTCCCTCCTCCCTCCCCCGTCCTATGTCCTGCGTCCTGGTTCCTTATAACGCCTCCCTCCTTCCGCCTTCCTCATCCGTCCTCCGTCTTCTGTCCTCCGTGTTCGTCCCAGTCCTCCTCCTCCTCCTCCTCCTCCTCCTCCTCCTCCTCCTCCTCCTCCTCCGTCTCCTCCTCATCTGTATCCTCCTCCTCCTCCTCCTCCTCCTCCTCCGCCTCCTCCTCCGCCTCCACCTCCTCCGCCTCCACCTCCTCCTCCGCCTTCTCCTCCCCTCTCCTCCGCCTTCTCCTCCCCCCTCCTCCTATTCCTCCTTCTCATCCTATTCCTCCTACTCAACCTCCTCCTCCTGAGACGTTCTCACCACTCATGACGCTGAACCTTGAAAGTTGACACCAGCTTCACAGATGGAGGGCGGGTGGTTTTCACAATGTGTCTCTCGTCTTAGCGCGGCGCAAATTCGTTTAAAAACCCTGTAAGAGCTTCACGGATTGAGAGCGGATGGTTTTCAAAATGCGGATCTCGCCTAAGCGCGGCGCACATTCGTTTTGGGCATGTGCAAGAATTTCACGGATTGAGGGCGGGTCGGCTTCAAAATGTGGCTCTCGCCTAAGCGCGGCACCTATTCGTTCTGAAACTGTGCAAGAGTCACGGGTTGAGGGCGAATCGTTTTCAAAATGTGGCTCTCGCCTAAGCGATGCGCACATTCGTTTTGAAAATGTCGCCCCAGCACCACGTTCTGTTTGAAAAGTTGCGAGAGATGCACGGGCTCCCCTCACCAACGTACCAGGAATGGCGTGTTGGAAAGATTCAGGATTATGCGGCTGTCTCAGTTACGCTGAGCCTATGTTTCGAAGTCATAGGAAAGGCGTCCTGGCAAGATTTAGGATCGTCGAGACGGAACAAGCAGGTTGATCCGTGGCGCTGGAAAGCCGAGAACACTGTTTTGGCATGCCTCAGGGTCTTCAAACGGGTGTCCTCCAACGAGGCAGTTTCATCAGTGGGAATGAACAGTTGTAGGGGGCCTATGAAGAGGGAGCTTGGAGGGAGGGTGTACCCCAACATCGTTGATGACTCTTGGGTTTACACTGGTCCTCCTCCTCTTCCTCCTCATCCTCCTCCGCCTCCTCCTCCGCCTCTTCCTCATCCACCTCTTCGTCCTCGTCCTCCTCCTCCTCCTCCTCCTCCTCACCACCACCACCACCACCAACAACAACAACCTAACCACTACCACCACCACCACCACGCATTGGTCAGCATAAGCTCAACATCATCACCATTGGCATCGCCATCGTTCTTCAACCATCAGCATCGGCATCAGCATCATCAGCATCATCAGCATCATCGTCATCATCATCAGTATCAGCATCAACATAAACATCAACATCAACATCAACATCAACATCATAATAGTCGTCATCATCATCATCGTCATCACCATCCTCATCATCATCATCATCAACATCATCATCATCATCATCATCATCAGCATCATCGCCATCATCAACATCATCAGCATCATCACCATCACCATCACCATCACCATCATCATCATCATCAGCATCATCATCATCATAAGCATCACCATCAGCGTACTCAGCGTAATAATCATCAGCATCATATTCATTGACATCATCACAATCATCGCCGCCATCAGCATCATCAGCATCACCACCATCAGCATCATCATCTGTTCGTCGGCGTCCGCGGCATCATCATCCTCATCATCATCCTCATCATCATCATCATCATCATCATCATCATCATCCGCGGCATCATCAGCCTCATCAGTACCAGCAGCATCAGCAGCACCGTCGCAATCATCATCCTCATCAGCATCATCCCCATCAGCATCAGCATCATCAGCATCATCATGATCATCATCGTCATCATCCTCACCACCATCAACAACAGTAGCAGCATCAGCAACATCGTCATCGCCATCATCAGCGGCATCGGCATCAGCAACAGCCGCACCAGCATCATCAACATCTTCATCAGCAACATCATCATTTACATCAGCATAATCAGCACCATCATCAGCATCATCCTCATCATCATCAGCAGCATGATCCTCGTCTTCATCTTCATCAGCAACGTTAGCATCAACATCATCATCATCAGCATCAACATCACCAACAGCAGTGTTCGTAAAATCGTCAGCATCGTCATCAGCATCATACTCATCATCAGCAGCAAAATCACGCTCAACCTCAACATCCGCATCATCAACATCAACATCACCATCATCAGCAGCATTAGCGTCCTCATCATCATCAGCAGCATCGTCATCATCAGCAACATCATCAACCACACTATCACCATCACCATCGACCTCAGCAGCATCATCAATACCACTAGCATCGTCATCGTCATCATCATCACCATCATCAGCATCATCCTTACCAGTATCATCACCATCATCGTCATCATCAGAACCCTCTTCAGGACCATCAACATCATCATCATCATCAACATCATGATAATCGTCAACATCGCCCTCATCCCATCACCACCATTATCACCATCACCAGCATCATCATCCGCATAATGATCATCATCAGCATCATCATCATCATACGCATTCATCTGCATCAAGAGCAGCGTCATAATCGTCGTCATCACCGTCGTCACCACCATCAGCATAATCACCATCATCATCATCAACGTCATCATCACCATCAGCACCATCAGTATCATCAAAATCATCATCGCGTCCGTCTTCATCAGAATCCAGCCTCCTCCTCCTCCTCCTCCTCCTCCTCCTCCTAAAGGTCCGCCGTCTCCTCCTTTATATTGCTCGCTCTTCCCTCGACCTCCTCTCGCATCCGTCCTCCGCTCTCCTTCCTCATGCCTCCGTCATCCGTCCTCCTCCTCCTCCTCCTCTTCTTCCTCCTCGTCCACCTCCTCCGCCTCTTCCTCATTCTCCTTCTCCGCTTCCCCCCCCTCCTCCTCCTCCTCACCACCACCACCACCACCCCCACCGCCCCCGACGTAACCACTGCCACCAACACCGCCACTCAACGGCCAGCAACATCATCATCACCATCGGCATCATCATCAGCATCAGCATCAGCATCATCATGATCATCATCAGCAGCATCAGCATCATCATCATAATCAGCAGCATCATCTCCATCAGCATCATCATCAGCATCAACACCATCATCACAATCACCATTATCAGAATCGGCAACGCCATCATCAGCATCATCATCATGTTCATCAGCATCATCAGCATCAGCACCAGCAGCATCATCATCAGCATAATCAGCATCAGCATGATCTTCATCAGCATCAGCACCAGCATCAGCATCATCAGCATCGTCATCATTATCACCATCATCATCGTCATCATCACCCTCAGCAACAACAAGCTCATCAGCAGCAGCATCGTTACCCTCATCATCATCAGTTTCGTCATCATCACCATCAACTCATCATCACTAGCATCATCAGCATCACTCTCAGCATCATCATCAACATCATCAGCATCACCAGCATCATCATTATCGTCATCATCGTCGTCACCATCGTCGTCATCATCAACAACATCATCATCATCATCATCGTCATCGTCATCATCAACACCATCAGCATCGGAGGATGGGAGCGGCAGGGATGGGAGGGTATGGGATATGGGGTGGTAAGGGAGGGATGGCGAGGGCATGGGGATTGAATTGAACAGATGGGTGGGAAAGGGGAGGAAGGGAGGAAGGGACGGAGGACGAGAGGGGAGAGGAATGAGGAGAGGAGGTTCGATGCCGAGAGTGCTGTGCGAAAGGAGAATGCCTCCATACGCCCCGACGCCCCAAAATCTCTCCCACCAGACACCTGGCGCCTCGATTTGTTCGAGACATGGGCTCCCGGACCTATCGGCTCCTTCCCTGGGCAGATGTTTTAATTCGAGTCGCTTCTTGACGGTCCCGAAGCCCAGAAACGGCCCCTTGAGGCTGGAACCATTACAAAATGGACGTTTTGTTCTTTTCAAGACGCCTTGTGTCTGGGATCCTCCTGCACCTCACCCTGGAGAGAACCGAGACTCTGGAGATCTCTGGGAAGTCGTCGGGCGCTCCCAGAAGCCTCCACGAACATGTCCACCCTCCCCCACCCCTCCTCCTTCCTGCCCCCCTTTTCATCGCTGCTATTCCTGCCCCTCCCCCTGGACGGGGGGGAACCAACCCCCCCGTCCTTTCGACTGTGCTCCCAACGTGGAACCCCGGAGATCTCGACCCCTTCGCTGGGATCGGTGTTCCACCCAGTTTTGACAAAGGCCCCAAAAAGCCGACACTGGCCAAAAAGCTTCAATCGTAGAGACACAAAACAAGTCACAAGTTTTCGGAGCTCCGCGCGGATATCTTGGCCCGAGGCGCCGCCAGGGGGCCCAGCGTATATCCAAGAAACACGCGCCGAGCTCCGAGAGTGTAAGTTTCTGTTTCCCCCGATGTGTTCGACACCGTGCGTCTCTCCCCGCCAGAGGAGGTCAGGGGATAGAGCATGGAGGAGAAGGCGGTGCGCGAAGCGAGCCGAAGGCCTGGGAGCCCCCACGCCGCCGCCGGCACAGCTCCTGCGCCCACGGCCGCCCATTCCCTACACGATGCCACTGCTGCCGCTGCTCGAACCTGGCACGCACTGGCTCGGGCGTGGACTCACCCGCGGCTCAGCGCCAACCTGGCTCAGTCAGTTTCGAAAACTGCACTCGAATGACCGCAGGGGGTATTGAATACGCCCCCCAATAGTGTGCCGTGGGCTAGTTGGCGGTTGCCGACGCCCATCAATACTCGGCAAAAACAGATCCCGCCACTGTCGCCGCAGTCGCCGTGCTGTTGTCGTCGTTGTCGTCTTCAATACGATTCAATTACGGCTGCTTCTTCTACTACATCTACTACTACTTCGATTACTACTACTACTACTACTACTACTACTACTACTACTACTACTACTACTACTCCTACTACTACTACTACTACTACTACTACTACTACTACTACGACTACTACTACGACTACTACTACTACTACTACGACTACTACGACTACTACTCTACTACTACTACTACTACTACTACTACTACGACGACGACACGACGACGACGACGACGACGACGACGACGACGACGACGACGACGACGACGACGACGACGACGACTACTAAAACTAACTAAACTACTCTACTCCTACTCCTTGTCCTACTCCTACTCCTACTCCTATCCTTATTCCTTATTAGAATATACTCCTACTCCCCCCTCAGGCCGGCAGATAGGGGCCCCATCCGGGTGGTCCCATCCTAACTTGTAAAAAACAATACAAAAGCAACATGTTTCTTATTTTTTCCTCTCGACATGGACGTCCTGTCGTCCACGGCGATAATCCATTGCAAAAAATACCACAAAGAGCACACGCGCGCGTTCATGTCAGAATCCTACCGAACACCGTGTGTTTGCAAGCATTTCAACATAAAAACATCAAAAACCAAATGCTTTTTCACAAAAATTGTACAAATTTCCCGCCCGGGCTCTCTTGCTGAAATCATAGGAAAACCATAGGAATCTTAAGAATTCTGTCAAATCCAGCGATTTCACGTCATCGCGCGGTGCACTCGCGATGCTCTGTCATGCACCCAGGCCGCGAATCCTGTGCAAAAAATACCACGCGGGCGACATGCGCGCGCGTCGCCGCGAGCGCATGCTCAAATCCTTCTAGAGTCGTCGCCGTCATTGGCACCGTCGCATGGACGTCCTGTCGTCCACGTCGCAAAATGCATGGCAGGAATGGGACCCGGCTTACCGGGCCGTTGTCGACACGGCCACCTCTGGCTTCCTGCGGTGTACCGGGCCATTCTCGACTCGTCTGGCAATGCGTGCGCGGCATTCAACACGCGCTCGCCAGTTCCCGTCGGCAACCGCCATCGCGGCCGCATCAGCTGTACCAAACCGGCTGGCCGGTGTGACTTCGGCCCCCAGTTGTGCCAGCTTTGCTTCTTATGTTGTGGGAGGGCGGGTGGGACTGGGCATGCCATGCTTGACTCGCTCGAGCTGGCTAGCTTGACTCCTACTCCTACTCCTACTCCTACTCCTACTCCTACTCCTACTCCTACTCTACTCCTACTCACCTCCTACTCCTACTACTACTACTACTACTACTACTACTACTACTACTACTACTACTACTACTACTACTACTACTACTACTACTACTACTACTACTACTACGACTACGACTACGACTACGACTACGACTACGACTACGACGACGACTACTACTACTACTACTACTACTACTACTACTACTACTACTACTACTACTACTACCTCTACTACCTCTACTACCTCTACTACCTCTACTAGCTCTACTACCTCTACTACTTCTACTACCTCTATTACTTCTACTACCTCTACTACTGCTACTACGTCCACTACTACTACTACTACTACTACTACTACTACTACTACTACTACTACTACTACTACTACTACTACTACTACTACTACGACTACTACTAAGACTACGACTACGACTACTACTACTACTACTACTACTACTACTACTACTACTACTACTACTACTACTACTACTACTACTACTACTACTACTACGACTACTACTACTACTACTACTACTACGAACTACTACTACGACTACTATACTACTACTACGACTACTTCTACTACTACGACTACTACTACTACTACTACTACACTACTACTACTACTACTACTACTACTACTACTACTACTACTACTACTACTACTACTACTACTACGACTACTACTAACTACTACTATACTAGTACTACTACTACTACTACTACACTACTACTACTACTACTACTACTACTACTACTACTACTACTACTACTACGACTACTACGACTACGACTACTACTATTACTACTAACTATACTACTACTACTACTACTACTACTACTACTACTACTACTACTACTACTACTACTACTACGACTACGACTACGACTACCACTACGACTACGACTACGACTACGACTTACTACTACTACTACTACTACTACTACTACTACTACTACTACTACTACTACTACTACTACTACTACTACGACTACGACTAAGACTACGACTACGACTACGACTACTACTACTACTACTACTACTACTACTACTACTACTACTACTACTACTACTACTACTACTACTACTTACTACTACTTACTTACTACTACTACTACTACACTACTACTACTACTACTACTACTACTACTACTACTACTACTACTACTACTACTACTACTACTACTACTACTACTACTACTACTACTACTACTACTACTACTACTACTACTACTACTACTACTACTACTACTACTACTACTACTACTACTACTACTACTACTACTACTACTACTACTACTACTACTACTACTACTGAGCGGAGAAGAATAAGATGAAGATGGGCACGGACGGAGGTAGATGAGTACGTTGCGCTTCTTAGCTGATAAAGCTGCTGGTGATCACGCTCTGGTCCTGCGGCGGCACCCATTTCTGGGTGATCTTCTTGCGCTGCGTGAAGAACTCCATGGCCCCGTCTCCAGTGATGTCCGAAGCTGCGAACGAACTGTCGTTCATGCCCCCGAAGCTGAAGGGCTCGCGCGGGACGGGCACACCGATGTTCACGCCCAGCATGGCCGCCGAGACGCGCTTCAGGAAGTACTCGGAGTGCTGCCCGACGGACGTGTAGATGCAGGCCGCGTTGCCGTAGGGGTTCGAGTTCTCGATCGCGATGGCCTCGTCGAACGTGTCCACGCGCAGCATGGGTCGGGCGTAGCCAAGGGAACCCTAGGCCCAAGGCGTCCCCAGGATGCCCGTGGGGGGGCTCCCGCCGGCGCCCAACGTCACCCCTCACGAAGCCCGGAGGGCCCAAGAGGGGCCCGGAACGGCCCGCAGAGCTGGGAACACCGTGGGACCAGCAGACCCTGAGATCCGACGGCAAGGAAAAAAACGCAACCCAGTCAAGAACCACTGCCGGAGCCCCGGAGCCCAAATCTCTCTGCGGCTCTCGTCGAGGCGGACCGATCTGCGAGGTCCACGGCGCCCGAAGGCCGGGCGAAAACGCGCATTGTGAAACAGTGGCACCGCCCGAGTCGCAGGGGACGAATTGGCACCTTGCATGAAGAGAGCGGGCCCCGAGGGAAACGGGTCCTGGACACCGAAGGCCGGCTCCTCGTCCAGGGCCGTCTTGCTGGCGGCCCTGCGGTCCGTGGAGGGCCCGGGGAGCCCAGCAACGACGGACAACGAAACCTCAGGACCCGTTCCCTTGAAGAACCGTTTGATTCATTGGTGGGCCATTTTTCCCACCACCACTACCATAGATAGGAAAGGAAGAGGTGGTGGTGGTGGTGGTGGTGGCATGCTATAAGAGATGGGGGCCATCCAGCATGACATACTACTCTAAACGCAGCAGCGGAGCGAGAGGGCAGGAACTCAGGCAAAGACGACGACAAAGTAAACCTCGTTCAAGAAGATATCACATACGCTAGCACGATTCTTGGATTCTCCCAATCTCCATACATGTACTCCTCCTCGGTTCTGCTCTGTGGCGGCTGTAGGTGAGGAACAAAACGCCTTTCAAATGCAACCTCGGTTCTGCTATGTGAAGCTGAAGGTGAGGAACAAAACGCCTCTCAAATGCAACCACGGTTCTGATCTGTGCGGCTGTAGATGAGGAACAAAACGCCTATCAAATGCGACCTCGGTTCTGCACTGCGAAGCTGTAGGTGAGGAACAAAACGCCTCTCAAATGCAACCTCGGTTCTGCACTGCGAAGCTGTAGGTGAGGAACAAAACGCCTCTCAAATGCAACCTCGGTTCTGCTCTGTGAAGCTGTATGTGAGGAACAGAACGCCTCTCAAATGCAACCTCGATTCTGGTTGGCGAAGCTGTAGGTGAGGAACAAAACGCCTCTCAAATGCAACCTCGGTTCTGCTCGGTGAAGCTGTAGGTAAGCCTCAAACACTAGCACGATCTTTAGATTCCCCCAGCCGCCAAAGGATGTACTCCTCCTCATACGCCTTCCACGCATATCTATCTAGAGCCAATTCCGCCCAGTGAATACGTCGAGGAAAATAGAATCTAGTCAATTGATATTCCCAGACACATTGCCACGAAAACTTCTGGAAACCCTGTTTTTCTCCTTCTCTTTGTTCAGTTACAGCGTGTTGGTGAGAATTCCAGTTCAGAACATGACCCAGAATAGAATCAGGATTCTGATGAGCTTTACGTGCGATATGGCCAGCATACCTATGAAGACGACGCCATACTATTACATCTAGGTCCTGGATGTGTTCAGCAATCTTGATTTTCTTAATCTGCGACCTGACCGACCGAGAATACGATTCATCAGTTTCTTCTGGTAGACGAGGCCAGCGTATGTGACGAGCAAATTGTTTTGTCTGAGCCGCACGCAAAGCCAATGCCTTGCGTCGGCATAGATTCCAGACTGGTGAACACCATAAGCACGAAGATGATACCGTACGGTGAATTAAGCGAAATCTAGATATACGAGTGCTTGACGGACTAGAAAGTAGGTGCTGGACAGATCCCACCACTGATGTAGCCGTGAGCGTTTTAGTGCGACATCTTGATCCAGTTGTCCACGAGCGTTCATCCATATGCCAGTGACCTTCATCGCCTTATCATGCGGGATAATCTTAACAGCAGGCCACATCTTGGACCAAGGATGTTTTTCCTTGGTATTGTTCACCAAGAGCGTGATACGATCTTCAGGAAGGTCCCAGCCATAAAGAACAAGTGCTGCACGACATCTCTTCCATATCTCACGCGCATCCACGATACTGTTGGCCAGTATGAACAGATTGTCACTCCAAACCAAGAAGGGAATAAACTTGAAATTGCACATTTTGCGCCACTTGGAATAATGATGACCACAGTAAGCAACACCCAGCATCGCAATGCCAAGTCGATCGGCCACACACTTCTGCCATACTGGGCGCAGACAAGCAGTAAGCACCATTTTGAAGAAAGCCGGCCCCCAAGCAGACCCTTGAGGAACGCCGCGAGTAATGGGTGACGTGGTAGCCGTGTCACCCACCAAGTGCACATTATATCGAATAGATCGTAAGTGTCTGAGGAACCAAGCAGCAATAAAATCTGGTACACCTCGCCTTTGAAGGGATTGAAGCACGCGAAGATGGCATACAAAATCAAAAGCCTTAGGAATATCAGCAGAACCAGCAACAAAACCAAGTCCCCCTTGCATACACTTCTGAGCCATCATCATAATAATGAAGACCATGTCCATGACGCTGTGCCCCTCACGATAAGCAAATTGCCAGGGGGCGATGTCATGAATCTTATCCTTGATAGATTCAAGAAGGGCACCTCCTACCATCTTTGGAAGCACTGGCATAATCGCCAGCGGCCTTAGCAAGTTGAACCAAGTGACCGAGCTCTCCTTCGGAACCAATGCCAAATCACACAAAGTCCGCTGGGTGTCCATGCGCGCAGCCGCAACATGTAGGGGGCGATCAGCCAAGCACTGTTTCTTCCGCAACACGTCGTGACTATGGTCGAGCTGAAGACGATGAGGCATAACAGTGCAGAACTCACCACGAAGATCACGATCAATGGCTTCTTTAAGTGTCCAAAATGGGTTCTCCACTTGCGTACCCTTCGACGGTAAAATAATTGACACAGGGGCGTCGCGAACTTCTTCGTTCTCTGCACATTCCAAGAGACAAGGGCAGCGTCGAGTACAAGAGTGTTGTAAGCCAAGTGTGAGTGGGCTACATAGATCGTAGTGGTCAATAGCTTCATTTGCCAGAGAGTCTGCAACCTTGTTGAAACAGCGACGGACATGACGGATGCGAACCCTTCCCAGCCGAGCGATGAGAGCAAGAGCCGATGATCGATAAGCCCACGTACGACTATCTAAGACAGACCATAGTCCCGCAAGCTGGTTAACGACTGGATCACAATCACCTTCGATAACGAAATCATATTAAACATCCTCGTTCCGATACCCAAGAGCGATCTCCAGGAGGAAAAGTAGACCATGCCATTCAGCATCAATCGAAGAGCTCCCAGGAGAAAGCCGATGTGAAAAGCGAAACATTTCCACACCCATACCATCATATAGAACACAGCCACATCCAGCATTGTCCTCATCACGCCGAGCCCCATCAAACTGTCCGACCCAGGCTCTCCCATCAGCCCCAGGACCCATATCCCCAAAGTCAATAGTTTTTGGCATAGCTGAGGGGGCGGCGGCACCTTGCATGGCAATGGCCTGCAGCATTTCGGCAACAACCATATCTTCAGAGCAGCGCGACTTACGAGGCTTAAGTAGCATAGTACACTTTAGGAGGTGAGATCTGTTGAAGGTATTGTCTATCTTGAACTTGCCATAGATCCAGGAGGGAATGTTAAGGAGGTTGGAACGAGATTCAGAGAACTGCTTGCTATAATACTTCTGACCAGCATCGACAATCTCCGACGGGTTCGTGATGGACCGGTCTTCTTTTTCAGGATCCCTCAGGGCCAGTCTGCCTGAGGTGCCAGAGGCCTTCTTGCCCCAACCCCCGGCTCGCAAGTTGCTTAGAACAGCCTGAGACGCCGCGCGATGCTTAAGGTCGCGCAGCCGTCGTCTCTCAGCCCATACTTTACGAGCGCATGCAATCTTCTCAGCCTGAGTGGGAGCCTGTCGCCAAGCCGCCTCCAGAGCATGAAGAAGTACACGATCCTGACGCGCAGCAGCCCGAGCACTCATGCTCTTCCCAGTGTTGACTGCAGCCTTCCCAATGGTTCTCGAGAAGTCCTCCAGCGTCATATCCGAGGTGAGTGAAGAAGCTATCCCTGAAATATACTCTTCAGGTTGCTGAACTCGCCATCCGAGAGGTTTCTTCTCTCGCCAAACGCGTTCGTGTTGACATTCGTACTGCATGATGAGCATGCGGTGGTCCGTGACCGTCGCAGCAGTGTCCAGTACTTTAGTCTGTCTTACTCTTGCCCGACATGCTTTGGAAACCATAAAGCCATCAATGAAAGAGCCGTGGTACAAGGTCTGGCCCGATCCGAACGCATACCTGGTAGGTACACCTCCCCGAGGACAAAAGGTGCGCGAGAAAGCCAGCCCGTACTGCATTGCTAATAAGAGAAGCCACTCTCCACGTTCATTTCGTGTGCCACCCGAGAAGTCCCCAAGATACTGATCCTCCTCGTGAAGTTCTTTAGGGCCAAGCTCAGCGTTAAAGTCAGCACCCAAGATGAGAGTATCACCAGGCATATGATGTGTCGAGATGTAGCCAAAGATGAGGTTGGAGGTGTCATAGTAGCATTCTTCAGAAGTAGGTTGAGGAAGGTAAGTAGAGACAAAGAGAAACGATTTGTCCTTGATGGTGGCCCTCGCCACCGTCACACGAGGATGTATAGGTTCTGGAGCTTTGTGAACACAATGAAGGTGACGCCGATGAAATACAATAGCACATCCACGGTTCTGTAGGAGTGCCTGGAGAAGTTATGACAAAATGTCATTGAATTGAATTCGGTAAGTTCGTCGAGACCGCAAAGACCTCCTGCAAGAGTGGTACGTCCCACTCGCACTCCTCTGATATACTTTCTAGAAACCCACTGAACGCATCAAGAGCCATCCCACAGCAATTGAGCGTAACGACATTCAAGTTCTGAATGATCTTCTTACCCCAAAATTTAGAAAGTCTATCTCTAGTCCCGAAACGAACGGCGCGCCTTGAAGTCCTGCTTGCTCTGCTCCACTCTCTGCTGGAACGTCTCGTCATCCTTAAGATCAGACTGCTGCAGCTCGGCATTGAAGTTGGCCAGGGTGAGCGTCGGCAAACCCATGGCGTTGATATACGCAACCTGTTTGCGCTGACCCATCTCATCAGGAAGCCTGATCTCGCGCTGCGGAAAGACAATCTTGAATCGGCGCCCTTTGCCCTCAGCCTGCGAAAGCACAATAGCCATGTTCACCAGAGTCGATGTCACCTGACGCTGCTCCATCGACTGATGCTTCTTCATCCACAAACGAAGTCCAGGAAGCGGAGGGCCTCCATCACCACCAGGAGCAGGAGTATACTGTGCCTTACCACTGTCAGTGCCACCAAAGTTGTCCCGATCGACGCATTCACGATGCTTCCCCAATAGTGCCCAAACTGCACGATCATCACGACAATACACTTCTGCATGATTCCCAGGAGAAGCGCACCACTTACGAGTAATAGCAGTTGGGTCCACCATCGAGCAGATCTTGTCCAGGTAAGGTAACATTTCATCTTTGTCTGAAGCCTCAGGGAAGCCTCCAATCACGATCTTCAGGGCATCATCGCCCATGGGCGGGCCAGGACGTGGTGGCCCAGCAACGGTAGATGCCGTACTTGCAGGCCTTGACCCTGCTTGAGCCTCCTGAGCGACTCGAAGAGCGTCCGCAGCCATCTTCTGAGCACTCTGAGCCGCCTCAACAGCTGCGTCCGCCTTCTTATCCACAGCCCTCAAATCATTGTGCACCTTCTTGAGTTTAGTGTTCACATTCCTGTCCATCCCCTTCATGTACTTGAGCAGGTCGGCATTCGTGATCTCTCGCGAGGGTGACCTGTCTGCACGTCGCCTATCCTCATCATCGGACATACCATCAGTAGACATAGCAGGAGAGCCATCAGCTCCGCGTTTAGACATGAAGCGAAATAAACCGACGGACCGTCCGCGCGCGGAGTGCGGCAGGCGCTGCTGATGCCAACAGTGCTTGAGCCAAAATGGCTAAGGAAGAGGAGGGGGAGGAGGATGGGGGAGGAGGAGGAGGAGGAGGAGGAGGAGGAGGAGGAGGATGAGGAGCTCCGTTCTCCCCCATCCTACATGTGCCAGTGGGGGTGTGAATTGGCCCACCACTCATGGGGAGCTCCCCTGGCACCCCCCGACATGGACAGCACCGGCCCGAAGATCTCCTCGCGGCACGCCGCGTTCTGGGGGGACCCGTGCCGCAGGATGGTCGGCCCGACCCAGAAGCCCTTCGGCCGCGCCGTCGCCCAGGCGCGGCCGTCCACCAGCACCTCAGGGAGGGGAGCTGGCCGCGCGAGCACTATTTCATCGATACCTGCCCCGACTGCTCTGGCCTTGGCCCCACTGATTGGCCTACCCCCAAGATGGGGATGCCTGATCCGGGGCCGAGGAACCGCAGGGCCCCCCCCCACGGATGGGATGGGCCGGCCCCAGGAGTCACAGGCCCACTCCCTGATGGGATGGGGGGGAACGACGACGACACCACCACCAAAACCACCACCACCACCACCACCACGGCCATCACGCCACGCCCTATCCCAACCAGGTGGGGCTGGCTGGCGGGAATAAGATGCGGTGGTGCAGTGACTGGGGATGGAGATCGGTCAAACGATGCTGACCGTGGATGGGAGAGCGGCACGAACAAGTGAGGGGCAACGACAGGGAAGAGGACGGGCTCAGGGAGGGGAGGGGAAAATGCCGAGCTCGAATCGACGACGCATCGCCGATATGTCGGCGACGGGCCCCCGGTGGCCAAACCGCACACTCTGGGGCGGGATGTGCTGCAGGGCACCCGTCAGGGACGCGCGGGCGATCGGGGGTCGACGCCTTTTTCCCCCACCCGGGAGCCCGTGCCTCCCCCAGCGTTATGTTGTTCCCATCCTACTTTAGGACCACATCCCAGAAATAATTTCGAGCCACCGGAAAAGTGTCGAAAGAGTGTCGAAAGAGTGTCGAAGCAGTGTCGGGCGAGGGTCTCCCAGGGCCCGGCACGTGAAAACCCTCGAGTTTCGATATTTGCTGTGGTGCTCGACATTCTTTCTGGTGATCGAAGCTAGAGTAGGTTGGAACAGCATGACCCCAGCGCCGTCCCCAAACAAGCGGTGGCGCAGCGGAGGGGGCCCCCCGAGAAGCCTGGAGGGCCCCTGGGGAGGCGGGGGGCCTCTCGGGAGCTCGCCCCCGGCGTCCGGGCGGCCGGCTCGGGAGCCCTCGGAAGCCCGCTCCAGGAAGGCCCCCCCCCGCCCCGCAAGAGGCCGCGCGCGCCCCGCGCCACGGCCCCCTGCGGACGCCGCGAGGCGGGGGTGCTGCTCTGGATCTCCTGACGGCCCGCACGCGCCGGGCCACCAGTTCTGCCACCGCCCCGAGGCTTCAAGGGATCTGGCAGAGCCAGCGATGCTTGAGCAGGGACCGACCGTCCCGGCTTTCCCAGAGGCCTACCACGAGACTCTCGTAGAACCCAAAACATGCTCCACGAACAAGAACACTGTTCTTTAGAACATTAACCCGATGTGTTAAAACAAGACAGTCCCAGCCAGACATGTTCTCAGAACACTTCGTGCGGACCACAAAAGGTTCTTGGAACATTCTTTGGTGGGCCTGTAGGCGAGCCAGGACGCTTCGCCACTTCTTGAGATGATGCCCGTAGACACCGCTCCCCGGGCCACCTGCGCTCCATCGCGCGACTCCGCCTCGCTGATGTATCGTAAGATCTTGTCCTTGCTGGCCTGGTCGATGACTGGCCCGACCTGCCCTGGCTCCTGGCCCGCCTCCAGGGCCGAGGCCTTCTTCACAAGGAGCTCCATAAACAGCTTGAACTTTTCCTCCGGCCCGACCAGCACGCAGACGCTGGCTGCCATGCAGCGCTGGCCGGTGCTGCCCGCGAAGCTGTTCATGATGTCTGTGGTGCACATGTCGTAGTTCGCGTCCGGCAGCACGCATAGGTGGTTCTTCGCGCCGCCCAGGCACAGCGCCCTTTTGTTGAGCGCCCGCGCCTTATCAGCCACGAGCTTCGCCACGCGGGAGGTGCCCACGAAGGACACCGCTTTCACGGTCGGGTGCTCGATCAACGCGTCCACGGTAGGCTTTACGCCGTGCACAATCTGAAAGATGCCGTCTGGCACGCCCGCCTGCTTGAACAGCTTGGCCAGGAACGTCATGGTCAGCGGCACCTTCTCGCTGGGCTTGAGGATGACCGCGTTGCCGCAGCCGATCGCGATGGGCACCGTCCAGAAGGGCACCATGACAGGGAAGTTGAAGGGCACGATGGCCGCCACCACGCCCAGGGGATCGCGCACCTCGCGGCAGGAGATGCCCTGCGACACCTCCAGGTAGCGCCCCGCCGCTACCTGCGGCAGCGACGTGGCCCACTCCAGCGTCTCGACACCAAGAACAACAAAAAGGGCGCAGACATGAACGATGGGCTGTCGGGGCGGCTTTCCTGGGTCGGCGCTGGACCCCGGCGGGCGACGCGCGTCAGGGGCGAGGCAGCACCGCCCACGGAAGCTCCTGGCGCCGACCCACGGAAACCTCGAGGACCTCCGGAGGCTCGTGCTTGTGCCGCGTTTTGTTCTTCTGGATGCCCTTGAGCAGCGAGGCCTTGCCCTCCGCCACGTTCTTGCCGTGCTCCCTCCTGATGATCTGCACGATCTCGTCCTGGCACTCCTCCATCAGCGCCTTCAACTTGAATAAGCACTGCACGCGCGCCTTGTAGGTCTGCGTTCCCCACTTGGCCTGCGCGGCGGCCGCTATCTTCACCGCTTCGTCCACGTCCTCTCTCGTGCTCTCTGGCACCTGTCCGATTACGCTGCCGTCCGCTGGGTTCGTCACTGGCACCGTAGGCCGGTCCTCTGGAACATCCACGTACGCGCCGTTGATGAAATTCTGCAGCCGCGACATCGGGACGGAGCGCGGATAGGACAGGAAAAACCTTCGTAACTACGGGCGGTCCCAAAGCCAGCGCCCACGTCTGGAATGTAATGAAACTTTCATCCAAATTTGAACCAAACTGGCTGCCGACAAGAAAAAGGAGGGATAGGATGCAAACTGGCGTAGTTTTTGAAACGGTCAGATGTGTGCATGTGTGTACCAGCGCGTCGGAGGAAAATGTGCGTGCGCGTGTGCGTGTGTGTGTGTGTGCATGGGTTTGTGCGCGTGCGCGTTCGTCTGCGTACGTGGGCGTGTGCGCGTGGGCGTGTGGGTGTGGGTGCGGGTGCGGAGCCCCTCACCCGACGCCCCAGCCGCAACTCCGACTGCGTCGACGACCCCAGCCCCAACTCCGAAGGCACCTCGACGCCGACCTCCAGACCTCTGCGCGCTGGGACTAGAATGCAGTGGGGAATCCGAGGCCAGGGCCAAAGACGACCCAAAGCCTCGAACATGAAGCCTCGAGCGATCGACTCCGACCTAAACAACGACGACGACGACGACGACGCCACACGAACCCCGTCCGACTCCGACAACATCGCCGGCACGGCGCCGGCCGACAACGACGACGACGACGACGACGACGACGGCGACGGCGAAGACGAAGACGCCGCCAGACGCCGACCGACGCCGCCGACGACGGCGCCCGCCCCGCGAAGCCGACGACGGGCGACCGACGACGACGCCGACGACGTCGACGAAGCCGCCGACGCCGACGTCCACGGCGGCGCCCATCCTGGCTGCTGGCCGAAGGGCCCCGGGCTCACCCGGGAGCGGTGGCTGGGCGGCTGCCTCCGCACCCCGCGCCCGCGCGCGCGCGCTCGTCGGCGTCGGCGTCGGCGAGGTCGGTCGTCGGTCGTCGTCGTCGTCGTCGGTCGCCCGTCGTCGTCGTCGGAAGAGGAGGAGGAGGAGGAGGAGGAGGAGGAGGAGGACGACGACGAGGAGGAGGAGGAGGAAGAGGAGGAGGAGGAGGTGGAGGAGGAGGAGGGCGAGGGGGAGGAGGAGGCAGAGGGAGGAGGGGGAAGGGGGAGGAAGGAGGATGAGAGAGGGCGCAGGAAGAGAAGGAGGAAGAGGAGGAAACAAAATTATATCTGTACCAGCCAGGCGAGGGACTAGGGCGGGAAGCGCCGCTTTTGTCCACGCGGCTCGTCCGACGAAGCGGAAACAAAGGGAGAGGTGGATGACACAGGGAAAAGCGAGGAGGAGCTGGAGGACTGCGAGGAGGAAGACAACCACAAAAACGATTAAGAAAACGATAACGACCTCGAGAGAGGCGGACGACAAGATCGACGAGGGAAGGAGAATGGCAGCGTAGAATAAGAGGGGGACAGCGTAGATGAGGAAGGGGAGAGGGGAGGACGAGGAGGAGGAGGAGGAGGAGACTCTCGAGGAGAACGGCAAGAATATGAATATGACAAGACGGAGGAGGACAAGGACGACGGACAGGATGACTAATTCGGAGAAGAGCAGCATGAAGAACAGCGTGGAGTACAACGAGAAAAACGGTGCAAGTACGGATAAAGATATGGAGGTTGACAAGGGGGAGGACGACGCAGAAAGAGAGAGGGGGGGAGGAGGACGACGACGAGGAGGAGGAGGACGACGGACGAGGAGGCGGAGGAGGAGGACGAGGAGGAGGAGAGGAGGAGGAGGAGGAGGAGGAGGAGAGGAGAGGAGGAGGAGGAGGAGGAGGAGGGGGGGGAAGGGAGGGGAGGGGAGGGGAGTGGAGGGGACGGGAGGGGAGGGGAGGGGAGGCGCCTGTTGGGGCCTCCTGGGCGCCTCTTGGGGCCCTCTTGA
>CAUYUJ010009814.1:25000-32024 GCA_963575745.1 Prorocentrum cordatum
CAGAGCGGTTCTGAGAACGTTTCGGATCGATGTGTGGCGATTTATCCAGGTCCGGGGCCCGCCCGAGCCTGCGGCAAGATCCTGTTTTGACGAACGGACAACACACACACATACCCATAGGGGAGTCGGCGAGAGGAGGACTTGCCATGGGTATGGGTGCGGGTTGTCCGACCGCGTGGGAGGCTCCCGTTCGAGCGGGATCCGACAACACGCACCCGTAGCCCCCTCCGTCCTCCCTATGGGTATGGGTGTGTGTTGTTCGCTCGTCGTGTCTGTGCCGTGACGACCCTGGCGCTGGGTTCTGACACCACGACGGTTGCGACGGTGCACGAGACAACCCTGGTTGCCTCCCGGCAGCGAGTGTGCCTACGCAATCAGGCTGTCCTTCAGTCCGCCGGCGGGCCGGGGTCCGGGGCGTACCTGCGCTACCCCACGGAGGCTGCGTGTGCGCTGGAAGACGAGGAGTGGGCGGCCACAGGGACCCGCTGCCGCATTTTGCTGCACCGGCCAGAGTGCTCCAGTGCCGAGCTCGCGCGGGCCTCTGCGACGTGCTGCAACGAGTCGGGCGCCGGGGTCCGCTGCTGGGCGCCCCTCGACGAAAATGGCTCCCACGCGGCCACCTGCCAGCACGGGGGAGGCATCGTGCGGCGCCACGGCGGGTTGGCCAATGCGGTGGGCGCGCTGGTGGCGCGGTGGACTCTCGACCGCCCGCTGCACAAACAGCGCGTGCCCGCCTGGGACCGCTTCCGGCCGCGGCGCGCGGCCGAGGGCGCCGGCCCCGCCGTCTTCGAGCGGGCGATCCTCGATGTCCAGTACGAGGACGTTGATGACCGGACGTGGGTGGACCTCACCGTGCGCCACCCCGCGGCGGGGGACGCGCCCGCCGTGCGCGTCGCCGCCCGGAGGCCTGGAGGGGCTTCTCGCCGCGCAGAACGAGAGAAGCGCGACCGCTATCCCGGCGAACGGCTGACCGCCTTCACCGTGGAGTCCGCGGGGCGCAGAAGCGCGCTTGTGGCTGGTCAGCCACGTGCGCGAGCTGCCGGACGAGGAGCAGCAGCTGGAGCTGTCGCGCGCGTACGCCGCGGTCAGCTGCGCGGTGCAGCGCCACCTGGCGCGACAGCTGCTCCAGGCGGCGGGCCTGCGCTGAGGCCTAAAGAGGCGGGGGAGGCGGAGGTGAGAGAGAGGCGAAGACGGCGGCGGCGGCGGGGGCGGCGGGCGCGGCGGGGGCGGCCAGGCTGAGGCGAGGTGAGGAGGAGAAGGAGGCGGAGGAGGTGGAGGTGGAGGAGGTGGAGAGATCGAGGCCTGCTGGGAGCGGCGGCGGCGCCGGCGCCCCGAGGTGGGGGCGGAACCCTGGCGGCGGCGGCGGGAGCAGAGCGGCGGGTGGCGGAAGGAGGAGGCGGCGGCGGCGGCGGTGGCGGAACCCCGGCGGGAACGGCGGGGGTGGGGCGGCGGGAGAGGAAGGAGAAGCGCCAGCGGCTGCCCGGCCCCCGCCCGGCGGCGGCGTAGCCGCGGGGCCGGGCGCGTGGGCGCGCGGGCGGCCCGTCGCGCCGGCCGTGCGGCGCGGGCGCCTGGGCTGCCCTGGAGCCCCCCTTGGACTCGAAGGCTTCGGGGCCGTGGCGAGGAGGAGCAGGAGGAAGAGAAGGAGGAAGGAGGGAGGGAGGGAGGGAGGGAGGGAGGGAGGGAGGGAGGGATAGGAAGGAGGGAGGAGGAGGAGGCACAAAAGGAGAGAGGGGAGGAGAGGAGGAGGAGGCGGAGGAGGAGGGAGGAGAGGATCATGAAGGGAGGAGGGCAGCAGCAGCAGTCACAAGAGAGAGGAGGAGAGAGGAGGAGGAGGAGGAGAGGAGGAGGAGGGGAGGAAAAGGAGGAGGGGGAGGAGGAAGGGGAGGAGGAGGAGGAGGAGGAGGAGGAAAAGAGGAGGAGGAGAGAGGAGGAGGGAAGGAGGAGGAGGAAGAGAGGAGAGGAAGGATGAGGAGGAGGAAGGAGGATGAGGATGGGAGAGGAGAGAGGAGAAGCAGGATGAGTAAGAGGAGGAGGAGAACAGAGAGGAGGAGGAGGAGGGATGAGGAGGATGAGAAGGAGGCGGAGGAGGAGGAGAGGAGGAGGAAGGAGGAGGCAATGGGAGGGGGAGGGGAGGGAGGGGAGGGGAGGGAGGGAGGGAGGGGAGTGGAGGGAGGAGGGAGGGGGAGGGAGGGGAGTGAGGGGAAGGGATAGGAAGAGGAGTAGGAGGAGAGGAGGAGGAAATGAGGAAGAGGAGGAGGAGAGGCGGGAGGAGGAGGAGAGGAGGAGGAGGAGGGGAGATGGAGGAGGAGGAGGAGGAGGAGGAGGAGGAGGAGGTAGGAGGAGGAGAAGAAGAATAGAGGGAGTGGGGAGGGGGGAGGAGGGGAGGGAGGGAGGAGCAGGAAAGGAGGGGGAAGGGAGGGGGAGGGGGAGGGGAGGGGAGGGGGAGGGGGAGGGGGAGGGGAGGGGGAGGGGAGGGGGAGGAGGAGGGGAGAGGAGGGAGAGGAGGAGGAGGAGGAGGAGGAGGAGGAGGAGGATGAGGAGGAGGAGGAGGAGGAGGAAGGAGGAAGGAGGAAGAGGAAGGAGAAGGAGGCAGGAGGCAGAGGCAGAGGAGGCAGGAGGGGTAGGAGGAGGAGAGGAGGAGGAGGAGAGGAGGAGAGGGGAGAGGAGGAGGAGGAGCAGCAGCAGCAGCAGGAGGAGGAGGAGGAGGAGGAGGAGGAGGCAGGAGGGGAAGGAGGGAGGAGGAAGAGGCAGGAGGGGGCGGGCCGCGGGCGCCTCTGCCGCAGCGCCTCGTGCTCCAGCTGCAGGGCGCCGTGGGCGGCCTGGAGCACGACGTGGCGGACCTGCAGGTCCCTGCCGAGCACCGCCTCCCTGGGGTCTCCCGCGGCTGGCGGCGGCGGGTGCAGGCTCCTGGGCTGGGCGGCGCTCGGTTCTCGATCCTCGGCAGTCGACCCTGGGTACTCGATCCTCGGTCGTCGGCCCTCGAACCTCGGAGCTCGGCCCTCTGGCCTCGAGCCTCGAGCCTCGACCCCTGGCATGGGGTCCTGGCGCCTGCATCCTCGGTCCTCGGACGTCGATCCTCGGTACCCCGCCCTTCTGGCGGTGCGCAAGGGGGGATGGCCGGGGGGTGGAGGCGGCCGTCCTGGAAGGTCGGGGCAGGGGGGGCGGTCATATGGTGAGGGTGCCTTCTCAGAAGGGCCTGGGTTTGTCGTGAGGCCGTCTCGGAAGCATCCCGGGTGCTTCTCAGAAACCGCCGTACCGCACATCGCATAGGGGCCCCACTACAAGAAACCTTCCACAAGACACCCAACCCTGGAACCCCAGGACGTCCATGGATTTTTGAGTGAGGGAACGTCACGCTCTCCATCGCAAACAAAAACATCGAAGCCCAAGAAACCAAGGGCGCCCTGGAGGCGAACAGGGTGCTTCTTGGCATGGGCCTCCACTGTACGGCTGTGCCGTTTGTGTTTGCTCCTTCGAAACTTCGCCGCCGTCTCCCTCCGCGGTTTGCACACGGGTGGCTCTCCTTCCAGTGCGACGGTTGCCTGACCCCCTGAGGCCGCCTGCGCGCTCGCCGTGGCGAGGACGCTCTCCGCCTGAGGCCTCCCCCCCGCGTTGAGACGCCTTCCAGGTGGGGTCGAAGCACATGGCGTCGGATCTCGCCGCATCGCCGAAGCATCGGCGATGCATCGTCGATGCCTCTACGACGTCGACGATGCAGCGGCGACGCCCGCGCGAAGAAGGTCGGGCCCAACATCGAGCCGCACAGCCGAGGCATCGGCGATGCGGCGCGATCCTCCGTCCCCACCTGCTCCGAGCACGTCTGGGAGGCCCAGAGCGCTCTCTCCTTCGACGCCCGCCCTCTCCTCCATTTCGCCGTGCCTCGCGTGCCACTGCCCGACCGATCGCGCTGACGTCCGCCTTCGCCGCTGGCCCGCTGGCCCCCCCCCCACACACACACACAAAAAAAATGGTCCTTCGGTGGAAGCCCCCGTGGTGGAGGCGGCCGGGGGGTCTGAACGGGATGGGCCTCGGGAAACTCGGCCAAAAAGGAGGAGTGGGTAAGGGCAGCTCCGTTCAAAATCGGTCCTCGGACCCCGCCGGGGGTCCACGTCTGGTGCACCTTTTCACCCCGGGTCCGTTTCTGACAGTCCAGGGAACCGAAAACGACCCCCAGGACCAAGAGAGGCAAACAGAAAGCTCCTCGAACCCAGCACCTCGAACCCCTCAGCGACAAACCACCTCCCCCCCCCTCCTGCTCGCTGGGCCACTGCTGGGCCACTTCAGACCCCCAGCCGACTCCAAGCTGCCCTTTCATTTCCCTTGTGCTTTTCCTTTTCCTTTTCGCTTCCTCCTCCTCCTCCTCCTCCTCGATCCCCTCCTCCTCCCTCCTCCTCCTCCTCCTCCTCCTCCTCCTCTTCCTCCTCCTCCTCCTCCCTCCTCCTCCTCCTCCTCCTCCTCCTCCTCCTCCTGCCTCACTCCTCCTCCTCCTCCTCCTCCTCCTCCCCCTAAATTTAAAAACCCTCCCGATGCAGCCCCCGTGCCTTCTCGGAGGTCCCCCCAACCCCGCGCGCAGGCGCCCCCCCCCGGCGCGAGCGCGCCGCCCACAGAGGTCCCGGGCGCAGCGCCCCGAGCAGCGGGCCGCGGCGCGCCGCGGCGCAGGCCGGCGCGCCTGCTCTTCCGGAGCCGCCCTCGCGCACCGCCCGCTTCGACCTCACTCTCGGGGGAGGGAGGGGAGGAAGGAGATGAGGGAGGGGAAGTGGAGGGAAGGGAGGGAGGAGAAAGTTAATGAGGGGAGGGAGGAGGAGGAGGAAGAGGAGGAGAGGAGGAGGAGGAGGAGCAGAGGAGGAGGAGCATGAGGAGGACAGGAGGAGGAGGAGGAGGAGGACGAGGAGGGAAGGAGGAGGAGGAGGAGGAGTGAGGAGGGAAGGAGGGGAGGAGAGGAGGAGGAGGAGGAGGAGGAGGAGGAGGAGGAGGGGAGGAGGAGGAAGGAGGAGGACGGAGGAGGAGGAGGGGATCGCGAGAGGGAGGAGGATGAGGAGGAGAAGGAGGCGGAGGAGGAGGAGAAGAGGAGGGAGAGGTGAAGGGGGAGGGATGGAGGAGGATGAGGAGGAGGAGGAGGAGGAGGAGGAGGGGCGGAGGGGAGGAGGACTGACGGAGGAGGAGGAGGAGGCGATTATGAGGGAGAGAGTAATGTCAGGATTATCGATGAGGAGGAGTGGAGGGAGGAGGGAGGGTGGGAGGGAGGAGAGAGGAGGGGAGGGGAGGGGGAGGGATAAGAGAGAGGAGGGAGGAGGGGGGACGACGACCTCTCGGGCCAGAAGAACCTTGACCCGGAGCCCCTGGAGCGGGGAACTTTGAAGGCCGCGGGCGCCTTGCGGTCGAGGACAGTCTGACGCCGGTCGGCCGGCGGAGAGAGGCACAGAGAAAGAGGGGTGGGGACCCTTTGGGTCGCGAGCGGAGCGCGGCGGGATGTGTGTATACCATGTGCTGCCTTAGAGACCGAGGCCTCTTGTGCGACTTGCGCCGTAGCTATGACTCTCTCAAGCATCTCCGCTACGTAGCTCAGTCACGACTGAGGGCTAGGTTGCCGACGTAAGTGACTCAAGCGACAGCTGTACTTAACGTTTACGTGATGTACGAAGATGTAGCTTGAGGGGAGAAGAGGGAGGAGGCGAGATGAAGGCTCCGCGCCGCGCTCACTTCTTCAACTTCTTGGTTGGTTGGTTTCCTCAGTTTCATTGTCATCCTTACTCTTGCTCTGCTCCTCCTCCTCCTCTTTCGTGGCCTCTGTGCCCTTATGTCCCTTGGTATTTTCCTTCTTCAGCGCCGAGGCAAGAAATCCGCGCGGAGATCCGAAAGTCCACGCTTCCTAAGCTCGAGGGCCCAGCGCCGAGTCAAGGCAACTGCGCGGAGTCGAAGATTTGCGGGGCGGCGGGGAGGGGCGAAGCGATGGAGATCGTTCGTGAGGGGGGGACCTGGAGGAATTTGAGGAGGAGGAAGGGGAGGAGGAGCAGGAGCAGGAGGAGGAGGAGAAAGAGGGGAGGGAAAAGGAGGAGGAGGAGGAGGTCGAGGAGGAGGAAAAGGCGGAGGAGGAGGAGGAGGAGGAGGAGGAGGAAGATATTCCGACCCACCTAGGTCGCCGATGCACCGCAAGTAAAGCACAGAGTTACGTTACTGTTATCAGATGCGTATCCTTCGTTATCCTTTCTCCCCAACCGAGATGACAATACATGGCAGCAAAGGAAAAACAGGTGGCTAAAAAGGATAATCACACATAATAACAACATGAAGACACAATATATAACATGCTATAGCAGGATAGCATGATATTGTTGTGTTGTATCTGTGTTAACAGGTTTGTTCCCATGGTGGTATAAGTTGTTATTATGGTCCGGCTGGTGCCTCATGATACCATCATGATGCCAGAAGAGGTGCATCATGATGCCAGAAGGAGTGCATAATGCACTACTGACATAAACTAGAATACTTGTCAGAATTCGAGCAGTGCTTCACCAAGCGATCGCCATCGCTAGCTCCCCCCGCGCTCGCCATTGCTACCCCTCCTTCTCCTCAGATTCCTTCCACGAGCGATCGCCATCGCGACCTCCCCCCAAGCGATCGCCATCGCTCCCTCCCCCCTCCGCTCTCTGATCAGGTAATCCTCCTCCGCGTTCTGATCGGGTAAACTCCCCCTCCTACTCACGCCCCGGCTCCACGAGAGGGGAACGGTCCCTGACCTGGAGCCTCCAGGCACTGATCAGACGCCTCATCCTTTCCCGCCTCCCCTTCGTCCTCCTCCTCGTCGTCCTCTTCCACTCGGGCCGGACGAGCTCCAGGAGGGAGAAACCGCAGATCTCCGACGGCGTGTGTCTTCAGTCCAAGTGTTCTCCCTCGAAATTCCAGGGTCATCGGCGCTCTCCTTCGACTTCGGAGTCCAGGGCCCGCTCGGGTCGGGCGAAAGGGGGGGATAGCAAAGGGAGGATTTGAGAATCAGCTCACGTAGCTGATTTTCCCGGCGCCTCCC
>CAUYUJ010009815.1:2500-32023 GCA_963575745.1 Prorocentrum cordatum
GTAGCAGCAGCCTCCTCCTCCTCTTCCTTCTCCTCTTCCTTCTCCTCCTCTTACTCCTCCTCCATCTCCTCCTCCTCATCCTCCTCCTCCTCCTCCTCCTCCTCCTCCTCCTCCTCCCCGCGTCTCATGCTCGCAGAAGCGAGTGGATTGAGTCCCCTTGGTATTCCTGGATTAATGTGGACTGGGTTCTTCGTAAGCCTCCCCCAGGGCAGCGGGTGCACACATCTCAGGGGGGGTTCGCTCACGAGTCTCACTCGTTGAGGTGTCACTCAGGTTTAGAGCTTTGGTGTTGCACACTATGTGGATGTTTTGCTGCCCAGCAGTTGAAGCAACTTAGTAGTGCGTGTGCTGAGTCCGTCACAGGTAATCGCAAGGAGTACGTTGACCGAATCTCCCGAGGCTTGTGGCCAACGGCTTACAACTAAGCCGGGATGGCCAACAAGAACCAGCAGGACAGAAAGCTGCTTCGTTCAATAACCGACACTGTCGCCAAACCCATAACCCCCATAACTCCACCTCATCCGTCTCTTCATCATCGTCAACATCATCAGCATCATCGTCGTCATCATCATCATCCGCATCAGCTTCATCATCATCACTACCATCGCCATCACCATCACCGTCATCAGCATCGTCAGCATCATCATCAGCATCATCATCACCACCATCATCATCATCATCATCAGCATCATCATCACCATCAGTATCATCGTCATCAACATCATCATCGTTATCATGAGCGTTGTCGCCGTCGTCGTTATAAACGTCGTCGTCAGCAGAATCATCACCACCACCATCATCACCCCCACCATCATCATCATCATCATCATCATCATCATCATCATCATCATCATCATCATCAGTATCATCATCATCATCATCAGTATCATCATCATCATCATCATCATCATCATCATCGTCACCATCGTCATCATCATCAACAACATTAGCACCACCACCACCACCACCAGCATGATCATCATCATCAGCATCAGCATCATCATCATCATCAGCATCAGCATCGCCATCAACATCATAATCGTCAGCATCGTCGTCACCATATGATCACCTTCACCATCACTTTCATCATCATCAGCATCATCAGCTTCATCATCAGCAGCAGCATCATCATAATCATCATCATCATCATCGTCATCATCATCATCATCATCATCATCATCATCATCATCATCGGCACCATTATCGTCATCAGCATCATCATCAGCAGCATCTCCAGCATCGTCGCGATACTCTTCTGCTTCATCACCATCGTCATCGTAATCATCATCCCCACCAGCATCATCCTCATCATCCGCATCATCATAATGATCAGCCTAAGCATCATCAGCATCATCAGCAGCATCATCATCGTGAACATCGCCATCATCGTCATCATCGTCATCATCGTCATCTTCAGCATCAGCATCAGCATCAGCATCAAAATAATCAGCAGCATCATCAGTGTCCTCATCATCACCTTCATCATCTTCATCATCATCATCATCATCGTCGTCGTCGTCATAATCATCAACATCGTCATGAGCAGCAACATCATCCTCAGCAGCAGTATAAACATCATCATCATCACCACCATCATCGTCATCATTGTCATCAGCATCGTCATCATCATAATCAGCATCACTTTCATTATCGTCAGCATCTTCATCTTCATTTTCTTCATCATCATCATTTTCAGCATCATCACCATCATCCTCATCGTCATGTTCATCCTCAGCATCATCACCAGCGTCATAATCGTCATCATCCTCATCATTAGCAGCATCACCCTCGTCCTGATTACCCTCACTATCATTTTCACCGTCATCACCACCATCATCGCCATCATCATCATCATCATCATCATCATCATCATCATCATCATCATCATCATCATCATCATCATCATCATCATCATCATCGTCATCATCACGACCACCACCACCACCATCATCATCAGCAGCATCATCATCAGCATCATCATCATCAGCAGCAGCATCATCAGCATCATCATCAGCATCCTCATCATAACCATCAGCAACATCATCATCATCATCATCATCATCATCATCATCATCATCACCATCGTCATCTTCATCAGCATCATCACCATCATCACAATCATCATCATCATCACCATCATCATCATCATCATCATCATCATCATCATCATCAGCATCATGAGCATCATCATCTCCTCCAGCGGCGCCAGCGCGAACGGAAGGCCTCGTCACAAGCGCCAGCGCCAGCAACACCACCGCCGCCGCACGGCCACCCATGGCGCAGCCCCAGCGGCGGGAGGGCGTCACGACTCTCCGGCGACTCCTCCTCCTCCTTCTCCTCCTCCTCCTCCTCCTCTTCCTCCTCTTCCTCCTTCTCCTCCGTCTCCTCCTCTTCCTCCTCCTCCTCCTCCGCCTCCTCATCCTCCTCCTCCTCCTCGTCCTCCTCCTCCGCCTCCTCCTCCTCCCCCTCCTCCTCCTCCTCCTCCTCCTCGCCTCCTCGTCGTCCTCCTCCTCCTCCTCCCTCCCTCCCTCCCTCCCTCTCCCTCCTCCCCATTGATCCTTGTCACCGTTGTCGTCACCGTTGTCGTCGTCGTCGTCGTCGTCGTCGTCGTCGCTGTCGTGGTGGGTGCTGCTCTGCCCAAGGGCTTCGTGCCCCTCGCGCGGTGACCGTCCCCTCTGGCCTGCGACGCGCTGCGCGCCCGCCCCAGACCGTCCGCCTGTGCTGCCGCCCGCCTTGTCGTCTCCGGAGCTCGCTGACCCACTGCGCCTGGAGCCTCGCTTCGGCTCACGCTTGGGCACGCGTCGTCTCCGCAGCTCCCTGATCCTGAGCAGCGTTTACCCGACCCCCTATCCCCATGGGCGTGGCCCCGGTCCCACTGGCGGATTTACCCTTCCAGATGTGGCTACAGGCCGTTTCCGTCGGGTTTCACAGCGTAGATCCCCAGCTGGGGGCTGAGATAGTGGGGGTCTGGATGGCGATGGGGATAAGGGGATAAGGGGGTGGTTCAACAATACTGAGATCCGTCTCCGCGGCTTTCCGCCCGCCTGTCGTCTCCGCAGCTCCTCCTCCGCCCGCCTGTGGTATCCGTCTCCGCAGCTACCCGATCCGCAGCGCCTGGAGCCTCGCTTCCTCTCACGCCTGGACACGCGCCGCCCACTGGCGCCGCCGCCCTGCCCCACCCGCCCGCGGCGCGCACGCAGCTTGGCCCGCAGCTTGGCGGCGGGTGCCCAGGGGAGCCCCTGGGCTCGGCAGAGCACGCAGGTGTCAACACGAAGTGTCTGGGTGCTGGTCCCGGAGGGGGAGGGGGGGGGAGGGCGTGCTCGGGGGGAGGCCTCTTGAGCCTTCTTGGGGCCTCTGTGGGCCATCTTTGGGCCCCCTTGGGCCGCGTTGGGGCCCTCTTCGGGGCCTCTGGAGCCGCCTCGGGGCCATCTTGGCTTCAGCACCCGCCAACGTCATGCCCTTCGCCGAACGTCGCGGGGTGGGCCATCTCCCCACTCCGTGATTCGGCGCAGATCGCCAGCACGCCTTGGTGCCGGCGTCGGCGCCGTCGCCGGCAATGGCGCTAGCGCCGTGGTCGCGTGGCTCTGCTCGGGACCTTGCTTCCCTCATGCAGTGGCCACTGCCACATCCTCCTCCTCCTCCTCCTCCTCCTCCTCCTCCTCCTCCTCCTCCTCCTCCTCCTCCTCCTCCGCCTCATCCTCCTCCTCATCCTCATCCTTCTCGTCGTCGTCCTCCTCCTCCTCCTCCTTCACCCCCCCCCCATCATCCCCCTTATCCGTCGATTTCCCCCTTCTGCTCCTCCCTGCGTCCTCTTCCCCATTATACTCTTGCTCGTCCCCCTCCGCACTCTTCTCCTTCTCCTCCTCCTCCTGCTCCTCCTCCGCCTCCTCCTCCGCCTCTTCGCTCCTCCTCCTGTCCTCTCCTCCTCCTCCTCCTCTCCTCCTCCTCCTCTCCTCTCCACCCCCCCCCCCATCATTCCCCTTATCCGTCCGATTTCCCCCTTCTGCTCATCCACTGCGTCTCATTCCCCATTAGACTCTTGCTCGTCGTCCCCGCACTCTTCTCCTCCTCCTCCTTCCTCCTCCTCCTCCTCCTCCGTCCTCCTCCTCCTCCTCCTTACTCCTCCTCCTCCTCCTACTCCTCCTCCTCTCCTCCTCCTCCTCTTCCCTCCTCATCCTCCTCATCCTCATCTCCTCCTCCTCCTTCTCCTCCTCCTCCTCCTAACCTCCTTCATCCCCCCCCATCATCCCCCTTATCCGTCCCTCCCCCTTATCCGTCGACTCCCCCCCTTCTGCTCCTCCCTGCCTCTTCCCCATTATACTTTTGCTCGTCCTCCTCCGCACTCTCCTCCTCCGCACTCTCCTCCTCCTCTTCCTCTTCCTCCTCTTTTATCTCCTCCTCCTCCTCCTCCTGCTCCTCCTCCTCCTCCTCCTTCTCCTCCTCCTCCTCCTCCTCCTCCTCCCCCTCCCCCTCCTGAAGTGGGCCTAACGGCACTCTCGAGCACCAAGCGGCAGCGCGCAGCAGGGGTGCACGAGACGCCCGAGCGAGCAAGAGCATGGACAGGGAACGTGCACGACACAGCATACGCAGAGAGGGTAGAAGGCAGGGGAAGGGGAGAGGGGACGGAGGCAAACTAGGTGTTCCCGCGCCGCATCTGACACTATACCCGCCCAACCCATCCACTCCCATTGCGCCGGTGTCTTCTCTATCCTCCGACGTTTTCCATAGCGGACCTGGCTTTCCAAAAAACGGCCCCATGGTGTTATGCGCAATCCGAGAGGGGGAGCTGCGTACATTGGAGGAAGAGGTGGCGGATGAGCAGGAGGATAAGCAGGAGGACGAGGAGGATGAGGAAGGAGGAAGACGAGGACGAACAGCAGCAACAGGAGCTGGAATAGAAGGAGCGGGAGCAGCAGGAGGACCAGGGAAGGCGGAGGAGGGCAAAACATGGAGGCGGCATCGATGAGACAGACTCGGATCCCGATAATCATTGCCCGAAACAACGGGAGCAAAGCGCCGGTCCTGATATGAGACCTAAGCTGCAGTGGCAGTACCCTTTGTAGACACCGCAAGCGTTCCGAAATTCCCCCAGAAAAGAAACATAAGAAAGGCCAACGCTGGAAACCCATATTGATTTAATTATGTAACTATAATTATGCATTATTAAAATATACAACGATGTGTACATAGAAATATGTATGCACTCCCTCTGCTGAAAAAGCTCCTCTACTACCCAAGGCCGACGATCTTTTCCGGGCTCACCACGGCCTCTGCAAACTTCTGAAAGCTCGAGGCTGGGGCCGGCCACGGCTGGGCCCGGCCTCGACTAGCCACTGGGTGGGTGGGATGGGAGAGCTTTAAGCCAGAGCCCACGCGCGTCGAGGAAGCACTGCAATCAGCGATGCCCTTCCTCTGCTGAAAAAAGCTCCTCTACTACCCAAGGCCGACGATCTTTTCCGGGCTTACCACTGCCTCTGCGAACTTCTGAGAGCTCGAGACTGGGGCCGGCCACGGCTGGGCCCGGCCTCGACTAGCCACAACCGCTCATGGTGAAAGACGGGGAGGGGGCGGGAGGAGCGAAGCGGGCACCGAAGAGCTCAGTTGGCAGCAGCGGCGGCACTCGAGGACGGGGACCAGAAGGGAGAGGGTCGACGTCGCTCGGCCTCGGCAAACGACTCGCAGCCACAGAAGGACGAGGTGGACGACGATCTAGACACAGAACACAAGGAGCCAGCCGCGTAAGAAAACAAAAAGAAATTGCAGCAAAAATCCACAAAACCATGCAAAATGCAAAAAAATCAATAAAAATCCACCGCAATAGACCGAATAAACAAAAATATTAAAAAAAAACAAAGACAAGAAAAATCCAAACAAACCCAACAAACAACTTTCCAACAAATAGAACAAAAAATATAAGGAATGGTAGTTGGCTTGGGTTGTTTTCGCCTCGAAAAGAAGGTCGCCGGCAGCCTCCGCGAAAAGCGGGATCTTGATACGGAGGGGCCCAAAGAGGTTCGCGAGGAGCCTGCAAGCACCTACCTTCTGCATATAAATCTCTAGCCTACGACTGGAGAGCCGACGACCTCAGTAGCGCACCCAGTCTGGCGAGTCTGAAAATCTATACCAAAATATCGCCCCTCCCGGGCGGAGGGACGCAGGAGAGATGCCAACTCTGTCCGAATATCTAATTCCAAAAAACTCCATAAGGACATCCAGACAGGATCTGAAGGCACGGGCACCACCATGCACAAGAGGGGAGCGAGGGGAGGACCAAAGTGAAAGGGACTCGAGGAATTGCACAACCTGTGGGACGTCAATCCTGATGTGCACGCGGCGCGCGCCAAGACATCTCCTTTTGTGACGCGCCGACGTGCACATACATTACTTGCAAGCGCTCTAAAGAACGAGAGTGGAACACGAGGTCCTCGAACCTCAGCCTCAGGAACTCGGAAGGCCTCATCATGCCAAAGAAGCCCAGGAGCAGGCAGCCGGCCACGTCGAGCCCGCCCCAGGCCAGCGCCAAGCCGCCAGGTCCACCCCCGCGGGGCGGGTCGTTGGCGGGCGCGGCGCCTCCGCGCGGCCCAGCCGCAGCAGCAGCACCAGGAGCCCGCAGAGCCGGCGCCGCCAAGGGAGGCTGGCCGTGCCCGGGCGGATCTGGGCCGTCACCTGACCAGGGGATGAAACCCTGCTCACCTCCCTGGGGGGGGGGGGGGGGCGTCTCGGCGAGCCGGCGCCGTGCTCCGCGACCTCATGCCCGCCGCCGCCGCGCGAGCCCTCCCCAGAGAAGCCCAGCGCGGGGTCGCGCACCCGCGGGCGGGGGGCCAGCCGCAGGAGCCCTCGCCACCACAAGCTCGCCACCAGCCAAGCCCACCGCGAGTGCTGCCGGCGCTGCAGCGGGAGCGGGGCCCAGGCGCGAAAGGCCGAGGCGTCCCCTGCTTCGAGGCTGGCCAGCCAGGGCGGAGCGGGAGGCGACGCCTCGGCCCCGCTGTCCAGCGCGCTCCACCGCGCTCACCGGGTCGTTGAGCGCGCGCGACGGAGCGTCGGCTGGCTGCAGGCGAGTCGGCGAGAAGTGGCATCCGACGTACGTGCCCGTGGCCAGCTGCAGGGGGGCCCTCCTTCTCAAGAGCTTATTGATTGCGGTCGAAGCGGAGCGGCCCTTGCTGATGGCCCCGATCGAGACGCGGGAGTCCAGGCAGAGATTGTGCTTGCAGTCGGGGAAATGAAGGCCCTGCTCGTCCACCGCATCGCAGGCCGCATCGATCTCCAGCAAGTTGATGTGGAGGGGCTTGCGGAAGCGGCGGTGGTGGTGCAGCTGCCACGGGGCGGAGCTGACGAAGTCGTTGAGCCAGAGGGCCTCGAACGCTCCAGGGGGCGCCCCTCCCTCCGACTGCTGCGACGGGGAAGGCCAGCCCAGGTTCTCGGCGATCAGCCGGGACAACTCGTCGCAGAAGCCGCGCGGGTAGAGCGCGGCTTTGGAGGTCAAGCCGCCCTCCAGCATGGTGCGCGCGTGGCCCCCGCGGCAGCGCTTCGCCATCGGCGCCAGCCAGGAGCCCCGCACTGCCAAGAGGCTGGTGTCCTTCTTCCAGGGCACGCCGAACTGGCACATCGAGAGATCGAACCGCTCCACGACGTCGTGCGACAGCAAGAACTCAACAATGCGTGTGGACCAGGAATAGGCCGTCAGCGGATGCTCACGTAGGCCAGTGCCGTAGCCCGAGGGCAGGTGCGCAAGTAGCGCCAGCATGCCTAGCCTGAAGAGGACGTTGCCCAGCCGCGTCGGGGTAGACGACGGGTCGAATGACCCACTCTGCCAGGCGCGAGTTGACCAGGTCCCAGTACTTGTGGCACTTGATGTCGATCCTCGGGCCCACGCGCAGGCCCCTGTCCGCGAGGTGGCCCATGGAGGCGGGCCTCCTCCCCGCAGCAGAGCTCCAGCACGTCGAAGGACTCGATGAGCGAGGCCGAAGGATCGACGGCGCCGGGGGGCGGGGCGGCGTCCTCCTCCAGATCCTGCAAGACGCCGCCGTCCTCGGGGTTCGCCAGGGCCGCCCAGCCAGGAGGGTACAGCCACGTACGAGCACCACGCTGCTCGCGCTGTCGCCAGAAAGGGCACCTGGACGGGCGTCTTGACGGACGCCCCAGCTAGGTGCGAGGCGCCCGAGGCAAGCACGTGCGGGCCCCACCCCGCGGAGAGGTCCGTGGTCATCAGCGGGAGGAGGACCGCGAACAGGGCGCACTCATTGCAGGCAGCGCCGCTCAGGCCGAACACCACGTGCGGGTCGCGCCCGGCGTCTACCTCCTTGTAGCAGTGGTGGAGGAGCGACAGGGTAGGCCTCCGAAAGAGAGCGGCGAACAGACCCATGCCCAGGAACCTCTGCAGGCCCAGCGCGGTGGAATGCCGGCCTCGGGCCAGGGAGAGGCCCATCCAGGCCAGCGCCAGCCTGCGGGCGCGGGAGGCGCCGACGAGCCGGTCGTGGCCCAAGAGTTCCGCCCCGATGACCGTCGCCTCCGCAGCGTCCTTCACCTCCTTGCTCGCGCTGACCTTGAGGCCAGCGTCAGCGTAGCCCTCGCGCGCACGGGCGAAGGAGTACTCGATCGCGCGCCGAGCTGCCCGCGAGCCAGGAGCGTCGACGGCCGGGCCGAAGCGGTCGCCCAGCACGACTCCCTCCCAGGCGGCCCCCTCGGGGGCGAGGTGGCGGTTGAGGAGCCGCCGCTCTGGGGGGAAACTGCCAGCCTGGGCAAACAGACGCACGTGGGATTCGCGCGCCCAATCGGGCGCGTTCAGGCCTCCCATGATCAGGCCGCCGTAGCAAGGGACCACCGTCTCGGGAAGGTCGCGGCCCTCGCGATGACAACGTTTCCGCGACCTGTCCAGCGCCGCGAAGCCCTCGTAGAGCCGCGTCGGGAGGGGGAGGGCCACGTCGTTGGTGCGAGCCATCTCGTAGGTGCAGTCGAAGGCCGGGTAGAAGTCCTGGATGTCATCGGCCCACACACGCAAGACATGGCCAGCAGGCACCTCCAGATCCACCAGCACGGCGGCGCTAGGGGTAAAACCTGGAGAAGCCGCCCAGCGGGAGCTCGGCCGCGTTGCGGGCGATCCGGTTGAAGGCGACCCTCTGCGTGTTCGCGTCCTTAAAGACGGGGAAGAGGGTGCCTCGCAGGGCTCGCGGGGAGTCGGCCGCGGCGACCAGCTCCAGTCGCCCCACGTCGCCCCACTGCTTCAGGCACTGCAGGAGGTCGCCGGGCTTGCCGGCCTGACGGGCCGGCCTCGGGGGGGCCGGCCGGGCCGGGGGCCCCGCAGCCCGCGCCAAAGGGCCAGCGCCGGGCCCGTCTCGCGCCAGCGGCCGCGGCTCCAGGAAAGCGGCGGCGGAGAAAGGGTCCAAGAAGGACAGGGGGTCGAAGTGGCACTCGGACTTGGCGAAGGGGGCCTTGCTCGGGTCGACGGTCATCACCTCGCTGTCGGGGGGAGGCGCCTCGGCGCCCAGGGGAAGATGCATCGCATTCAGGAGATAGTCGAGAAGAGCCTCGGCCTTCTCCACGCGGCCGCCTTGCCATTGCAGGGGCCGGCACATCGGTCGCACGAGTCTCCTCAGCCTGGACGCCATCTCCGACTGAGACGGACTGAGCGGCCTCCCAGCACGGGCGCGACAGCGCGAGGACGACGGCGTTGACCCACATGCGCTCGACGTGGGAGCGAAGCCATCTCCTGCGGGCACGGACGCCCCGCGGGGGGGCACCAGCAGCCCACCCGAAGGGCAGGGGGCAGGGCAGCAGACCGGCGGCAGGAGTCGCAACCTCCTGGGCCCCAGCGGCGTGCATAGAAGAACGGGCGAAGGCGCCGAAGGCCGTGCGGAGCCCGCGCAGGCGGCGGATCAGACCGAATCCCCACCGAATGCCCACGTCCATCGAATTGTCGCCGCCAACCAGCCTCCTGCGGCCCCCCACGCGCCCGCGTGGCAGGGGGGCTGGGGCCGCCTCGCGCAGAGCTCCCGGGCCGCCAGGCCGGGGGGGCCCCGCTCTCACTCGTGAGGGGGCGCGCCGCTGGCCTTGCCATGGCGCTTCGAGCCCCCGCCCTTGCCTCCGCCCTCCTCGGTCTTCGGTGCGGGGGCAGGCGCCAACTTCCGCTCCGCGTCCTCGAGGGCCAGGGTGTCCTTGGTGTAGCCGATCGCTGCCGCGACCCACTCGGGCGAGGCTAGGCGGGACATGGGGCGGATCTGCCCGCGCGCCGGCGCCTGGCGGATCGAGGTCCAGGGGGGCTCGGGGAGGTGCGTCAGCAGCCAGGCCGACGTCCAGCGCCACTCCCGCAGGGCTGCTTGTTCCGACGCGCAGAGGAGGGGCGCCAGCTGAGCCTCGGCTGCGTGCCACGCGCCGCGCTCCATCAGGTCGAACACCTCCGCCATGCCGAAGACCGGGAATGCCGAAGACCTCGCCTGCCCGAAGGGAACGTTCCGAGCGAAGTAGTTCCGTGTGGCGTCGCTCGCGCCCTCCTCGCTCGCAGCCCCCGTCATGTTGAGCTGGCGGTTCCGCCTCAGCATGGCGGAGATGGCCTGGGGGCGGCACTGGACCTGGCGGCGGAACGGCTCGAGCGCCGCGGCGCCGCGCGCGCCGCCAAGCCTCGTAACGGTGCTCTCGCCAAGCCCATCGTCGTGCCCGCCGTCCGCCAGGAGCGACAGCGCGTCCGGCTGGCGACCGCTGCTCTGAGCAAGGGCCCCCAGCAGTGACGTCTGCTGGGACAGAAGGGCCATCAGGTGCTCCTCCCGGCCGCCGGAGCCTGCGGGGGCGCCCTGGAGCGGGGGCCCCGCGGTCCGGCCCGCCTGGGCTGGTCTTAGTGGTATCGAAGGTATCGTCTTGCCTGCCTGCACGACGCTTCGGCACCGCTCGCACGTCGTGGCCCAGGAGGAGGGGGAGAAGGAGGAGGAGGGGGGAGAAAGAAGAAGGAGGAGGATGAGGAGGAGAAGGAGGAGAAGGAGTAGGATGAGGAGGAGGAGGAGGATAAGTTGCCGCCAGCAATGTTTTTTACGTAAGGCAAGCCAAGTGGCAAGCCAAGCCAAGTGACGCCAACATGTTCTTAACGCAGTAGAACATGTTGGCGTCAGGGGCTGCAGTTGTGATGAGCTGCATGGAGTGCAGGGGAGGAGGAGGAGGAGGGGGAGGGAAGAGGAGGAGGAGGGAGGAGGGAGGAGGAGGGAGGAGGAGTGAGGACGAGGGAGGAGGGGGGAGGAGGAGGGGGGAGGGGGTTCTGACGCTTTTCGTTTTTTCCTGGTCCTCTTCGGCTGGTTCGGCCTTTCCTGACGCCCTCGTCGCCGCGGCTGGATCTGCCTCCCCTCCTAGGACTTCCCCCCCCTCCTCTTCGCCCTGAGCACGCCCTGGGCCGGCAGGCGGGGACGACGACGAGACCGTCGCGTCGACCACCTCGCCGAGGCGCCGCCCCGCGCGCCCGGGGGGGGGGGAGGAGGAGGAGGATGAGGAGGAGCTCGGCGAGGAGGAAGAGGAGGAGGAATGAGGGAGAGGAGGGGGAGGAGGGGGAGGGAAGAGGAGGAGGAGAGGAAGGAGGAGGGAGGAGGAGGGAGGAGGGGGGAGGAGGAGGGGGGAGGGGGTTCTGACGCTTTTCGTTTTTCCCGGAAAGGGCTCAGGCCCAGGGTTCTCTTTTAGTTGGTAAACCTGTCCCCCGGTGCCAACTTGAGGGAGGCCGGCGGATTTTTTCCCTGATAAATATCGAGGTCGAAGGAGGCCGGCAGATTAAAATTTGAGGATGTCTCAGGCGAAACGCTTTTTTTGAAATCCCGATCGATAAATCACAGGGTGCGGGACACCTCAGCACGACCACACCCCCAGCATGACCCACACCCCAGCACGACCACGCCCCAGCACGACCACGCCCCAGCACGACCACGCCCCAGCACGACCACCCCCCAGCACGACCACACCCCAGCACGCACGACCACACCCCAGCACGACCACACCCCAGCACGACCACACCCCAGCACGATACCCCAGCACGACCCCACCCCAGCAAGACCACACCCCAGCACGACCACACCCCAGCACGACCTCACCACAGCACGACCTCACCCCAGCACGACCACGCCCCAGCACGACCACGCCCCAGCACGACCACCCCCAGCACGACCCACCCCAGCACGACCACCCCCCAGCACGACCACACCCCAGCACGACCACCCCCCACCACGACCACCCCCCAGCACGACCTCACCACAGCACGACCACACGACCACGCCCCCCACGACCACGCACGACCAGCACGACCACGCCCCAGCACGACCACGCCCCAGCACGACCACGCCCCAGCACGACCACGCCCCAGCACGACCACCCCCCAGCACGACCACCCCCCCAGCACGACCACCCCCCAGCACGACCACACCCCAGCACGACCACACCCCAGCACGACCACACCCCAGCACTTGGTTGAGTGGTTGCCTGTCGTCGTGGAATGTTTCGTGGGGTGTCTCGTGGAATGTTTCGCGGGGTGTCTCGTGGAATGTTTCGTGAGGTGTCTCGTGGAATGTTTCGTGAGGTGTCTCGTGGGATGTTTCGTGAAGTGTCTCGTGGGATGTTTCGTGAGGTGTTGCCCAGTTGGGTATCGTGAAAACGTGTCCATGCTCCACATGTCTATATCCCTTTCCGGGTTCGTGGGTCCATCATGTTCCTGGTCCTCTTCGGCTGGTTCGGCCTTTCCTGACGCCCTCGTCGCCGCGGCTGGATCTGCTCCCCCTTCGTCTGTTACCTGCTTCGGCTGACCCATCCACCCTCAGCTGCTTCGGCTGACCCCCTCTCCTGCTGGTTGCCGAAATGGGGGTCGGGGAGGCATGCGAACCCTGTGGCCGAACCAGCCAAACGTTAAACGAGGCCGAACCAGCCAGCCCGACTGGCGCTGTCTCTTCAAAACGAGGACCCAAAAGAGGCTCCCCAAAGTCCCAAAACGAAACGGCCGCATCCAATAACCCGCGTACCCACTACCCAGGCACGGCGGCGGGATATGCCGGGAGGCATGTAGATAACAGCTAGAAGGGCAGCAGAAGCAGCAGCGAGGGTGTTTTTTTCCCGGAAAGGGCTTGAGCCCAGGGTTCTCTTTTAGATGGTTTCCCCCCCGGGTTTGACGGGAAGAGGGCCGGCGAATTTCTTTTGCGATAAATAACAAGTGGGAAGAGGGCCGGCGAATTAAAATTTGAGGATGTCTCGAGCGAAACGCTTGTTTTTCAGAATTTGTTGAGGATGTCTCGAGCGAGACGCTGGTTTTGCAGAGTTGGGGATGTCTCGATCGAGCGAAACGCTTGGTTTCAGAATTTGTTGAGGATGTCTCGAGCGACACGACGCTGGTTTTGCAGAGCCGACCGCGACACGGCAAAGCGCCCCTCGCGCAGGAATTCCAAGGATGTCTCGCGCGTGCCGCGTCCCGCGCGCGGGTATTTGGATTTCTTGGGATTTTGACAGGATGTCTCGAGCGAAACGCTTGTTTTTCATAATTTGTTGAGGATGTCTCGAGCGAAACGCTGGTTTTGCAAAATTGGAGGATGTCTCGAGCGGTGGCCTCGTGGGGGGGCCAGAATTCAAAGGATGTCTCAGGCGAAATGCTTGTTTTCACGTCCCGCTCGCAGGAATTCCGAGGATGTCTCGCGCGTGCAGCGTCCCGCGCGTAGGAATTCAGATGATTTTGACAGGATGTCTCGAGCGAAACGCTTGTCCCCAGCACGTTCCGTAGCGCGTCCCCTTGGCAGGTCCCGCGATGCGTCCCCGCGGCGCGTCCCTTGGCACGTCGCTTGGCGCGTCCCTTGAGACGTTCTGCGTCGCGTCCTCCTGGCATGTTCCCCTGTCCATTAGCTCTGGGGCAGCTACTATGTGTTCAGGCAGCTCGAGCTTAAGATCCAGATCAGTTCGGTCAGGACTCGGATGCAAAGGAGGACTCGATCCACGAGGCTATAGAGCACAATCGCGCCATGGCACATCGCAATTCAGCACGGCGCAGCACAGCACTGATTTCGGCACGGTACATCAAGGTCGATACACTCAGCATTGCAACTTGGCACGTTCCTTGGCACGTTCCGTGGGGCGTCCTTTGGCGAGTCCCCCTGGCACGTCGCGTCGCGCGTCCCCTGGCACATCCCGTGGCACATCCATTGGCACGTTCCGTAGCGCGTCCCCTTGGCACGTCCCGCGGTGCGACCCCATGGCACGTCCCCTGGCACGTCGCCTGGCGCATCCCTTGGGACGTTTCGCGGCGCGTCCTCCTGGCATGTTCCCCTGTCCATTAGCTCTGGGGCAGCTACTATGTGTTCAGGCAGCTCGAGCTTAAGATCCAGATCAGTTCGGTCAGGACTCGGATGCAAAGGAGGACTCGATCCACGAGGCTATAGAGCACAGTCGCGCCATGGCACATCGCAATTCAGCACGGCGCAGCACAGCACAGCCCTCGGCAGGGTACATCAAGATCGATACCTTCAGTATTGCATTTGCCCGTCACCCAATCAGGTGTCTTTGAAAACGCTGCCATGTGTTACAGTTCTACATTCCTTTCCGGGTTCGTGGGTCGATCATGTTTTTAGGGGGGGGGGGGGGGGGGCAGGAGGAAGAAAGAAGGCCTCTTTCTTCCTCCTGCCCCCCCACCCCCTTCCTCCTGCCACGGCCGCGACGACCATGACCGCCACGTCGACCGCCTGCGGCGGCGTCGGCGGCGGGAGGCCTCCTCATCCCCGATCCTTCCTCGTCCAACACTCGTCATCCCAATCCTTTCACCCTTGCCCCGTGCGCTGCTCCTCCTTCCCCTCCCTCCTCATCATCCTTATCCTCCTCCCCCTCCTCCTCCTCCTCCCCCTCGATCCGCCCTCTCCTCCTCCTTCCCCTCGTCCTCCCCCTCGTCCTCCACTCGCCCCCCATTTGTTTTCCTCCTGTAGCTGTTTCGGCTTTCAGGGGGCGAGGAGTGGCGAGGGCGTAGCGGCTGTTCCGGCTGATGGCGATCGCCGCTGGGAAGTGCGGGCGGAAGGCCGCTGCCGCGGCGAGTGGCCGCGGCCGCGGCGGCCAGGAGGGGAGCGAGGGCCGCGGCGGCGGCCGCGGCCGCGGCCGCGGCCGCCGCGCCGCCGTGGAGGCCAACCAAGCGCAGCTCGTCGCCTCCGAAGGTGGCACGCTCCAGCTGTCGCCGGAGGAGTCCGCGTGCAACGCGACAATCCACGAGGCCGCGATGAAGGCCAAGCAGGCGGTGCTGGGACACGAGGTCTTCCAGGGGATCATGGAGATGACGGCCATGGCGATTCACGACGGCGAGGGCGACAGTGCGCACACGGTCGGCCAGATCGCCCCTTTCTCCGATGGCGGGTTCAAGGCGGCGATGGAGAACGCAGGCAGCTACACAGCGGGCATGAACTTCCTCCACCTCGATTTGCATTACAGCGCGACGCCGGGCATCCCCCTCATGAAGAACCGCATCGATCACTTGATGAATACGTACTTCGACGCGCCTAGGTTCATGCCCCGCATCCTGAAGGTTGTCGTGAGCGGCAAAAACGAAAAGGTCTTGGAGCTCGGCCGCAGCGGCCAGCTCAAGTGCATCACCCCGGAAGAGATTCGCATGGCCCTCATCTTGGCAGTCGCCAGGGACATCGCGGCCTCCGTCGAAAATACAGTCCTGTTGGAATGGGCTCGCGTGATTCGTTCCACGACGGTGCAGTTCACCGCTCAGTGGAGGGAACGAGCGGGAGGGGAAGATGAGGATGAGGATGAGGAGGAGGAGGAGGAGGAGGAGAGGAGGAGGAGAAGGAGGAGGAGGAGGAGGAGGAGGGGGGGAGGCAGCACAAGAAGGAGGAGGAGGGGGCTGGGGGGACCGCGAGGAGGAGGAGGAGGAGGAGGAGGAGGAGGAGGAGGAGGACGAGGAGGAGAAGGAGGACGAGAAGGAGGAGGAGGACTTAGGTTCATACCAGCGGCGACGGCGGAGGACATGCACTGGCTGGCCGTCAACGAGCGCGAGCAGATATCGCACGATTTCGAAGCCATGCGGCGCTCGAGCCTCCAGAGGATGTACGAAGTGGTGTTGTTCAAGCAATCGAGGGACAAGGCCAGCGGCCAAGCGCTCACCGTCGATCAGGTGGCGGAGCTGTACTCGCAGAAGGTGAGGATGTCCAACGTGTCCGAGCCGGTTAGCAGGAATTTCGTGCTGTCGGCCATTCGGGTGCACAAGGTGTTGTTCTCCGTCCCCTTCATTCGCATTTTCCTCATGACTTGCGAGGACAAGCACGGCGTGAGGAACCCGTTCGACAGCATTCAGAAGCTCGACGTCATCGGCATGAGGTTGAAGGACAGTGCCGACCTGAAATGGGCGATCACTTGCTTGTACGACATGTGGCAGATGGGGTCGGTCGGCGAGACCATTGGGGAGCGCCAGCTGAAGGGGCAGGCGCCAGGCATGCAGGGTAAAGGCTTGGTGGAATTGGCCATGCTGAAGCGGTCCTTGCGCGACGTCCTGCTGAACGACTTCGTCAACGCAAAGGGCTACGCGCCTGAGGTGCTCAGCCAGATGCAAAGCCTGACCGTCGACATCGCAAGCTACCGTAGGACGTTCGGCATGCCTGGCAAGATTGCCCCCACGGACCTTACCTGTCGCGCCGGGTGGAAGGACCTCCCCTCCTCCTTATCCTTTTCACTCTCATCCTCCTCATCCTCCTCGTCTCCCTCATCCTCATCCTGCAGTCAGGAGTCCGCGGAGAAGGTCTTCAGGCTGCTGGAGGACTTAGGGGCGGCATCAAGGTCCGAGGGCATCGGCCGGGCGGAACCCGACGACGACTCGGGCGGTCGGGTCGGGCGGGCCCCTCGGGCGGCCAGGGAGGGGAGGGGAGGTGATGTCCAGGAGCCTTGGGCGGCGTCGGGGTTCGGGGTTCCATCGCTCAGGATATCGTGTTCGCCTCGGAGTACGATGGCTACCTCAAGAAGAACCTTGTCTTCAGGAGGAGCCCCCAAGAGATGCTCGCGCACCCCCCGTTCAGCGACATCTTGGCTTCGGCGGACGAGAGCTACCGGAACGAGATCGGGGCGGTTCCCGAGGCCGCAGAAGTGACGACGGTCGTGGTCGAGGACGAGCCCATCGTCCACTGCGTGGAAGCGGAGCACATCCCGCTCGTGAGCAGCACCAACGAGGAGATCCACATCGCGACTGTCGACGAGGCCACCATCTCGAAACTCAAGCGCCTGAAGAAAGACGTGTTCCAGCGGGTCCGCACCCAGGTGCAGTTGCGCGCGCCTCAGTCGCCGCCGGGCGAGGGGGCGCCAGGTTTACCTTGAGATCGGCGGTTGCAGCTCGACGCGGTTTGCCCGCCGCGATCGGGGTGCGAGGCGATCGGCCGATGTCTAATCCTCCGCCTCATCCCTCCTACTCGCCTCCCCTTTCCCTCCAGCGATGCCCCTCTCCCCCCGTCCCCTCTTCCTCGCTTTTTTTTTTCTTCTCTGGGCGCTTCGCGCATCCCCAAGCCCGACAGCCCATCCAACAACGATGCCCAGGCGAGTTGAGGTGTTGTTGTGAGAAGTTGTAGGAAGTCTCTTGGAGCCATCTTGGAGCTATCTTGGGGTCCTCTTGGGGCCCTCTTGGGGGCCGCTTCGGGCTCTTTTGGGGCCATCTCGGGGCCCTTTGGGGTCTCAGAGAGCCTTTTGGAGCCATCTTGGGCGATCTTGGCAGAAGGGAAGGAGGGGCTGTGGAAGCCCAGAGGGCTGGTGGGTTTGGCGGCGGAGACTCAGGTTTCCCGAGCCTGCCTCCGAGACCGAGCTGGCGACGCTCATCAGGGAGAGCAGCGCCTATCACGAGGGCTTTAAACCGCAGGTGTCGAAGACGAAGAAGTACATCGGTGTGTTCTACGACCAGAAGGTCGCCGGCCAAGGCGACGCGCGGCCGAACGTGAGGCCGCCCTACTTGAGGAACGCGCACATGGAGAAGCACATCTGCGCGGCCATCAAGGCGGCCCCGGTTGCTGCGGATCCTGAGGAGCAGGAGTGCTATCGTCAGCGCGTTGCCCTGGGCCCTGGCCGGGCGCTCGCCCTGCCCGCCTTGGGGCAAGGCGTTCGCCTGGGGGGGCCAAGGGCAGGTGCGGGGGGATAGCCGCACCAGGATAATGCTCCGAAGCACTTGCCCGCGGAGCTCGCGTTCTTCGTGTGCGACGGGGGGAAGACTGGGCAGGAGACGACGCTCATGAACAAGTTCGTCGACGAGAGCAACAAGCCCTACCTCAAGTCCAAGCACACAGTGACGGTCATCTACTCGGAGGAAAGCGTGGTGAACCGCCTCAAGATCAAGCGCAGAACCACGGCTGGCGCGCTCCAGGTCGAGAAGATGTACATCGTCACCGGCAAGGCGATCGAGATCGAGGACAGGGCCAGGCTCGCGTTGAGCGGCACCACTGTCGGGGAGCACATCAGTTGCGCCTGGAGGTCCTGAAGCGACCCGAGCCATTGGACGATGAAGCGCAAGCACAAGGCGACCATCATCACGAAGAAGGACACCATTGCGAACGGTGGCCGCGGACCCGGTCACGACGAGGAGGAGGAGCGCAAGGCGGAGAAGGAAGAGGCCAAGGCCATCACGCCGGAGAGCGAAGAGCAGGTGTTCTGGTGGGCACCGCCGCCCACCCTGCAGGATGAATGGATCCACAACTTCAACCTTCGCGCGGTGGTCGACCTCACTCCCGGGGATGGCGCCAGGGCGATGTGCTGCATAAAAAATAAGATCCCATACGTGGCCATCTGCTTCAACCAGGAGAACGTCGAAGCCTTGTACGACCATCTCTTCAAGGAGACCATGAAGGAATCGTTGAACGAGGGCTGCAAGCAGCTCTACTCCTCGGAGCTGGCGGCCGTCGTCGTCGACAGCCAGAAGGCTAAGACCGAGGAGAGCGGCGCGGACACGGCCGACAAGAAGAAGGGCGCGAAGAACAAGACCGGCAGCAGCGGCGGTAGCAAGGACGGCGGTGGCAGCGGCGCCAGCGGCGGTGGCAGCAAGGACCCTATGGACCGCTCGGCACTGGTGGATCGCATCCGCGCGCTGGCTGGCGGCCCCGCTGCCAAAAGGCGCAAGAAGGAGAAGGCTGAGGATGACGCCGCTGAGGGTGAAGATGGTGCGGACTCCGTCTCCGACGTCGAAGAGGAGGTGTGATGGTGTTGAGCGGTGGTGGACGAGTCTGGCTAGCGGCGGTAGAGGGCGTTCTCGCTGAGGGCCTGGCCGAGCGCGCGCCGCCGGGAGGAGGAGGAGGAGAAGGAGGAGAAGGAGGAGGAGGAGGAGGAAACGACGCTCGTCTGCAGTCCGAGGCGCCCCGTGGCCGATCAGCGAGGCCGCGGGCGCTTCCATTTGATAATGGCGCCGCTGCCAGCAGCACAATGGCACACTGCAGGGTCTTGGAGTGTGACCGTGCCTGCTGGCAGCCCGCGCCGCTTCGGGGGCCAGGGCGAGTTGCGTGCCGCTGGCTGTGACGTTTCGCAGCAATGACGTGCCGCTTGGGTGACGTCACTACCCTCCTCATCCTCCTCGTCCTCCTGCTCATCCTCGTCGTCGTCGTCCTCATCGTCATCTCCCTCCTTGCAGTCGCTCGTGCTGCCTGGTCGTCCGCTCCCCTCCCCTCCCGCCCCTCCCACGGTCTTCGTCGTCGTCGTCGCCGCCCCCTCCCCTCCGGCCCGCCTGCCAGGAGGCGCGCCGAGAGCTTCGGCGAGGCGCCTCGCGCGCGCCGCGCGCCCGCCGGGGGGGAGGGCGAGGGGGGGGATGGCGAGGATGAAGGAGGGTGAGGAGGAGATGGGCGGCGACGACGCACGCACACGACGACGATGACGACGACGGTGGCGACGGCGACGACTCGTGACGATGACGACCGCGACGACGGCGGCGGCGACGGCGGCGGCGGCGGCGAGGACCCCAGGGCCTCGGGCGGCGCCGCCCGAGGCCCTGAGGTCCTCGCGCCCTGCCGATGGGACTCCCAGTGGCCCCTGTAACGATCGATACCGCTGCTCGTTCTGCTGGAGAGCCTTCGTCGCCACGGCTGGATTCGCGTCGAAATTCTGGCCAGAACGCGACCTGGGAGACTAATTGGTGTTCCATCGGCAGGGGGGGGACGAGAGTCGCATCCTGAAGAGCCCAAGAGGATGCGAGGATATTCAGGAGGAGGACGAGGAACATTCGCCTGAACAGTCGGAGGACAGGTCCGAGGGAGAAGGGAGACTTCGACGCCCACGTCTTCGGCGCTAGCACTCGAGCGCATTCGCACTCGCACGACGGGCCTCACTTGTGGGCCTTGGGCTTGGCCCTCGCGGCGGCCTTGTTGGGCTTGGCCTTCGGCTTCACCCTCGCGGCGGCCTTGGGCTTGGCCTTCGACTTCTTCTTCGGCATGGCCTTCGGCTTCTTCTTCTTCGGCATGGCCTTCGACTTCTTCTTCGGCATGGCCTTCGTCTTCGTCGTCGGATCGATGTGCTCGTCGAGGGGGTCGTCGAGGGGGCTCGCCTCGGCCTCGATCAAGCTGGAGGGGGGCGGCGTCCAGCGCCACTTTTCTTCCACCTGATCGCCGTCCCAGTTCAAACCGACGAGGACCCCACGCCATCCCTCGCGTATGTCCCTCCCACGCCACCTTTTCATCTCGACGAACGATTTCGGCGATGTCTTCTCTTGGGCAGCCTCGGCCTCGGCTGCGGCCTTGCCGCCGCCGCCGTTCGGCATGACTGTCGCGCGGGCTGTCGGGCGCTTCGGGCTTGGGCTGTCGGGCGCGGCTGTAGGCTTGAGCCAAAACCGCTACGGATGGTTCCTGACACCGCGTCGATCGTTCAAGGCGTCGGCGTTCACCTGGATGTTGCGATGAAGTCGGTGTTGGATCCTGACACTGCGTCGATCGTTCAACCTTGGACGACCGGCGGCTTTCCGAGTTCACCCTCGAACGCCCGCGCTGGGGTCGCCACCGCGCGGCCGCCTGTCGAAACGCCTGGGCCCACGCTGGCCAGCATGTTCAGAACATCTCACGTTTCCTCCTCCACCTCATCCTCCATTCATTCCATTGCCGTTTTGGCTCAAATCGTATCCTGCGGGCCTCCCCTTGGCCATCCCGCGGGCCGCCCCCTTCGGCCCAACTTCATATGGTGGCGTGCCCACTTCGAAGCGCTGGAGATTGCGTGACTCTGTGCGCTGGAGATTGCGCTTCGGGAGATTGTTTTCTGTCGACCTGATCTCGGAGCGCAAGCCGTTGGAGAATGGCACGCGCCGCGGTCAAAGTTGGCGTCGATCTTGGCGACGTCATGAGCACCAGGGACACCGGTGATGACAAGAAGCCAGAGGGCGACGACATCTACGTGGCAGTAACGCGAGGTTTTTTCGCGTTCGCCTTGTTGTTCGGCATGGTGCATGGGCTGGAGAACCTGTACATCGTGAGTCGCACCCAACGTGGCTCGTGGTGGTCGTACCACAAGAAGCACGGTCACGTTGAGGCGTGGCCCGTGCGCTTCATCAAGCAGACAGGGCTCGTCGAGATGGGCATGCCGCTGGACCACCTACATCTGTGCGAGCGGAAGAGTGGCGAGAAGGGCAAGGGCGCTATCGCTTCCAGACTGGGACTCACGCACCACATCGACAACGACATCGAATGCCTTTGGTCGATGGTGCACGACGATGACAACATGTGGGCGAACATCGTCGAAGAGAAGGGCTTCTTGGTGATGTTCACTGAACTGAGGCCAGTCATGAATAACAAGTGGATGACAAAAAGCTTGCGCGAGTGCATGTGCGAAGCTGGCTCGTGGCAAGAAGTCGCCCGTCTCTTTGAGCTGCCGCATGTGGACGATCCTGGCGTGTGGGACTGGCTCGATCAGCAAGGCCCACCGCATCGCCGATATTCTGGCACAACGGTGGAGCGCGTCCGACAGGAGCTGGACAAATGGCTAGCATCATCTACAAGGCCTTTAACGTCCACGTGGGGTTCGCCACCGATTGTCCCCCGGCGTGAACGCGATGATGACGATGATGAGTGGCGTCGTCAAGAAGCACGCCGTCTCGAAATCAAATTCCGAGAAGAACTGGCAGCCGCAGACGCTAAAGCGCAACGCGATGCGGAGGAGCTCCGACAGCAAGAAAAAGCAGAAGAACGAGCTGAGCAAGTTCGACAACATGCACAACGCATCCGACAGCAAGAAAAAGCAGAAGAACGAGCTGAGCAAGTTCGACAACATGAAAAACGCATCCGACAGCAAGAAGAAGCAGAAGAACGAGCTGAGCAAGTTCGACAACATGAAGAACGCATCCGACAGCAAGAAGAAGCAGAAGAACGAGCTGCTGAGCAAGTTCTACAACATGCACAACGCATCCGACAGCAAGAAGAAGCAGAAGAACGAGCTGAGCAAGTTCGACAACATGAAGAACGCGTCCGACAGCAAGAAGAAGCAGAAGAACGAGCTGCTGGGCAAGTTCGACAACATGAAGAACGCATTGCAGCTCTTCGCGCTGAGGAGGATCGACTTCGCGCAACACAGGAACGGCTACAGCAGCAGGTGCTAGTCAGCGACGCTCTACGACAACGTCGAGAACAGGACGAGGCGCTTCACAACAACTTCCGCGCGTTGGAGGCCCAGGTGCAGGGTATGGCAGAAGAACTTTCACGCCGCAGTGGTAGCTGGAAGCCGTGGAGCACGTGGGCCAGCAACGAGCGGTGCAACGACGGGTGGAACTACAAGAAGTACAAGAGGGCTATGGAGCACGCCATGCGGATCCGCCCGAGTCCAGCATGTGTGCGCCGCGTGGTAACCCCTATGTGCGCATCTTGTCACATCAATCAGCCTGGTGTGTACTGTCCATATTCTTTGTGCTCCCCATGTTGCCAGAGCGCTTCGTGGGCGGGGCGGGCCAGCAGCTCCAGCGCCAACGCCAACGAGTGCTGGCAACACGCTTTGTGATTAACATTGGCTGATTCGGCCATCGCGCGCAGAAAAACGGCATCCTTTCCTCCACCTCCCCGCTCCCCCCTCTCTGATGATGAGCCTCCGGGGGGGAGCTGAATTAAGTACTTCCCCCACCTTGTTTGAGCCATGCGGCGCCTACAACGGCCCCAAGAGACCTCTCAGACCCCCTTTCCCAAAGGAGCCCCAAGAGCTTACTCCTCCTCGGCCCCCGTGGGAGGAGGAGGAGGAAGGGGGGGGGGGGCGGACGGATGAGGAGAAGGAGGAGGAGAGAAGAGGACGACGATGCGATTTTTCGGCGAAAGCCGACGCCGTTGCCCTGGCTGTTGAATTACCTGAATCATGTCTGAACGAACTACTCCCTCCTCATCCTCCTCCTCGCCGCCTCCTCCGGAACCGTCTGGCGCCAGGGCTATTGCGCTGCTGCTGTTGGAGCGCTGCACTGGGAGCAGAGGAACTCTTCGGAGGCGAATTGTGACCTCGAGCCTATTGGCACCAAAGTACCAACGCTTCCGGAGACGTAGGCCGGGCACCTATCGCACGGCACATGAGACCCCGGCTGAGCGTACCAGAGCGGCTCACACCTCTTCAGGCTGGCCACGCTCCACTTCTGCTCGAGAGTCGGGCCCTTGCCGTCGCCTGTCTGAATACCGTCGCTCCACGAGACGCTCCGCTTCTTCTTGGAAACGCCCGCAGAGCTCGAAGTGGCGTCGGTTTTCCGCTTCTTGAGCTTCGACGGGCCTGGCGGGCCCGCCAGCGCGCTCGACGGCGGAGGCTGCGCGGGCCGCTGATTGTCGCACATGATGCTGGGGTACACCAGCCTGCCCGCGAGCGCCATCTGCCCGAACTTGTAGTGCTTCTCCTTCAACGTTTCGGTGATGCCGTACAAGTTCTCGAGGTGCTTGAGCGCGGCCTGTATCTCTTCGCGCGACTCCTTGACACTCGGCCACGTACGGCGCCACAACTGGAAGCGCTCCTCGCTGTTGAAGACCTCCTTCATCATGCCCATCTTGATGGACACGAACTCAGCGCCGAGGTGCTGGAGGTCGTCGCGCAGGAGCTTGTAGGCAAGGATCTGCGCCGGGCCCTGGGACTGCGGGCGCCCGCTGCCCGCTGGCGCCGCGCGCGCCGGTGGCGCCGATGGCGCCGGTGGCGCCGGTGGACCTGGAGGCGACGGCGGCGCCTCCGCCGCCCCTGAAGTCTTCTTCGGAGAATCCGAGAGCTCCGATGACTCCGAGTCCGAAGAAGAATCGGACGACGGCGTCGCCGGCGGCGGCGTGGGCGGAGGCCGCCGAGTCGCCTGCTGCGGCGTGGGCGGAGGCCGCGCCGTCGAAGCCGTCCCGCCGCCCTCATTCTTGGCGCCCTCGCTCCTGGTCGGCGTTGGCGGCGCTGGCGACGCCGGCGCTGGCGACGCTGTCCTGCTGGTCCGCGCACGGGGGCCCATAAGGTTCCAGGAGCCTTCGTCGCCGAACTTCGGCCAGAGGTCTTCAGAGACGGTCGCCCTGTCACGCCACAGCTTGCTGCCACCCCCGTCCCTCCCACCAGCTGGCGAAGCGCCTGACCACGCCACGATGCTGTTGCTTGCAGGCCTTGTCCTCCGGAGACGCACACACCAGCTCTAGGTACTCCTTCGACGCCATCGCGGGGAAGGTGATGCCGTCGCGCATGAACAACATTCGGAAGAACACCCCGAACTTCTTCACCGAGGAGGGGTTGCACTTCTTCACCAGCCAGTCCTCCCGGAAGCGATAGGACACTAGGGGGAAGTAGACCACGTCGTCGATGCAGTTCTTGTGCTTGCTGGTGAACACCTCCATCATCGGCGAAGGCTCCGTCGTCGCGCGTCGCAGGCCCAAGGCCGCGCCGCGCAAGCAGGAACCCGTCGCGCGCCGGGCCGGCGGAGGCTCGCAGGCGCGCAGCCCGCCGGGGCGCGAGCAGGAACCCGTCGAGGTTCGCAGCTCTGAAAAACAAAGCCCAAATGGCTATACGAGGAGGAGGGTGAGGAGGATGAGGAGGACCAACACCGGACAGGACGCCCAGAGGACAAGATTTTGCTGGTGGGGCGGTTTTAAGCGGAACCCCAGGAAACGCGAGGTGTGCTGGGCCCCCTCCCCTCCTCCTCCTCCTCCTCCTCCCCCTCCTCCTCCTCATCATCATCATCCTTCTCCTCCTACCTACCTACTAGTCAGTTTGAATCAATGCCGCATCCTCCTCTGCCTCCCTCCCTCCTCCCTCCGTCCCTCCTCCCTCCCTCCTCTCCTCTCCACTCCCCCGCCTCATTTCATCTCCTCCCCTCCGCCTCCCTGGCCATCGTGTGCAGAACAAGAGCATCCTCTCCTCTCGTCCGCCTCCTCTTCTCCGCCATCTCCTCTAAGGCATAATCCGTGCCAGCTGCTTCGGCTGACCCATCCACCCTCAGCTGCTTCGGCTGACCCATACTCCACCCCCGCCCAGCTTCAGAAGACTTCGACACGACCATCCGTAACAACGGATGATATTTCTAAGGCTGATTGCCCAAAATGGGTGTTGGGGAGCATGCGAACCCTGTGGCCGAACCAGCCAACAAACGTTAAACGAGGCCGAACCAGCCAGCCCGACTGGCGCTGTCTCTTCAAAACGAGGACCCAACACCACAGGGTGGTTGGGAAAGCGACCTCCATCCGTGTAATTTCCGAAGCTGTTAAGACGAAGTGATGAAGATGGGAGGAGGGAGGGGGCAGCGGGAAGAAGGTGGGAACGCGGGGCGCTGTCTCTTCAAAACGAGGACCCAACACCACAGGATGGTTGGGAAAAAAGCCCTGCGGGGACCCCTCCTCCCTCCTCCTCCTCCTCCTCCTCCTCATCCTCCTACCTCCTCCTCCTCCCTCCTCCCTCCTCCTCCCCCTCCTCCTGGGGAACGATTCTGAGCGGATTTGGGCCGCCGTTGTATCACTGCCGTTGTCTCAAACGGCTCTCCTCCGACCATTGCTCGGACTTCTTCTGATCGTGTGACGAGCCCCTCACAGACGCCACTGCTCCGAGGAGGGGCGCCACTGCTCCGAGGAGGGACGGGAGCGAGAGGACCGAAGAGCGAGGAGGTTCGAGGATCGAGGGCCATCCCCCGCTGGGTGTCCGAGGAGGAGGGGGAGGAGGGGGAGGGGGAGGGGGCTCAGGAGGAGGAGGGAGCTTCGGGGGGTGCCCGAGAGCCCAAAAACTGCACTCGCGACGACGACGACGATGGCAACGCCATGCAACGAACGACGACGGCGATCATGATGATAATATCGATGATGGTGATGATGGTTATGCGTGATGGCGACGATGGACGTGGCCCGTTTTGGCTCTACCCTAGCGGGCTTTGGACTGAGAGCTCGCCCAGTCTATACCATGGACGACTGGTCCATGCTCGTGATAGACACGCCGCCCCAGCAGCGGAAGCCCAAGGCCAAGGCGGCACCGAAGCCCAAGGCCAACGGGCGCCCGGCGCAGTTCGTCGTTCGGAAGTCGCCAGCAGCCGCTGTTCCGATCAAGAAGTCCAAGCGCTCGATGGCGCCGCCGGTCACGACAAGGAAGCCTGCCGTCTCAGACTCGCGCGGCGCCGGCAAGAAGTGGAAGGCCCCAGATGTCGTCGTTCTCCGGGACATTGATCTTGAGAGGGTGGTCTTGACGGGCGAAACGGATGGCAAGATTCTGTTCGGCAGTGATTGCGCGGGCATCGACACTGCTAAGCTCGCCTTGGAGTTGCTCGGCATTGGCAACTCCATTGTGCACGTGTTCGCATCGGAAATTGACTTCGCCACGCGCAAGGTTATCATTGCCAGCCACCCCGACTTGCGCGTGCTCTATGGAGACATAACCACCCGCGATAACGCGGCGGTCCCGCGGGTGGACTTGTACATCATCGGATTCCCTTGCCAGCCATTCTCTGTGCAGGGCATCCACGCGGGGATTGCAGATCCTCAAGGCCGAGGCATCGTGGTGTTTTTCGCCCTAAACTACATCCAGACCAAGCTACCGACGGTGTTCATCTTGGAGAACGTTGAGGCCCTGACTCACCAGAGGTTCCAGGAGGAGCTGAATGCCATCTTGAACTTTCTCGTCAGCCTCAAAGGCCCCGACGGTACCCCCGCGTGCACTGTGAGCATGTCCGTCCTCGACACGTTGAAGGTCGGTGGCTTGCCGCAATCGCGGCGCCGATTGTACATCACAGGAGCGCTGTCCAAGAAGTCCAATGTGCACGCGAGTTGGCCGAGCGAGATCCCATACACGCCAATCGAACAGATCTTGGACAAGCATTCGGACAAGCTCGGCACCTTGCCAGTCCATGACTACCAGATCCACAACTTCACCCGCCTGGTGGACAAACTGTCTCAACATCAAGACTTATTCGCCAAGACCAACATGCTCATCGCCGAGCTTGACTGCGGCAAGACCAGGTCGCCGCAATACGGCTGGGGGTACGCTCCGTGTTTGACGCGCATCCGGTCTGGCGGTGGGGGCTTCTGGATCTTTGCCAAGCACCGATTCATGACGCTGAACGAGCTCGAGCGCCTTCAAGGGATCCCCCCGGGCCGCATCAACTACGAGGACGCTTGCAGTCCCCGCCAGTACGCTCAGATGATCGGGAATGCATTCTCTGTCAGCGTCGTCGGCCGCCTCACGAGGAACCTTCTTGTGCAGGCTGGTTTTTTTCAAGCGGCTCGCTGACCCGTGGCGGAGAGGCAGCAGTTCTGCATGACGCCTCGCCTCGGCGCGCAACGATGAACGGCGGCCGGCATATGTGCATGCGTAAGTGTGCGTGCATGTGGGTGTGTACCTACATACATACGCATGAGTGTGTGTATATATGTGTATGCGCATGTATATTATACATACATACATACGCATGTGTGTATGTATAAATGTATGTGTATACATACATACATACATGCATACATACATACATACATGTGTATATGTATACATACATACATGCATACACATGTATATACATGCATACATAGGGTATGTATGTATGTATACATACATACACATGTATATACATACATACATAGGGCATGTATGCATGTATACATACATACATAGGGAGGCCCATCAACCCGACGAAACCCCGTTTGCGCGCGAACGGGGTGTCGTCAACATTGAGCGCTCAACGTTGACGAAACTTGGTGGGCTTAGGGCGCCCTTAAGGGTATGCGCGGAGGCGCGGGGCGGCCCAGCAGCCTGACGAAACCCCGATCGCGCGCGATCGGGGTTTCGTCAACATTGAGCGCACAATGTTGACGAAACTCGGTGCGCGGGCCCTGCGGGGTGTGACGAAACCCCGATCGCGCGCGATCGGGGTTTCGTCAACGTCCACCGGTCGCCCAGGAGCGCGCGCGCACCGAGTTTCGTCAACATTGAGCGCTCAATGTTGACGAAACCCCGATCGCGCGCGATCGGGGTTTCGTCAGCTGGCGACTTCTGCCAGCGGTCCTGGAATCAGGCCTTTAAGGTATCTGGTATTCGCCGCCCGTCGGGGCTCTGAGTGGTGTCTGTTGCGACTCAGACAGTCGGGGCCGGCGTGAGAAAACGTCGACGCTCCTTTGCCATCTTCAACCGTCGCCATCGTCAGCCCCCCCCCCGTGTCTGTTAAGTCGCTACCATTTGATCATCATGGTCATCAGCCATGATCATCATCATCATCATCATGATCATCATCATGACGATCATCATCATCATCATCATCGATCATCATCATCATCAACACATGACTATAATATACTATAATCACAATGATAATCATACTCCACCCCGTGCGATGCGATGGCGACGCGACGATGATGGCGGCGGCGGGCATATGCGCATACGAAAGTGTGCGTGCATGTGGGTGTGTACATACACACATACGCATGAGTGTGTGTATATGTGTATTCGCATGCATATGTACACATACATACATACATACGCATGTGTGTATGTGTATGTGTATGCGTACGCATGTATGCATGTATGAGGAGGAGGAAGAGGAGGAGGATGAGCAGGAGGAGGATGTGCACCAGCAGGAGGAGGAGGACGACGACGACGACGACGTCGAAACGATTTTTCTGGCTAAAAAGCCGCAGCCGCTGGCTGCTAAATTCTCTGAATGTCTGAACTGACTTCCTTCTCCTCCTCCTCCTCCCTCCTCCTCCTCCTCCTCCTTCTCTCTCCTCGTCGCTCTCCTCCCTCCCTCCCTCCTCCTTCTCCTGCTCCTTTCCCCATCCACCTCCGCCTCCCCCCTCCTCCTCCTCATCCTCCTCATCCCCCTCGTCCTCCTCCTCCTCCTCCCTCTGCCGCGGGAAGGCTGGCACAGCCAGCGCGCGCGCAGAAAGGCGGAGGTGGAGGGAGGAGCACAAACAGGCTTAGGCGCCTCCCGCCCTCCTGGCGATGTCCGCCTCTAGAATCTCGCGCCTGCCGCGGGCGTCGAGTGCCATGCGGCTCAGCCGCCCCTCTGCGGCCATCCTCTTCTCCATGATGCGTTGCGCGACGCCGGTCCAGTCCTCGAAGTAGCCGTGCAATTTGTAGATGGGAAGCCCCTTTCCCTGTCAGGCCCCCACCCTGCCCCCTATTCCCTTTCCCCCACCTCCGAGGGGGGGGGGCGGGGATATAAGGGCA
>CAUYUJ010009816.1:2500-5000 GCA_963575745.1 Prorocentrum cordatum
ACAACAACAACAACAACAACAACAACAACAACAACAACAACAACAGCAATCATTTTACCCGAACGCTCAGTGTTCTCCCCAGTGCCAGGGTTTTCTTGCGACACCAGCCAATACCCCCACTTCGTGGGGGGGCCGTTCAAGCTCTACCAAATATCCAAACTACTCTTCGAGACCACCCACACCCAGCTTCCCGCCCTATGACGTTGGGACACTTCACTTCGTGGCGTGCGGACGACCCTGGCTACTACACTGGCGTGGGGTACACACCACAGAGGTTGATCACATCTGTTACATATGATGTGGTACACGGTACACGTGAGATGGTACGCAGTGCCAAGATAGTTGGTCACATTTTTGGGGCAAATTCGTGGGGATGCGATTACAGAAGTACATGTGTTACACTGATGTTATACAGTCCCAAGGATGACGCATGCATTGCTCATAGACTCATGGCGCTATGATCCTAACTCTCAGTGCCCAACGCGCGCGTGCACAGCCAGACGGAGGGAGAGAAACACATGTATACAAGGTTCGTGACATACGCACGGTCCACCATGTTGTAAACGATCGCATGCACGGTAAGTTCTGAAATTATACGTATGTACAAGCAGACATGCGAGGGAGAAAGGGAGATGGCCATCGACAGTTCCATTACGGCTCCAAGGCGGAAGAGGGGGAGGAGGAGCAGGACAAGGAGGAAAGGAGAGAAGCGAGAAAGGAAGAACGCAGACGGCGCGGCTCTGGACACAAAGGGGTGCCATACTTTCTCCTGCTTTCGCAAACAGGTCCAGTCACACGTAGGGGTATACTCAACCGAATGGTCTTCGCATCCAGAAGCATACTAAAGGCGCGACGCATCGTCGTCTGCGATGGCGCGACGCATCGTCGTCGTCAATTTTGTCTTAAAAAACCATTGGGTTTTTGATGTTTTTATGTTAAAATCGCTACGAAACCTAAGGTTTTGGAAGGATTTCGTCTTGCGAGCGCGAATGTCCACTTTACCTTATTTTTTTCAAGGGGTTCTTGAAATTTGATCAACTAAGAACAAGAATTTTCATTTTCTATTGTTTTTTGCAAGGGAAAACGAGCGTCAACAAAAAACCGGATCCGGGGGTAATCCACTTTTCTGAAGCTTTCGCAGAAAAATGATGAAAATGTAGCTGCGGCCTAGGTTTTGGGCGGGGGGCGTGCACCAGGGGGTCCAACAATAATAATTCTTTAGAAGTAATAGTGTTCAACAACAACAACAACAACAACATCAACAACAACAACAACAACAACAACAACAATAACAATCATATTACCCTCATGCGCGATGTTTCAACATGGAGCATGCGACCATCATGATAACCATCCACGTAATGGGGGGCTCTTTTTTTACAGCGGGGTCCGGTATTCCCATTCCCAGATATCCCGCCCAATGAGGTCTTGCAAACACGTCCTCCGACGAATTTCAACATATCCCACCACGAGAACACATGCCCGCGCCATGCTGCGCCGATGCGAGATCGCCAGTGGAACCCCAGCGCAGGGCAAAGCACAAGGAAGTATCGAACGACCGGATTGCCTTGGTGGGGATGGGAGCTGTCGGCGGTAAGGCAAGGACCTGGCCCTGAATAGAAAGGAAGGAAGTCTCGAGCAGGGCTGCTGTTGTGGTTGGGAGCGGCGACAATGCTGAAGAGAGTAGGGCTAGTCCAGCGTAAAACAAAACAACGTCTCGAGCGGGAACGCTGGCTTTGTTGGGACGGCGGCTTTCGGCGGCGAGGAGGAACACCGCCTTGAGTAAAAAAGGGTCAAGCATCGGGACGGGGGCTGTCGGCGGCGAGGAACAGCACCGTCCCCAGAAAAAATAAGGAATCTCGAGCGGGAGCGTTGTTCTTGCTGGGAGCGGCGCCAACTCAAAAGAGAATAGGGCGCCACCCCAGCGTAAAACGGAAGGAAGTCTCGGGCGGGAGAGCTGGTTTTGTCGGGGCGGCGGTTTTCGGCGGCGAGGAGGAACACCACCTTGAGTAAGAAGAGAGCAAAGCATCGAGCGGGAGACGTGGTTTGTCGGGACGGCGGTTTTCGGCGGCGAGGAACAGCACCGTCTTCAGGAAACTGGGAGAAGCCTCGAGCAGGAGCGTCGTTCTTGCTGGGAGCGGCGCCAATTCAAAAGAAACTTGGGCGCCAGTCCAAGGTAAAACGGGAGGAAATCTCGAGCGGGAGCGCCGGTTTTGTTGGGGCGGCGGTTTTCGGCGGCGAGGAGGAGCACCGCCTTGAGTAAAAAAGGGAGGACGCCTCGAGCAGGAGCGTTGTTTTTGCTGGGGGCGGCGCCGATGAGAGAAAGACTAGCGCGCCAGTCCAAGGTATAACGGAAGGAAGTCTCGAGCCGGAGCGCTGGTTTTGTTGGGACGGCGGCTTTCGGCGGCGAGCAAGAACAACAGCCCTGAGTAAAAAAGAAGGAAATCTCGAGCGGGAGCGTTGTTGTTGTTGGGGGGCCGGTCTTGGCGGTCCACCAAAC
>CAUYUJ010009816.1:10000-25000 GCA_963575745.1 Prorocentrum cordatum
AGCGCATCCCCTAAAACAGGGGAAGGGGGACGGATGGGGGAAGAGAAGGATGGACCACGAGAAAGGGCCTCTCGGAGCAAATCGCGAGGAAGCATCGAGCGGGAGCCCTTGTCATCGCAGCTGCGCCCCCACTAATTTGACTGAGTTGCCAGGAAGTCTCCAGCGAGAGCACTGTTCCTGAGTTCGGGAACCTCTCTAGCCAGGGCCTCCCGGAGTAAATCGCGAAGAAATATCGACTGGGAGCCTTGTCGTCGAGGCTGGGCATCCGCGAACTTGATTGAATTGCGAAGAAATCTCATGCGAGAGCGCCGTTCTTGGGCCTCTGCGGGCTGGGGCCTCTGTGGGCGCGCTTGGGGCCTCTGTGGGCTGCGCTGGGGAGCCTCAGTGGGCAGCGCGCTGGGGCCTCTGCGGGCACGCTTGGGGCCTTTGTGGGCTGGGGCCTCTGTGGGCTGTGTCGAGGGCCTCAGTGGGCAGCGCGTCGGGGCCTCTGTGGGCGCGCTTGGGGCCTCTGCGAGCTGGGGCCTCTGTAGGCGCGCTTGGGGCCTCTGTGGGCGGCGTCGGGGGGCCTCAGTGGGCACCGCGCGGGGGTCTCTGTGGGCGCGCTCGGGACCTTTGTGGGCTGGGGCCTATGTGGGCGCCCGTGGGGCGTTTGGGGCCTCTGCGGGCTGGGGCCTCTCTGGGCGCGTGTGGGGCCTCTGCGGGCTGGGGCCTCTGTGGGCGCGCTTGAGGCCTCTGTGGGCGGCGTCGGGGGCCTCATTGGGCAACGCGCGGGGGCCTCTGTGGGCGCGCTCGGGACTTTTGCGGGCTGGGGCCTCTCTGGGCGCCCGTGGGGCCTCTGTGGGTTGTGTTGAGGGCCTCCATGGGCAGCGCGCTGGGACTTTTGTGGGTGGGCGCGCTTGGGGCCTCTGTGGGCTGGGGCCTGTGGGCTGCGCCGGGAGCCTCAGTTGGCAGCGCGCTGGGGCCTCTGTGGGCGCGCTTGGGGCCTCTGCGGGCTAAGGCCTGTGTGGGCGCGCTTGGGGCCTCTGTGGGCTGTGTCGGAGGACTCGGTGGGCAGCGCGCGGGGGCCTCTGTGGGCTCGCTTGACAACTCTGTGGGCTGGGGCCTCGGTGGGCGCGCTTGGGGCCTCTGTGGGCGTTGTCGGGGGGCCTCAGTGGGCAGCCCGCGGGGGCCTCTGTGGGCGCGCTTATGGGCTTAGGGCCTATGTGGGCTGAGGCTTCAGTGGGCAGCGCGCTGGGGCCTCTGCGGGCGCGCTTGGGGCCTCTGTGGTCGCGCTCAGGGCATCTGTGGGCTGGGGCCTCTGTGGACGCACTTGGGGCCTCTGTGGGCTGTGCCAGAGGGCCTCAGAGTGGGCAGCGCCTGGGGGCCTCGGCGCGCTTGGCGCCTCTGTAGGCTGGGGCCTCTGTGGGCGCGTGTGGGGCCTCTGCAGGAAGTCGGGGCCTCAGTGGGCAGCGCGCTGGGGCCTCCGTGGGCACGCTCAGGCCTCTGTGGGCTGTGTCGGGGGCCTGGGCGGCGCATTGGGGCCTCTGTGGGCGCGCTTGGGGCCTCTGTGGGCTGTGCCGGAGGGCCTCAGTAAGCAGCGCGCGGGGGCCTCTGTGGGCGCGCTCGGGGCCTCTGTGGGCTGGGGCCTCTGCGGGCGCGCGTGGGGCCTGTGGAACGGAGGGCCTCAGTGGGCAGCGCGCTGGGGCCTCCGTGGGCACGCTTGGGGCGGGGGCTTGGGCCTTTGTGGGCTGCGTCGAGAGCCTCAGTGGGCAGCGCTTGGGGGTCTCTGTGGGCGCGCTTGGGGCCTCTGTGGGCTGGGGCCTCTGTGGGCGCGCTTGGGGCCTCTGAGGGCTGGGGCCTCTGTGGGCTGTGTCGGGGGGCAGCGCGCTGGGCCGTGTGTGGGCGCGCCTTGGGCCTCTGTGGGCAGCGCGGCGAGCCTTTGTGGGCGCGCTTGGCGCCTATGTGGGCTGTGCCCGAGGGCCTGCGGGCAGCATGCTACGGTCCCTGTGGGCTTACTCTGGGCCTCAGTGAGTTGTGTGTTGGGGCCTCAGTGGGAAGCGCGCCGGGACCTCTGTGGTCTGTGTCTGAAGGCATCAGTGGGCAGCGTGCTGGGGCCCCTGTGGGCGCGCTTGGAGCTTTTTGTGGGCTGTGTCCGAAGGCCTCAATGAGCAGCGTGTTGGGGCCTTTGTGGTTTGGGGGCCTCTCTGGCCAGGTCGTGTAAGAGTACTTCAGGGGGTGTCGAGCGGGAGCCCCTGTCGTCGCAGGTGGGCCTCCGGCGCCGCTACTGAATTGCAGTCTCGGGCCACGGGCTCTCGAAGTACAGCTTGAGGATGTAACGAACGGGAGCCCTTGTCGTCGCGGCTTGGCCCACACCAAATTGACTGAATGACGAGGGCATCTCGAGCGAGAGCACCACTCTTGATTTCGGGGGCCTCTCTGGCAAGGGCCTCTGCGAATACATGTTGAGGAAGTATCGAACGAGAGCCCTTGTCGTCGCATTTGGGCCTCCACCAATTTGACTGAATCAGGAAAAAATCTCGAGTGAGAGCGCCGTTCCTGATTTCGGGGGCCTTCCTGGCCAGGTGCTCTCGGAGTGAGTCGTGAGGAAGTATCGAGCAGGAGCCCTTGTCGTCATGGCTGGGCGCCGCCAACTTGATTGAGAGTTGCGCGGAAGTCTCGAGCGAGAGCGCCGTTCCTGAGTTCGGGGGCCTCTCTGGCCAGGGTGTCTCGAGGTAAATTGTGAGGAAGTTTCGAGCGGGAGCCGTTGTTGTCGTAGCTGGGCCTCCAAGGGCGCACTTCTAGGGTCAAGCCAACGCTCGAGCGGGAGCCTCTTTTTCAAAGAAAATGAAGCCAGCGTCGAGGCGAGAGCGCCCGGAACCGTTTCTGGAGATCAACATTAATTACTCTCTCGAAATGATGAGTATTCAGCAACAACAACAGCAACAGCAACAGCGACAGCAACAGCGACAGCAACAACAACAACAACAACAACAACAACAACAACAACAGCAACAACAGCAACAACAGCAACAACAACAACAACAACAACAACAACAACAACAACAACAACAACAACAACAACAACAACAACATCAACAGCAACAACAACAGCAACAACAACCATAACAATAACCACAATGATTTTAAGACTGTTCGCTCCTATCTGCCCACGTGCCAATCAATACGTATATCCCAAACCCTCGGTACCCGCCCTCGTCGTCTTCGATCGCACCCCCTTGGGGGTATATCTTCCTTACCTGCCACGTGTATTTGGTGCAGCCCCTTAAACAAGGGAAGAGAGGACGGGTGAAAGGGGGAATAAGAAGAATGGAGCACGAGAGAAATTAGCAGGAGGGGGGCAAGGAGCAAAAAACAAGTGGTAGAACCAAACGGGCAGATCGGGTGGGAAGACCCATAGCGGGCAGGTCGGGAAGGCCGGCCCAAGCGACGAGGTCGAGCAGGCGGGTTGCTGAAGCGTGGGTCCTGCATGAATATCGAGGAAGTCTCGAGCGATAACGCGATTCCCAAGTAAATCGTGAGAAAAGCCAGCGTGGGCCACGAAGGGCATAAAATCCGAGGCCACAGAGGGCAGCGACGGGGCCGCTGAGGGCAGCACCGGGGCCACGAAGGGTAGCGAGGAGGCCACAAAGAGCAACAGCGGGGCCACGAAGGGCATGCATATGGGGCCACGACGGGAGCGAGCGGGGGCCACGAAGGGCATTCGCATACAGGGCCACAGAGGGCGACAGCGGGGCCATTGAGGGCAGCAAAGGGGCCACGAAGGGCATATAATGCGGGGCCAGAAAGGGCAGCGACAGGGTCACTGAGGGCAGCAACGGGGCCACGAAGGGCAGCGAGCGAAGGCGACCGCAGAACCAGCACGGGCAGCGAGGGGCATCGAAGGCGGGCGAAGGACAGCGAGCGGCGACTGCAGTCATTAACGGGTTGGTCGGGCGGGCAGGCCCCGACGGGCGGGTCGAGCGGGCGGGTCGTTGAAGCGTGAGTCCTGCTTGAACCACGAGGCAATATGTAGCGGGGGCGCGATTCCTGAGTGTCGAGGACCAGCATCTGGATAAATTGTAAGGAAATATAAAGCGAAGCGGTTCAGTGGTAAGTTGCGAGGAAGTCCCAAGCGAGAACGCGATTCTATAATACGATTCTATAGTACATCGTCAGGAAGTTTCAGGCTGGAGCCGCGGGTCGGTGGTAAATTGCCAGGAAATCCAAAGCGAGAGCGCGATTCTTCAATGAATTGCACGGAAATCTCAGGCGGGAGCCGTTGTTGTTGTTGTAGCCTGGGGGAGCAACGATGCAGTTTGACCCAGACTAAATTGTGAGGAAGTCTCAAGCAGGAGCGCCGCTCCTCAGTAAATTGGGAGGATGTCTCAGGCGGGAGCGGGGGTCCTGACTAAAATTGGAGGAAGACTCAGGCGGGAGCCGTTGTTGTTGTAGTCTGGGGGGCCAGGGGCCCAGTTTGACCACCAAGACTTTCCCTGACAAAAAACAGGGTGCGACCGTCGAGGAGCACACTTTGACTGAGAAAAAATATGTACCGATGAGGGGGATCAACTACCATTATTCTTCAGAAATGAGAGCTCAACCACAACAACCACAACCACAACAGCAGCAACAACAACACCAACAACAACAACAACAACAACAACAACAACAACAATTACTAGCACGTGGGGACACTCCGTTCTCACCAGTGCCAGGGTTTTCATACGACGCCCGCCAATACCCCCACTTTGTGGGGGGGCCGGTTCAAGCTCTACCACATTTCCAAACGACTCTTCGCCACCACCCACACCCAGCTTCCCGCCCTATGACGTTCGGACACTTCACTTCGTGGCCTGCGGACGACCGTGGCTACTACACTGGCGCATGGGTACAGTGACTTGTTGTGGTAACATTTTCTGGACGCTAGCTTAGTATACGACTTTTGCCGCATGACCTACGGTGCGATTCGTATGATTTTATGTTGCGCGGTGCTAAAATTCCTAAGAAACCCAATGGTTTTTGAAGATTTCGGCGTGCGCGCGCGAAGAAAAAACGAATGTGTCCCGCATGGTATTATTTGACAGGGATGATGGCCCTGGCAGGTGCGCAACCGTTGTTGGAGAAGTTCGAAGCACGTGAAAAAGTTGCTCGCAAAAGCCCGTTTGACAGAAATGTTTAAAAAGTGTTGGGTTTCCTACAAATCCGCAAGAGCGCGCGGGATGAAATGTTGACACTTTTTTTTTGAAAAACCATTGGTTGTTTGATGTTTTTATGTTAAAATCGCTACGAACACTAAGGTTTTGGAAGGATTTCGTCTTGCGCGCGCGAATGTCCACTTTACCTTATTTTTTGCAAGGGATTCTTGAAGTTTGGTTATGTTAGAACAAGAAACGTCCACTTTGCCTTATTTTTTGCAAAGGAAAACCGCTCGTAACAAAACAACCGGATCCGGACCAACCCGTTTTGCTGGAGACTTCCTCACGAAAATGATGAAAACATGGCTGCGGCCTAGGCGCGGCGAGGGGGCCGCGCACCAGGGCCCCAACAATAATTATTCTTTAGAAGTAATAATGTTCAACAATCATTTTACCCTCATGCGCCATGCTTCCACATGACACATGCATCCATCTGGATAACACACCCCATCATGGGGGATTTTTCTGGCATGCGGGATCCGATATTCCCTCACCCAGATATCCCGCCCAAGAAGGTTTGGCCACCACCTCTTCCGAGGAACTTCAACATCCATAGCTCGGACGGCACATCGCCTTCGCAATCGCCTTGCGCATGCCCCGCATCTCAGAGGGAGAGGAAGAGGAAGAGGAGGGGGAGATGAGAGAGAGAGGGAGGGGGAGGAGGAGAAGGGAGGGGGAGGAGGGGGAGGAAGGATGAGTAGTTGTAGTAGCAGCAGTTGATGATATTGTTGTTGCGGCTGTAGCACTAGTAGTAGTGGTAACGGTAGTAGTAGTCCAACTAAGTAGAACTGGCTTGCGGCAGCCAAGCGTTCATAGCGACGTTGCTTTTTGATCCTCCTTTAATGTCTTCTCTCCCTATCCTTGAGACGCAGAAGTCTCAAAAATGTGGATGGCTCAGCACATCCAGGAAACCAGATATGGTTCCAGAAGCGGCTCGGGAAGCTGCGCAGGCGCCAGAAGCAGAGAAGCACCACGTACGGGCGCTGGCTCGGGCGTCCGGCCCAAAGCCGCTCCAGAATCGGCCCGGACGGCTTCCCGGGCGCCGGAAGCAGAAATTCAGCATTTTCGAAAGAAAAATGTGTATTGGAATGGCCTCTTTTCGGCGCGATCGGAACTGCCCGGGCGTCCGGCCCGGGAGCCGGGCCGGGTGCCGGCCGGGCCGGGTGCCGGCCCGAGCTCCGGAATCGGCCCGGACGGCCTCCCGGGCGCCGGAAGCAGAAATTCAGCATTTTCGAAAGAAAAATGTGTATTGGAATGGCCTTTTTTCGGCGCCGCCTCGGAACTCGATTTTCCGGCGCCCGGGCGCCGGCTCGGGCGCCGACCCGGGCGTCCGGCCCGGGAGCCGGGCCGGGTGCCGGCCCGAGCTCCGGAATCGGCCCGGACGGCTTCCCGGGCGCCGGAAGCAGAAATTCAGCATTTTCGAAAGAAAAATGTGTATTGGAATGGCCTTTTTTCGGCGCCGCCTCGGAACTCGATTTTCTGGCGCCCGGGCGCCGGCTCGGGCGCCGACCCGGGCGTCCGGCCCGGGAGCCGGGCCGGGTGCCGGCCCGAGCTCCGGAATCGGCCCGGACGGCCTCCCTCCCGGGCGCCGGAAGCAGAAATTCAGCATTTTCGAAAAGAAAAATGTGTATTGGAATGGCCTTTTTTCGGCGCCGCCTCGGAACTCGATTTTCCGGCGCCCGGGCGCCGGCTCGGGCGCCGACCCGGGCGTCCGGCCCGGGAGCCGCTCTCGGCGGCGAGCAAGAGCACCGAGCCCGAGTAAAAAAGGAGGAAGTCTCGAGCCGGAGCGTTGTTGTTGTTGGGGGGCCGGTTTTGGCGGAACCCCAAAACGCCTGAGCGTGAGCCTCAATTTCAAAGGAAACGCGGCCGGCGCCTCGGCGAGAGCGCCACGGCGAATATAGGGGGTCCAACAATAATAATTGTTTAGTAATTAAGGTTCGACAACAACAACAACAACAACAACAACAACAACAACAACAACAACAACAACAACAACAACAACAACAACAACAACAACAACAACAACAACAACAACAACAACAACAACAACAATTACTAGCACGTGGGGACACTCCGTTCTCACCAGTGCCAGGGTTTTCATAGGAGGCGGGCAATACCCCCACTTTGTGGGGGGGCCGGTTCAAGCTCTACCAAATTTCCAAACGACTCTTCGCCACCACCCACACCCAGCTTCCCGCCCTATGACGTTCGGACACTTCACTTCGTGGCATGCGGACGACCGTGGCTACTATTCAGGGCCCCGCGGCCGACGACGACGGCGTGCGCGCGCGAAGAAAAAACGAATGTGTCCCGCATGGTATTATTTGACAGGGATGATGGCCCTGGCAGGTGCGCAACCGTTGTCGCAGAAGTTCGAAAAAGTTGCTCGCAAAAGCCCGTTTGACAGAAATGTTTAAAAAGTGTTGGGTTTCCTACGAATCCGCAAGAGCGCGCGGGATGAAATTTTGACATTTTTTTTTGAAAAACCATTGGTTTTTTGATGTTTTTATGTTAAAATCGCTACGAAAACTAAGGTTTTGGAAGGATTTCGTCTTGCGCGCGCGAATGTCCACTTTACCTTATTTTTTGCAAGGGATTCTTGAAGTTTGGTTATGTTAGAACAAGAAATGTCCACTTTAGCTTATTTTTTGCAAGGGAAAGCGGGCCGTAACAAAACAACCGGATCCGGACCAACCCGTTTTGCCTGAGACTTCCTCACGAAAATGATGAAAATGTGGCTGCGGCCTAGGCGCGGCGGGGGGGTCGTGCACCAGGGGTCCCAACAATAATTATTCTTTAAGAAGAAATAATGTTCAACAACAACAACAACAACAACAACAACAACAACAACAACAACAACAACAACAACAACAACAACAACAACAACAACAACAACGACGACAGAAAACGGAGACGCTGTTCCCATCACGAGGACGCACGCTCAACGGTCAAACCCCGGTGGAGCAACGGACACTGCGGCCCCGTGGGTTCTGTGTGACGACGGCTCATCAGGCCCTGCGGCGGGGATCCTCAGAAGTCCTGAAGAATCCTTAAAAATCCTCTGGGCTCCTCAAGAGCCCTGAGGAAATTTCAACAGCTACCCCGACGGAGGGGGTACGATGTTCAGAATGTGTCTCTCGCATGAGCGCCGCTCCCTTCCTCTGCGAGGAACCTGAGGAATCCTGAGGCATCCTGAGGAATCCTGGGGGGGGACTGGAGAAATTCCTGGTTGATCCTGGGGAATCCCAAGGGCCCTGGCGAATCCTGCAGATTTCTGGACACAACAGAGGAATCACCGGGAATACTGAGGAGTCCAGGGGGGGTCCTGAAAAATCCTGACGGATCCTGAGGGATCCTGGGGCATCCTGAGGAATCCTGAGGACTCCTGGTGGATCCTGAAAATCCTCAGGGGTCCTGGGGAATCCTAAGGGGACATGAGATATCCTGGGGGATCCTGTGGAATCCTGGAAGGTCCTGAGCAATCCTGATAGATCCTGGGGGATCCTGAAGATCCTCAGAGATCCTGCGGAAACCTAGGGGAACATGAGAAACCCTGAAGGGTGATGGTGAATCCTGACGAATCCTGGGGGCCCTGGGGGGTCCTGACGAGTCTGAGGAATCCTGAGCAATCCGATGGGGGCCTGAGGAATCGTGGGGGTCCTGGGCAATCCTGGGGAATTATGAGAAATCTTGTGGGATCCTGAAGAGTCCTGAAGAAGCCTGCCCCTCGGGGGTCCTGGGGAAACCACAGGGAGCACGACCAGAATGCCAACACCTTCTCCAGCCCCGTGGAGAGCCTGCCGCCGCCACCCCAGTGCCAACGCCTTCTCCGGCCCCGTGGTGCAAGCCCGCAGCTGCTGGAGCGTTGCTTACTCTTGAGGTCCACAAGATATCCACAAGTCCATATTAACCAACCCCCGTTGTTGTTAGCTGGATCCACCAGGAGTTCGGGTTCGAGGTCGGTGATGGCACTCGCGTGACTCATGTGGTCTGGGTCGACAACGTGTTCTTCAGCGCGCGCACCAAGCAGCAGTTTGAGCTCATGTGCCAGGAACTGACAGATGCGATTCATTCGTACAAAAGAGATGGAAACCTTCGTCTATTCAATTCCTTTCTTCAGGAGCAGATCCGATTTACTCTTCATCAGTCTGGTTCCCGTTGCCTGATGCCACCACTCTGGAGTTACGGCATGTGGTTGACATGAAGACGCTGGGGACGTTATTGCATTCTACAGGATCCTTGAGCCCCGCGCACACAAAGCAGAATGTCGTTTCTGGGCTAATTCGTCTGCGTTTTTGACCGCGGGTGGGGTTGTTGAGAAACTGAAAGCATGGAGGAGTGGCCCCAGGACTTCTGCTGCTTTTGGAACCAGAAGCTGGCATATCACATCTGCTTTATTATGGGCTGCAAAACGATGGGAATTCAAATGGCTCTGGAAGGCGTTGCGATTGAAACGCCGGCAAGGAGAAGGGCAGCTCGATTACAATAGCCGGACGAGTGCGCTAATTCAGGCATGGGCTCAGAAGGCAAATGTTACGTTCCTACATCACCGCGTACTCCAGGAGGTGTTCAAAAAGGCGTGGAGGGAATTGTATATTACGTTTCCGGGGAAGAATAAGCACGTCGCCAATGCGGGACGTTTCTGAGACCGATTGTGCTGGAGCACCGTCAAAGACAGTCCATTCTCGTGGCGTTCTGGAGCAGGCTGCGCTCATACAGTGCGTGGGGGAAGATACCCTGAATGGGAAGGTGTGTTCGTAATGGTTTTGGGTTTGTCTTGGAAACGCGATGCGGCGAGTTGCCAGATGGATGAACGGATTCAGTGGGGCCTCCCTGTGCTACCTGAGCGAGGCGAGGCGAGGCGAGGCGCCGGTCAGTCGTCCCGGTGGGGACGGCAATACGAGAGCCCGGCGGTGGCGCCGGAGCGCCGAGAAAGAACCTTAGTCGAGGGGGAAGGAGGGAGGAGGAAGGACTCAGACCGTGAAGTGGGAGTTTCGCACACAATCCCCCCAATTGACATAAACCAGAAATTTCGGCTCCAAGGCCGACCATGCTTTCTTGTCCGTCGCAATGTGCTACCTGAGCGGCAACCAACGGAGGGGCCCCTTCTTCAGAGGCCAGCGAAACGCCGACGCAGAGTTACGACGGATTTGTAAAATTTGCCTGACTCTCATGGCCCGGCGTGGGAGGCGGCGAAGCTTCATTGGCACAGCAGTCAACGCCATGTTCTTGTCATCGTGGACTGCCAGCCGCTGTGCAACGTGATCTGCGGGAGGTCGCCGCTCGAGAGCCGAGACTCAGAGGAGACGTGCCACAGGATCACGGAGAACTTCAAGACGTTATTCTTTCTTAATTGGGCGCCGCCGAGGCGCTGGGAAGACCGGGTGTGTTGGGGAAGCCCCGTGAATGTAATAAGGTAGCGGATTACCTTGTCAACGCCACAATGGACTCAGAGATGTTTTGGACACGCCAGCTCAACGATATCTCGGCCGAGGGTGGCAACATCATTTGCAATTCTGACGGTGGCACGCGGATTGGTAGGCGTTCTGCTGCAGCAAACATTGTGAAGGCCTGCACGAAGAAGGAGACCAGTTTTACGACAACTGTGCTCGCCATGGGTGGGATCTACATGAATAGTCCTGTTTCGTCTTTCCTTGCAGAGGCTGTGGGAGGAATGTGCGTCATGTGCCAGACGGCGGCAGTCGTCCATCTACGGATTTCCCACACTTCCGAATTACGAGAAACCCATAGGTTGCCATATTCCCTAGGGGGGTACCACCATTCGGAATCATCGGAAACCCGTAGATGGACGACTGCCCTCTGCGGCTGCAGCTGCAGCTGCGGCGGCGAGAGGAATCCAGGGTCCGAATTATGGGAAACCCATGTCGCCAGAAACCCCTAGGGAATCTGGCGACCTGTGGGTTTCCCATAATTCGGAAGTGTGGGAAACCCGTAGATGAACGACTGCCCCCTGTGGCTGCAGCTGCAGCCGCAGCTGCGGCTGCGGCTGCGGCTGCGGCGGCGAGCGGGATCCAGGTTCCGAATTATGGGAAACCCATAGGTCGCCAGAAACCCCTAGGGAATCTGGCGACCCATGTATGGGTTTCCCTTAATTCGGAATTATGGGAAACCCCTAGACAGACGACTGCCCGCTGCGGCTGCAGCTGCGGTTGCGGCTGCGGCTGCGGCGGCGAGCGGGGTCCAGGTTCCGAATTATGGGAAACCCATAGGTCGCCAGAAACCCCTAGGGAATCTGGCGACCTATGGGTTTCCCATAGTTCGCAGCGGCGAGCGGGGTCCAGGCTCCGAATGATGGGAAACCCATAGGTCGCCAGAAACCCCTAAGGAATCTGGCGACCTATGGGTTTTCTAGACTTCGGAAGTAAAGGAAACCCGTAGATGAACGACTGCCCCCTGCGGCTGCAGCTGCAGATGGGAAACCCATACGTCGCCAGATTCCCTTAGGGTTTCTGGCGACCTCGCCAGATTCCCTACGCTTTCTGGCGACATATAGGTTTCACATAATGGTCCCAACCGAATTATGAGAAACCCATAGGTCGCCACATTCCCTAGCGGTTTCTGGCTGGTTCCCTATAATTCTCCCAGCCGACTTATGGGAAACCCATGGATCGCCAGATTCCTTTAGGGGCGTCTGGCGACCTAGGGCTTCCCATAATTATCCCAGCCGGGTTATGAGAAACCCATAGGTCGCCAGATTCTCTAGCGGTTTCTGGCGATCTAGTGGCTTCCCACAATGCTCCCAGCCGAACTATGGGAAACCCATAGGTCGATTCCCTAAGGGTTTCTGGCGACCTATGGGTTTCCCATCGTTCTCCCAGCCGAATCATGGGATACCCATAGAAAGTTTCTAGGGATGTTCTGGCGACCTATGGGTGCCCCATAATTCTCCCAGCCGAATTATGTGAAACCCATAGGTCGCTAGATTCCCTAGAGCTTTCTGGCGACCTATGAGCTTCCCATAATTCTCCCAGCCGACCTATGGGAAAGCCATGTCGCCAGATTCCCAAGGGGTTTCTGGCGACCTCTGCGCTTCCTATAACTATCCCAGCCCAATTATGAGAAACCCATAGGTCGCCACATTCTCTAGCGGTTTCTGGCGACCGATGGTTTCCCATCAGTCTTCCAGGCCGAATTATGGGAAACCCATAGGTCGCCAGATTCCCTAGAGCTTTCTGGCGACCTATGGGTTTCCCATATATCTCCCAGCCAAATTAGGGGAAACCCATAGGTCGCCACATTCCCCAGGGGGTATTGGCGACCTATAGGTTTCCCATAATTCTCCCAGCCGAATTATGGGAACCCATAGGTCGCCAGATTCCCCAGATTTCCTACGGGTTTCTTGCGACCTGTGGGCTTCCCATATTCGGAACCTGGATCCCGCTCGCCGCCGCAGCCGCAGCTGCGGCTCGTCTGGGTTTCTGATGATTCGCTTTTGAAATTACCCAAGTATGGGAAACCCATAAATGGACGGCAGCCAGGACGGCTAAGTGATATTGATTCACGTAACAAGCGCAGGGGACTTGAAAGTGACCACATTCATCTGCCAGTGCCAGAGGCGCTGTAGGCTGTGCCGGAAGAAAGAAAACATCCACAACAAGCCGGCGCCCGTGTAGGGCGACACTGCACCTAGAGCCCCGTTGCACGGGGACTGAGCTCAATGGTTGTCCTTAAGGAACGACACTGCACCTAGAGCCCCAGGGGTCGGCAACCCCCCCCCAGCAACCAACAACCAGCAACCCAGCTGGCTCATCAAGCTTACCTTGAAACCTACCAATTCTATGGAGCTTGCTTACACGACGCCATGGACGTGCGCTCTCGATGACACATGTGCGCGCTGGCGAGGCGCGCAACCTGCTCGGCATCCTAAGGAAGCCATAGGAATCTATACGAATCCATGGGAATCGTCAGGAACCTTTGGGGATCCATCCATAGGAATCCCTGGGCATCCTCCGGAACCCCTAGGAATACTTTGGAATCCCAAAGGAACCCACTCAGGGATCTCTAGGAATCCTTGGGAATCCCTGAGAATCCTGAGGACTCCCTAGGAGTCCCTAGGAATCGTCACGAATCCCGAGGAATCCTAAAGAATCCCTAGGAATATGCCGGAATCCGTAAAATCCCGAAGAATCCTTCCGAATCCGAGGAATCCTCAGGAATCCATCGGAATCCCTGAGAATCCCTAAGGGATCCGTGGGAATCCCAAAGGGATCCTTAGGAACCTAGGCATGCTTCGGGATCCTGAGCAATCCTTGGGAATTCTCTGGGATCCCTATGAATATTCAGGAATCCCGAGCAGCCCGAAGAATCCCTGGGAATCCGTAGAAATCTATAGGAATCCTGAGGGGATCCATAGTGACCCGAAAAGGATTTTCAGGAATCCTTGGGAATCCGTCGGAATCCTTCGGGATCCGTGGGAATGAATCCTTAGGAATCCTGAGGAATCCTGGGGATTCCTTCGGAATCCTTGGGGTTCCCTACCAAGGATTCCCGACAAAGGATCCCTTACCAAGGACTCGCGATCCTAGGAACCCAAAGGAATACACAGGAAGCCATAGGAATCCATAGGAACCCATATGAATCCTGCAGAATATATTAGAAGACAAAGGAATCCTTAGGACATCCTCGAAAACCTTAGGGAAACCCTAAGCATCCCTAGGACTGCCAAAGGATCACTAGGAATCCATAGGAATTCATAGGAGTCCTGAGGAATCCCTAGGAAGCCATAGGAATCCTGCGGAATCCATGGGAATCCACATGAATCCTTGGAAATCCATTGGGGTTCCTCAGTAATCCCTCAGGAATCCTCTGGAATCCTTTGGAGTCCATATGGATCCCTGGGCATCCTCAGGAACCTGAACAACCAGCACGAAAATCCGAGGGATCACCAAGAATCCTTAGAAATCGATAGGAACCCATAGGAATCCTAAGGAATCCATAGGAATCCATAGGAATCCTCAGTGATACCTCGGGATCCATAGGAATCCTAAGGACCCAGGCATATATAGCGATCCATAGGAATCACTCGAAATTCCTTGGAATCCATAGGAATACGTAGAAATACATAGGAATCAAAATGAATCCATCGGAATCGTTAGGAACCCCTCGGAATCCCTCAGGAACCCTTAGGAATCCATGGGAATCCGTCCGGAATCCTTTAGGAATCTTCAGGAATCCTCAGGAATCCTAGGAATCCCCCGGGAACTGAACAACCAGCAACCCCCAAGGGGGGCGTTCGGCTCCCCGTATTGGGGAAGCGAAGCTCATCAGGAACCCTAACAACCAGCAGCCCCAGCAATCCCAGCCCCCCCCCAGGGGCGCCTTCGATTGAGATTCTATAGGAATCCATCAGGATCCCAAAAGAATATTGACGACTCCTACGAATCCATAAGAATCCCCAAGACACGCGAATCCCCAGGAATCCATGGGAATCCCTATGAATCCCTAGGACTCCCTCGGGACCTATAGGGATCCCGAGGGATACATAGGAATCCATAAGAATCACAAAGAATCCCTAGGAATCCATAGGAACCACTTGGACTCCGACTGAATCCCTAGGAACCCTTAGGAATACATCAGGAATGTTTCAGAATCCTTAGGAATCCCTCGGGATCCTTAGGAATCCATCGAGGAATCTTTCAGGAATCCGCAGGGATCCTCAGGAATCCTCTGGAATCCGTTCGGCCCCACTGGGGGGTTGCTGGGGTTGCTGGTTGTTGGGGGGGTCCGGGGCCCTAGGTGCAGTGTCCACCAACAACAACAAAAACAACAACAACAACAACAACAACAACAACAACAACAACAACAA
>CAUYUJ010009816.1:30000-32010 GCA_963575745.1 Prorocentrum cordatum
CCGAAGGCTGCCTCGTCTAGAATGGCGGGTTCACGGAGGCTGTCTACGTGCCACACGCGGTCGTTGTGCTTGAGAATCCGCCACCAGGCCTCCAGAAATGTTGAGGCGGAAAACCCCCACTCGACCTCCCCCTCTCCTCCTCCTCCCCTCCTCCTCCTCCTCCTCCTCCTCCTCCTCCTCCTCCTCCTCCTCCTCCTCCTCCCCCTCCTCCTCCTCCTCCTCCTCCTCCTCCTCCTCCTCCTCGTCCTCGTCCTCCTCCTCCTCCTTCTCCTCCTCCCCCTCCTCCTCCTCCTCCTCCTCCTCCTCCTCCTCCCACTCGTCCTCGTACGCCCACACATGCGGACGAGTAGGCCCATCATACCCAGCATTGCGCCGGCACGGCGGCGGGATTCGCCGAAGGCACCTGGATAGCCGACCAATGGACGTTGTTATGGTTCACCAGCGCCCCCAACATGTCGTCGCTGCTCGTGAATGCCTGCCACGAAGACGGCAAGAGAGGCCGCAACAACATTCGCCACGACGGAGGGACGACGGAATCCAGAACAGTCGCCAGCACGGAGCGGGAGTACCATCCTCCATCGCTCACGTGAAGGTCGGGGGGATCATCTGTCTGAGCCACCACAATGCCGCGCGCCACCTCCAAGTCGCCGTCCGAGAACTGCGGCGCCCCCAACAAATTGTTCAAGGCATGCCGGCCGCACACGGGAGCGCTGCCCTGGCGCTCAAGATACCGATCGCCCCACAGGGCGCCCGCGTGCCAGGCTGGCGGCGGCGGGAGCGGCCATGGGGGCACCCACGGCTCCGCCGCCGGCGGCGCGGTGGGCCCGCGCGCGGGGCCACCCTGCCCGTCACGATGCTCGGGGCCGCGGCCGTCGGCATGCCCGTCGCGATGGCGTGCGGGTGCCTCTTGGGAATGCTCTTGGGCGCGCTCCTCCCGCTGCTCTTGCCCCTGTTCTTCGGGGTGGTTTGGCCCGCGCTCCTCCCGATGATCTGCTGGGTTGGCTTCGGCGGCCAAGCGCTTCCCCGCTGCCAGAGCCAACTTGCCCGCTTTCCCCGTTGCCAGACCCAGCTTGAGCTTCGCTCTGGAATCGGCGCATTTCGCCCACTCCCTGGCTGCGTCGAGAAAAGCCGACCATCGATCGTCGTTGCCGACCAAGCGCCGCCATTGCTGAGACCTCACGTAGCCGTCCGTCCTATCGACGTCCTCCACAGCGCGGGCAGTCAGGTTCCGTGGCAAAGGCTCCTTGAGAAGATCCCATTCTTTGTCGATCGTCATCGTGCCAGCCATAGATCCCCTCGTGTGGCCCGTGTCGACGTCGGCGACGACCGCGGGGATGGGCCGGGAAAACTCGGCCTTCGGCTTCCTGGAGTGGTTCACGCTGTGGTGCTCCTCGAACCGCACGACGCAATCCGAGCAGCGGCACTTGTAGCAGCCCGCGCCGTCTGTCATGAGCAGCAGATTGTACTTGCGGTCGCCAAGGATCTCCTTGCAGAAAGCGCGATACGCCTCGGACGATTCGGGGGCCACGCGGCCCTCGCCGGTGGATTATCGGAGGAGGGGGAGTTGACACACTGGCACCTCAGACTCAGAGCACAATCGCCTCCCGGACCCTCCCCGGGGCCAACGAACGGACGTTTTCCGAACTGCGCCCGGCCGTGGCGACGAGAGCCCGGCCCCCCCTCCGGAGGGGACTCCGCCGGTGTCTCCAATGCCCCTCCTCTGAGATTTGCTCACGCCCAGCGGCATCATGGCGAAGTGGGACGTGCTACCTCGCTGGCGAATGCCAATGTAACAGTAATATGAATGCGTCAGCTCGGCGTTCTCCTCGGCGTTCCACTTGCAAATGACCGTGGCATCGACCTCCACCTCGACCGTTCGAGAAGAGCCGGTGCCCCACTGAATCCACCGCGCCCGCGCGGGGCGGCAGGCGTCGCCCCTCTCCCCTCGCCCCGGCGAGGGGTTCGTACCCCGGCAGTCGGGTTCTAGTAGTACTCGTAGTTAGTAGTAGT
>CAUYUJ010009817.1:2500-32008 GCA_963575745.1 Prorocentrum cordatum
GCCTCCCCCCCACCTCGTCTTCCCTCCGCTCTCCCGCCCCTCCGCGCGCTCTCTTCCTCGCCTCCCACTCGCCCCCCCCGTCCTCTTCCGCTGCTCACCCGCCCTCATCCCATCCCCATCCATCGCTCCCCCTCGTCTCCCGCGCGGCGGCGACGCCGACGAAGGAGGAGGAGGAGGAGGAGGAGGAGGAGGAAGAGGAGGAGGCCCGAAGTGCAGCGCGTGCAGAACAGGAGCAACACACGCGGCGACCGATCCCCCCGTCGGTGCACCGCGAAGCAGAGGAGCAGAGGCCCGCTGCGCGGTCGAGGCGCCCCCATGGCATTGCCCGGGAGATGCGAGGAGAGGGGGCCTTGGGCGCTGCGTAATGGGTAATGGGGGATCATAAATGGGGGGGGCGGCGAGTGTGGTCCGAAAAGGGACCCATGCAAATGGTACCTAAACGAGCCCCCTGGGGCTCCGGAGGGGCTCGAAAGGGGCACGAAAGGGGACCTTTTCTGACCCCCCCATTTGTGACCCCCTCATTAAGCCACGCCCAAGGGCCCTCTGCGACCCCTAAAGGTCTTGCGCCCTCGCCACTCCCTGCCCCTCGCAGCGCCGGGGACTGCATGCTGTGACCTGCTGGCCGTCTGAGGAGCAGACCTCGCCCGCCGGGGGAGGGGGAGGGGGAGGGGGCGGGGGAGGGCGAGGGGGAGGGGGGGAGGAGAGGAGGAGCGGGAGGAGGAGGAGAGAGGAGGAGGAGGAGGAGGAGGAGGAGGAGGAGGAGGAGGAGGCGGTCCCAAGGTCGTGGGGGGGCGCGGTGCCCGGCGGGCGTCGTGCGGTCCTGCGAAGGGGGGCCCTCGTGCCACGGGTGCAGCGCCGGGCGCCGTGGGCGGAGCACGGGTCCGCATCCGCGGCCTCGCGGGTCTGGCCCCCGGACACCGATGCCGCAGGCACGGGGCGGAGGAGGAGGAGGAGGAGGAGGAGGAGGAGGGAGGAGGAGGAGGAGGAGGAGGAGGAGGAGGAGGAGGAGGAGGGGAAAGGCGGGAATGGAGGAGGAGAAGCAATGATGGTGATTGGAGAATGGAGGAGGTTAGATGCGGGAGTGAGGAGACAGTTGGGCGCGTTCGTTCGCGGATGCCCCGCGCGGAGCGTATCTGTTCGTCGATCTCTTCGTCGTCGTCCGCAGGATTCCTGGCCTTGCCCCCCTCTTTTTTCCTCCTCCTCCTCCTCCTCCTCCTCCTCGTCCTCCTCCTCCTCCTCCTCCTCCTCCCCTTCTCCTCTCCTCCTCCCTCCTCCTCCCCTCCCCCCTCCCCCTCCCCTTCCCCCTCCTGCCCGCGACCGCGCCTCCGCGGGAACGCGCCCCAGGGTCCAGGCCGCGAGGGCGCGGACGCGGACATACAGTGGAAGCCCATGCCAAGAAGCGCCCTGCTGGTCTGCAGGTTGCCCTGGGTTTCTTGGGGCTCGATGGGTTTGCGGTGGACCCAGACCCCCTCGAGTAATGAAAAAATCATGACGGGAGGTTTTTCCTAATTTTCGGCCTCTGGGGCCCCTCACCGGGCCTCGGGAGCGTCAAAAAACGACTCAGGATGCAAAGCCGGTCATGGGGAAAGGGTGGGGACCTGTGGGGGTCGACGTAATGAAAAAATCATTACGTCGGGGGTCTGGGTTTGCGGTGGAGAGCGCGACGCTGCCACACCAGAAACCAATGGGCGTCCGGAGGTCTCAGGGTTGGGTTTCTCGTGGAAGGTTTCTTGTGGGCGAGCTCCTGCTGCATATGCTCGCCGCTCGCGAGGGGCAGCGCCTGGTGGAGTGGCCTGGCGCTGGCAGCAACACCCTTCAGCGGCAGGGTGCGCGTCTTCTTCCCTCCTCTGCCGCCGCGCCCGCCGCCGCCGCCTCAGGGCCCAGCAGCACGCCGCGAGCCGCGGCGCGCTGCTGACCGCGCCGTGATGCTCCCCCTCCCGCGGCATGGCAGCTTTTCACCCTGGGATCGGTATAACCCGAACATACTCCGTGGACGAGCTAACGGCGATGCAGGCAACGGCGATGTAGCGTTCGGTGGTGTTGGAACACGTGGCTCGCGCTTTCCTGCAATTCGCTGTGTCGTGTTCGCTCGATCCGTTCGCAGATTGGAATGTCAGGAAAGTGCGGTTCGTGATTTCCTACATCTTGGCCTCCAATATCACCGTGAAGCAACACCGCCGTTAGCCCGGCCCTGGCTGGGATCGGCACCACCCCAACATGCTTCTGCGATGTGCGCGTCGGCCACGCAAGGGCGGAGCGCACGCTCGAAACCCAGACCCCCGACGTAATGCTTTTTTCATTACGTCGACCCCCAGAGGTCCCGAACCTTTCCCCAGGACCGGCTCTGCATCCTGAGTCGTTTTTTGACGCTCCCGAGGCCCGGTGGCAGCCCACGGAGGCCGAAAATTAGGAAAAACCTCCCGTCCTGATTTTGTCCATTCTTCGAGGTGGTCTCGGAACCCTGCTGGAATCAGCGCCGTGGCGGTCGCTTGCTGGCTGCACCGCCCGGGAAGCGAGCAGCCACAGGATGTCTCAGCCACGCGCAGAGGGGGGTTGGGGGAGGGGGGAGGGCCTCTTAGAAGCGCCCCTGCTTCTTGGAAGGCGCGGGCCTTCTCTATAGATGCCAGGCTGGCGCCTTCTAAGAAGCAGCCTCCTTCTGAGAAGCCCTCCCCCCTCCCCACACCCCCTTTTGCGCGCCGCCACAGGGACTTGCAGATTCGCGATCGGGGGCCCGTCGCCGATCTATCGGCGGTGTTCCTCCCGTGAGCCAGCGCCCCCCCGGGCATCGTTGCCCCTCAGCTTTGGAGGCTCGACCACCCTCGTCCTTCCTCTGGAGCCTACACTCCAGGCGATGCTTAAGAAAACCCAAGTTTTCGGCCAGAGTCTCGATTATTCTTAACGTTTCAGTGTAAATCCCAAGATTTTGACAGAAATTCTGGGTTTTTATTCAAATTCTGAGACTATGAATTTCTTAACCCATGATTTCTTAAGCATTTCGCAGGGTGTACCCCCTTGTGCGCGCCGCCAGAGGTCCTGCCAGAATGTCCGGGTCGGAAGCGGTCGGAGGCGCGGGTCCCGGTTGGTGGGCCGATGTTCCACTGCCACTGCCATAGGCAGGAGAGGGACGAGGAGGAGGACGAGGAGGAGGACGAGGAAGAGGAGGAGGAGGAGGACGACGAGGAGGAGGAGGACGAGGAAGAGGAGGAGGAGGAGGAGGAGGAGGAGGAGGAAGAGGAGGAGGAGGAGGAGGAGAACGAGGAGGAGGAGGACCTCCCCATCCTCCCTTCTCCCCCGTCCTACCTACGGTAGTGGTGGCGGAAAATTGGCCCATCATCGAGAGATGCACGTTGTACTAGTAGGTATGTCCGTGTGCGTCCCGTTTGAGGACCGAGGATCCAAGGACTAACAACCCTGAGACCAAGTCGTGGCTATTTTGGTCACACTGGGCGTTGTCGCCCAGTTCTGGGCCCCAGGACAATGGCAGCTCGATCTGGCTCGAAAAATGGCGCTGAGAGAAGGGTCTAGGACTCCGGTCGCGATTTTTTCCGATGTTGCAGTTCGACGGCGAGCGAGGGGTGGAAGTGAGAAGGAGAAGGTTTTCTCAGAAGGTTCGGAAGTCCCCCGGTCTTCGCCTTTCCCGAAGACAAGGGCAACTTCTCAGAAGGCGCGAGGGTTTATGAGAGAAGCCCCGTTGCCTTCCGAGAAGGCCTTCTCCGTCTCACTTCCCCCCCTCGCTCGCCGCCGAGCAGACTTCTCGCAACGTCGGATCCCTGGGAGTTGGACTACCGAAGCAAATCCATGCCCCGCGGGGCCGTCACTGCCACGCAGCGAGCGCCGCCACCCCGAGGGGCCTGCCGGTGGGCCAGCGCGGCCCGGGTCCGCGGGCCAGCGCCCTCCAGGGGCGCGCGTGCTTGCACGTACTTGGCATCGCTCGGACGTGTGCATTTTTCCGTCGGCGAGGACCATCGAGGAGCATCCTTGATCATTTGGCGAAAAAGCCACGCACGAGACCGAAAAAAGCACGGGGAATGGACGTCCGAGCGATGGCGAGCGTACGGGCGAGGGCTCATGCCACTCCCAGGGATTTGATGCCCCAGGGTTGTTAAAAAAGTCGGCCGAGCGCCTGAGTCCAAATGGCCACGGGCGTCGGGCGGAGAGGAGGATACACACGCACTCTGGGCCTCCCAGAGTGGGGCCGGAGGACGGCGCCGCATCGCCGATGCGTCGGCGATGCGGCGCGGTGTGGAGCCCGATTTGCTTCACGCGGGCGTCGTGAATGCGTCGCCGACGCTGCCGATGTAACGGCGATGCTGCCCGATCCTCCGACCCCATCTAGTCGGACCCCATCTAGGGGGCCTCTACTCACGTGTCGGTACATGGGGGCCTATCCAAGATCCTCTTCCCGCGGCCCTTCCGCCGCCGACCAGGACGAAGTCACACCTGCCCCGGACCCTTCCCGCAGCCCACCCGGCAGATGCTTCATCCCGGGCCCATCTACGGCAGCCCCCAATTGCGAACAAACGGCCCCATGTACACCGAGAACGAAAAAACACATCCAGGGCGATGTTTCCGATACTCGTCGGCGACCTCCTCCTCCGCTTCGTCCTCGACCATCCTCGATCACCCGGGAGTTACAGCAGTGGCTTGCGTGCGGAAGATTCGGCTGGTTTCTCCTTTCGAGGGTCCCGGGGGCCAGAAAGCTGTGAGACATTTTTTCGAGTCGCCTCCCCTTCTCCCTCCCCCTCCTCCTCCTCCCCCTCCTCCTCCATCTCCTCCTCCTCCTCCTCCTCCTCCTCCTCCTCCTCCTCCTCCTCCTCCTCCTCCTCCTCCTCCTCCTCCCTGACCACGGACCATGGACCATGGAGTTGAGCACGTCAAGCAGTGTGGTGGGAGGGGGGCGCCCCTCGTGCCTCGATGCTCCTGCCCCACCCCCGTCCTCGAGCATGCCTCCCAGCCAGGAGTTACGGGCCCCCCTCTTGCACTCTCAGCAGAATTGCGCCAGATAAAAAAAAACCCAATCAGCGCATGGTTTGAAACGTGATCGATAAAGAGATCGATAAGGAGATCGACCAGGAACCTGGGATCCCAGAACCCACCGAAATCGGACCGGAACCGATGACCAGGAACCCGGGAACCCAGAACCGGGAACCCGGGATCCTAGCCGGCCACCAAAATTTGCGCGGGAAAGTTTCGCAAAATCTTTCAATTTCCGCTAAGACCCCTTCAGTGCAAGCTTTGATTACGGAAAAAGCGTCATAAACATGTACGTTTGGCGTTTGGCCCCCCGGCGGCGCCTCCGGCGCCGCCCCTGGCGCGCTCCGCGCGCCAGGGAGGGGGCTCCAGCGCGGAACGCCAACAATTTATGTTTATGGCGTCTCTTCTCCTACTATGCACGCCCCACTCCTGAGCCCGCCGGAGCTTTGAGCTCGTGTTGCGGCAAAGCCGGGACGAAGACAGCACGAGGGAAGACGATGGCAGAACGAGCACGGAAAATCCCGTCTACAGTCGACCCGCATAATTGGGATGAGCGATTTTCCAAGGTTGCCCTTGCTTCTTTCCCTTTCGTCCCATCCTTGGCCGTTTCCACTGGCCGCGCCCCGCTCGCAAAGTGTCGACATGGCCTTCCAGGGCCCCATTCATCCTTCTCGCACGTCCTTATTATACGGGTTGGCTGTAGGTCGAGCCTTAGGTATTGTTAAGTCGGGCCTGTCCCTCTACAGGGGGAATATTCAGAAGTAGTCAAAAAATCGTCTGGGGAGTATTTTTTCTAGTATTTTGGGGCATCTGTTGCGCATTTGTTTGACTATCTTTTATTTTTCGTCCAAAATCTCCCTGTAGGGGGACAGGCCCGACCTAACTGTAGGTCGAGCCTTGAGTCTTGGGGGGGAGGAGGGGGGCTCTCCTGGTCCCGCCGCGCCCTGTCAGAGGGCGAGGGGGGACGCCCTCCGCGTGGGGGCGCGCGCACTTTGTACACTCGGAAGCGGTAGTTTTCCAGGGCCCAAAGCATGCGCTTCCCCCGGCGCCTCCCCGCTCTTCCTCGGAGGGGGACAGACCTCCTGCCCTGACACGTCGGTTAAGGAACTGGCCGCTCTCGGTTCGCGAGAGGGCGTCGCGGCCATCATTTTTGCGGGTCCAGGTCCGTCGATTTCGGCCCCAGGTCGTTTTCAATAAGGGGAGGTTTCCTAAAGGGAGGTTTGTCCACCGCCGATCCTCCTGGTCCTCAGAGGAGGAGAAGGTACTTTACTGCTACCCTTCGCCCACTTCCCCTCCCCTTTCGGGGCGTTCCTGGGAGGCCCTCATCGCCACCGCTGGATTCGCCTCGAGATTCTTGTCAGCACGCACCCCGGGGGAAGAGAGGAGCAGCGCTTTTGGTTTCCCCAGGTCCTCCTCCGTTTCCTCCTCCTCCTCCTCTTCCTCCTCCTCCTCCTCCTCCTCCTCCTCATCATCATCATCCTCCTACCTTCATGGTTCTCGGGGCGTGTGTCAGCCCAATGTGTGTGTGTGTGCGTGTGTGTGTGTGTTGTGTGTTGTGTGTTGTGTGTTGTGTGTGTTGTGTGTGTGCGTGTGTGCGTGTGTGCGTGTGTGCGTGTGTGTGTGTGTGTGCGTGTGTGTGTGTGTGTGTGTGTATGTGTGTGTGTGCGTGTGTGTGTTATCCCGCTCTGCTCCGCCGGTAGCACGCCGCCTGTGCCGGCCACCACTACACCGCCTGCGTCGTATTGCAAGGCGTCGGTGGACCTTGAGGCGCCAACAAACGGAGGGGGAGGGGGAGGGGGAGGGTGAGGGGGAGGGGGAGGGGGAGGGGGGAGGAGGAGGAGGAGGAGGAGGAGGAGGAGGAGGAGGAGGAGGAGGAGGAGGGGGAGGACGTTCTGACACTAACTCGATGTTCTTCTCCTTCGTCCCCCCGCCCCTCCTCCACCTCCTCTTCATCCCCATGGTCTTCGCCTCCGCTTCTTGCACGGAGTGGGGCGGGGAGGTGGGCGGAGGTGCAGGTCTTGGGCGCCCCCGCATTGTAGTGAGAGCTTCCTTGATTCAATCGACGGGGGCGCTTCCCGTCCACCACAGAAAGAATCAGCTGTCAGCTGTTGCATTCTTGTGGGCGCCTGGGTGAGAAAAGAGGTCAGCTGCCGTCGGCATCATGGGCTTAGAGTTCATCTCCATCTCGCGTGATGTGTGGGTGCAGGTTGCATGCGGCTCCCCTGTGGCAACCGGCCTGAGGTCGTGGACAGGCGCGGCGGTCGCGCATCGGGCCGCGCCGCTGTGTTGCATTGGTTTGGTTGGAGCGCGTCAGGGAGAAACGTAGACACGCTAACGGCGATGTAGGTTTCGGCATTGTGGGATCGCGTGGCTCGTGCTTTCCTACAACTCGTTGTATCGTGTTCATTCGACATATTCGCACAACGGAAATGTAGGAACATGTGGTTCTCGATTTCTTAAAATCTGGTTCCCAACATCAACGTTAAGCAACATCGCCGTTCGTGTGGCCGTGGGAGAAGGAAAGGGTAGGCGATCGGGGATGAGGAGCGCGGGAAGAGCACAGGGGAACCAGCAATGACATAAACGAAAACTCGGGGGTCCGCGAGGATGCTTCGGATCGGAGCCGGGGCTCCCGAGCGGCGCCTCCGGCGCCGCCCCTGGCGCGCTCCGCGCGCCAGGGCGGGGGGTCCTGCGCCGATGCGAGGAATCCGCGCGGACCTCAGTTCTTATGTTTATGTCAGCGCTTGTTCCCTTAAAGAAAGGACGCACATCGGAATCATCCAAAGCGCCTGCGCCATTCCCTCGGCCTCCTGAAGAGGAGGCGTGCGGCTTCCGATGTCGTGTGTGTGTGTGTTGTTTGCCACTTCCCGTCGTGTTTCCCGCGTGTAGCTGTTGCTGACTCGTCCTTCTATTCCTCCGCGTCTGTTGTGGGGTGTCTTGGAGATCTCTTGGATGCCTAGGGGGCGGTCTCTTCGAGCTTTTCGAATGCATCTTGTGGCTTCTTGGGACCCTTTGGGGTCCGAGGATGTTGGGGGTCTTCGGGGCCATCTTGTGGGGCAGGTTTTCCCAGGTTCCTGCCCGCGTCGGTCGCGCCAGGCTAGTTGGTCGCGCTGCGCATGAGCTTGCGCGCGCCAGCGCGGCCGCAGCGAGGCGCCATCCAGTGCCAGGCAGTCATCGCAAGTGTCGCCGCAGGGGCTTTGCAAACCAATTGCGGGTGGGTGGTTGGGGGGATTGCGCGAGCAGTAGGGTTGACAAATTGAAGTTCGGCAGGCTATCGCACCACGTGAACTGCACTACAGAGATTATCTCGTCTAAAAAGAAGTCAGGGTCTACCCCACCCTCAGGGGCCCCCAGGTTTACCGACCCCCCTGGGATAGTAGTGCAGTGTACATTTGGTGTTGTCTCATCGTTCCTTTCAAATATACAAAATATCATCCCAAGGGGCACCCTTGATCGACCCCCACAGACTCTTATCCATGACACATGATAGTACGCGCGCATGTTTCATTCCTTCGAAGAACAGAACTGGGTCGACACGCGCGCTTATGGTGTCGAAGAAACAAATTTGTTTTACGTACAGAATTCAAGACCGAATTCTCCGAGGTCATATAAAACAATGCGTGTTGGCAACAGGGTGTCTCAAACAAGTGTGCGCGCGCTCCTGCGAATGCGAACAGGACCATGGTGTTTCAGTATTTTCATCAATTGCGACGGCCTCTCGCGCGCATGTTAAAATAATACAAACATCTGTGCGCACGATCCATGCCAAAACCTGCCATGCGGGCAATTCGCGCCCGTCGGCCGCGCGCGAATGTCGGATTCCTTCCGAAACCTGTATCACCGACGCGTGGACGACGTCATCGTCATCGGCGTGATCAGCACTGGCGCCGTCATCGGCTTTGCCGTCGTCATCGTCGCAGTCGCCACTAGCATCGCTACAATCATCATAGTGCCTGCTGTTGTCGACGTCGCCATGATACCGCGCCCGCCTGAGTCACCGAGTCGCAGTGAAGTGCCCGCGCGTCAGCGCGGCCTGCGAGACGCGTTGGGGAGCCCCCAGCGGTCAGCGCCACCGCGGCCGCGTCGGCCGCGCCAGACTAGCTGGTCGCGCTGCGCATGGGCCTGCGCGCGCCAGCGCGGCCGCAGCGACGCGCCAGCCAACGCCAGGCTTTGCAAACCACTTGCGGGCGTGTGGGCGCGATGGTTGCGCGAAGAGTGGGGCTGACCACCGCAAGTTCGGCAGAGCGAAGTGCACCACACAGATGGCACCGCCTGCTCTGTCCCACACAGATCGCGCCGTCTGTGTTCGCAGCCGCGCACGAGTTGGGGCCCACGCTGGACACACACACACACAGGCCGGCAGGCGTGCAGCGTCGTTTCCGTGCTACGTTTTCACACGCCTATCAAGTATAACATATACCATATACGAGTCTATGTGCAATTCGGTGTGCGTGAATGCATGTGCGCGCATGTTCGTGCCACCGCCCACGCAGCACGCGAGCCTCATCCTCCCTATCACGGGCGCCTTTCCCCTCTATAGATGTCTTTCGTTACCTTTCTGTCTCTCTCGTTCTCTTTCGCGCTCCTTCGGTCTCTCGTTATATGTATGTATGTTTCTCTCGGTGTCTTTTTGTTGTGTTCTCTCTGTCTCTCTCTTTCTCTCTCTCTCTCTTTCTCCCCTTGTTGTCTACCTTTTTCCAGCTCGTTCGCTTCCCGTCGTTTGTTCTCACGCCCACCGCCTGGTTTCCTCCCCGTGCTCGTCTAGAGTCTACAGCTTGCTCCTCCCCTCGCCCTTCGGCCGGCACGTGCGCAAGCCTGTCTGCGCTGGAGCAGGCGCATCGCTCGGACGTGTGCATTTTTCCTTCGGCGAGGACCATCGAGGAGCATCCTTGATCATTTGGCGAAAGAACCACGCACGAAACCGAAAAAAACACAGGGAATGGACGTCCGAGCGATGGCGAGAGCAGGCGCGCCGCCGGGGACGCTGCAGCGCAAGCTTGCAAGGTTGCTATCGATTCGGCTGCGCGCGCCCGGGGAAGGAGGGAACGGGGGGGAGGAAGGGCACTGCGGGCGGAAAGGGGACGGAAAAGGCGTAGGAGGAGGAGGAGGAGGAGGAGGAGGAGGACGAGGACGAGGACGAGGTCGGTTGCGGAAGTCTTCCCGGAAGGGGAGGCGGAGGAAGAGGCAGAGGGGGAGGGGGGCGGAGGGGAAGGATGCGGGAGGAGGAGGAGCAGGATAATGCTGGGAGGGGAGGGGGAGGGGGAGGGGGAGGAGGAGGAGGAGGAGGAGGAGGAGGAGGAGGAGGAGGAGGAGGAGGAGGAAGGAGGGGAGGAGAAGGAGAAGGAGGAGGAGGAGGAGGAGGAGGAGGCGGGAGGTGGAGGATGGGGCGGAAGATGGGGGGGGAAGAGGGGGGAGAAGGATGGGGAGAAGGACAGGGAGTGAGGCGGATGGGGGGAGGAGGAGGATGAGGAGGGTGGAGGAGGACGACGAGACCGAGAACTAGGAGAAGGGTAACGGGCTGGGAGATGGATTTCGCCCGTGGGTTGTAAGGGCATGTTCTGCGGGATGCAGGTGCGCGTCGATGCTTAAAAGTTCGTCGTGTATGCTTACTGGTGTTGGATGCGTTGCGTGTGCCGTTGTGTAGTTGTCTGCGCATGCCATTGCGTGCGCAGTCAAGCATTAACACTCGCACGAACGCACACATATACGCACGCCAGTGCAGAATACATGCCCTCATGATATTAGATCAGATATCGCGTGTTGAGCGGGGGACTGCGAATATTCGTGCGTTTGCCGTACGAGTACAAATGCATTAGGGGTTGAAAATCACAGCCCGTCGTTCATCAATGGATGATTTGATCATCTGCACACTTGGTTTGGGAATCGCTTCTCGTGTGGTCAAGTAGCTTTGTTGCCTGCACGTCGCTGTGGTGGCACCATTGGCTATACCTTCCGTGCGTGTTCTGATGTTAGTCGCGAAGTGCATTGACATGGCTGCTTGACTGCCTGAATGACTGGTCGCACCCGTCACCAGGGAGTTCGATTGTCAGCCGTTGAGTGAGCAACCGATGGCGCAACCAACAGCACACCGCTTCATTCTCGGCTCCCGAGTGCGCATCCCATGACGCAGCTCAAAACACTTGGTTTATTATCGGCCCGTGAGTGCGCAAACTACGGCGTTGTCAACAGCTGACAGTTTGTTTCTCGGCCGCCGAGCGCGAAATTGTTGACGCAACCAGTCTTCGGCTTTGCCGCAACCAACAATGGAAGCTGATTCATTATCCGCCGCCGAGTTTGCAACCAATAGCAGGCCCTATCATGATTGGCCGCCGTACACGCAGCGTGCCGACGTGGCAGACCGTTTGATCACAGGCCTCCGAGAGCGATAGCTACGGCGCAACCAATGACAGGCGGGATTGCTCTCGGCCGCCGAGTGCGCAAATTATGACGCAACCGATCGCGCGCCGTTGTATTCTCCGCCTCCGAGTGGTTTGTTCTCCGCCTCCGGGTGTGAAAGTCTCCGCTTCCGAGTGCGCATTCTGATGCGAAACCGAATGCAGGCCGTTTCATTCTAGCGGCCGTTGATTATGAAGTCTCTGGCGCCACCGATAGCAGGCCGTGTTGTATTGGGCCGCTGAGTGCGTACCCTCTTGCGCAATCAATAGTAGGCAGTTTTATTATTTGCCGCCGTGTGAGCAGTCTATGTGTGTCGCAACCAACATGGCAGGCCGTTTCATCAGCGGGAACTGAGTGGTTACGCTATAGTGGAGCCAAAAGCAGGCCGTTTGATTTCTCGCCTCCAAGTCTACAATGGCAGGCAGTTCTGTTCTCGGCTGCCGAGTGCGCAAGCTATGACGCAGCACAGAGATGGCGAAACCCATGGCGGACCCGGCGGATGGCGTAAGCATGGATGACGCATCCCATTGTGTAATCCGCGAGTATGGCGCAGTCCATGGCGAGCCACATGGGTGGCGCGCACCCCTCGCACGCTCTACAGGGCTGCAGCCGATGTTCGCCGTTTGGGCTGGCGGTGGGTCCCAAGCAGCGAGCTGTCTTGGGATTCAAATTCTTGCGCAAGTCTTGCATATCATCAAGTTGTCCTGGCCTTCTACGCTTTTGTACGTTTTCTGGCTTGGCTGAGCTCCGAGTCGACTCGCATCTGTCTTCGAGTAATCAGGCGTTGGTAGATGCACCTTGCTTTGGCATTGCTTATTTCGACAAGTATTACGTTGCTGCTTAGATAGTAGTTGGTTCCGAGTTGGTAGTCGCCCTCCCTGTTTCCAGCACCTCGGTCTCTACTACTCTCTCTCTCTCTCTGTATATGTCTCGCTACTGCTGCCTCTCTCTTCCTCTTTCGCTGTCTCTTTGTTGTGTTTCTCTCTCTCTCTCTTTCTGTCACTGTCTTTTTTAATCCCTCTTTGGGGGTACATCTGCCTTCCACGTCATTGATCCCATGCTGCATTTAACGTCATGCTTCCCAATAATATGTTGGCTTGCTCCCACTCCTGTCTGTTCATTGCCAGTCTTTCGCCTCTGGAGCCCAGCTGGCGCCTTCCCCCAAGGACATGAAAGGCGCCATCCGTGTCTATTGTCGTTTCAGGCCTATGGTAAAGCGCGAGCTGGAGAAAGGTTCCAGCGCTCCCGCCCCCAGCTCTCCTCTCTTAGTGCGTGTCAGTGAAGAGACCTCTTCACGCTTAGTCACGAAGCATCCAAGGGGCAGCAATCGAGAGGAGAATTGAGAGGTAAATGATGAGCGAGAGCAACGGCGACAGAGACCAAAAGGGCGCGTGCTGGGCCGGGTGCAGACGCAGAGCAGACAGACGGACAGAGACAGTCATATGGGTGGACGGAGCGAACGGATGGATGATCGATAGATGTATAGAAAAATAGAAGCATCAGCAAATGGGACCGCATACAAGGACGGTCAGACATAGAATGAGCAGGTACACGGATAGAGACACATGCGCAAGCAAACGTACCAGCTTTGACACAGGGGAATTCGGGCAGACCGATCCGCATTTGCAGGTGGGTTTGCACGCAAATCGTGAAACAGGGGGGGGGAGAGAGAGAGAGAGAGAGAGAGAGAGAGGCAGGATACGTATACATATATAGAGTGAGGGATAACCACCGAGATACGTAGGGGGTCGCAAAGAGAGAGAGGGAGAGCGAGAGAGAGAGAGAGAGAGAACAAAAAAAGAGAGAGAGAGAGAGAGAGAAAAAAAAAAAAAAGGAGCAGAGGGGGAGGTGAACATATGGTGTCGGAGGCAGTTAGGGTGAGACCGCGGGGGAGCTGGAGCTGGAGGAGGAGGTTCAGGAGAACAAGAAGGGCAGGAGGACAGGGAGAGGAGGGACATTGGAGTGCACGCGAGGGAGACGACGGTCACGGGGATAAGACGGCGACGGAGACTGGTCGGGAGAGGAGGGACCGACGGGAGCAGAGACGGGCACGTGCACAGGTGAGCCGTGGGCGCAGCGAGACGGGATGAGACCGGATTCGCGGGTGCTCCTCATCCTTTTCTCCTCCTGCTCCTCCTCCTCCTCCTCCTCTTCCTCCTCCTCCTCCTCCTCCTCCTTTTCTCCTCCTCCTCCTCTTCCTCCTCCTCCTCCTCCTCCTCCTCCTCCTCCTCCTCCTCCTCCTCCTCCCCCTCCTCTACAGGAGGAGTGCTGCCAGGACGCTGAAATAGGAGGAGCAGCTTGGGTTCGGGAGGGGCTCGGTGTTCCCGAGGTTCCTCCAGTGCCGTGCCTCTTGCCCTCCTGGGGCACGGAGGCGCTCACAGGGCCAAGAAGGGGCTTCGTTCCCTATTTATCGGGGGTGGACAGAACCCCCAACAGTGACACGTCGATTAGTGAATTGTCCATTTTCGGTTCTCGAGAGGGCGCCGCGGCCGTTATTTTCCAGGCTTGCGCCCGCCAGGTTTGGGCCTCAGGTCGTTGTCACTAAACCACGTTATACTAAAGGGAGGTCTGTCCATCCCCGAATTTAGCGTTCCTTCTTTCAGCAGCCCGACTGTCTTCAAACATGGTCAGAAAATAATGACGAGTTTCTCATCATTGTTCGATTCGTGTTGGGCGTTTTTGGGATATGTTTGATTTGTCGTTCAAAATCCTCCTGTAAGGGGGACATGCCCGACCTGACCGTACTTGATTTAGGCCGCAGCTTGATTTTTGCGACCAGTTCTCTCGCATCAACCAGCTAGGGTCACAGTTCATGACCCGCCCGCCCGCCCGGCTGAGCATCCCGCCCATGGTCGTCGTCGTTGCCGTCGTTGGCTCTTATTACTTACCTCGTCCCATCAACCAGTGGCAGTTGCGTTTCATGTTCCTCCCGATTTGACGTCCCGCTAGAGGTCGTCGTCGTCGTCGCCGCCGTGTTTCTTCTATATGTTTTTCTCCCAGTCTGGACCCGTCAACCCTTCCGCTGTCGCCATCGTCGTCGCCGCCTTCGCCGGTGGTGGTTATATGTCCTCTTCCAACCTAGCCCCTTCAACGAGTGAGGGTTCTCTTTCAATGTCCCGCTCGCCCGCCTAACTGAAGGTCCCGCCCGTGGTCGCCGTCGTCGTCGTCGTCGCCGTCTTCGGCGTTGGTTGCTACGTGTGTTCCTCCAACATTGCTCCGTCAACGAGGGAGACTGGCAATCTAATGTCCCGCACACCCGACTGAATGTTCCGTCCGTGGTCGTTGTCGTTCAATTTCGGGCAACGAGCGACATGAAATAGGGCGGTGAGTAAGAAAAACCAGCGATAATTCCTTGTTGCCGTTTTTTCCCTCATATGGTCTATTCCTCTTGCCAGTTCTCGCCTTACCTTGCGAACCCTTCCAGGGCCTCCTCAGTGTGTTTGCGGATGCTCCTTCTTGGAAAAGCTGCTGGGCCCCTCACGGAACCTTTCCAGTGGTTTCTTGCAGGCTTCTGGGGGCCTGTTAGAGGCCTGGGTCACCTTGCTGGGAACCACGGTCTCCCTCAACGACCGGGTCATGATTTGAAGTGTTTCCAGGGGCGGATTTGGGCCATTTTGGGACGTCGGGGGGCTCTCTTCGGGCCATCTTGGGGCCCTGTAGGGCCGCCTTGGGACTTTCTTGGACTGTCTGCAGGCTCTGTTGGATAGTTCTGGTGTGAGATTAAGGGACCCCTGTGCGGTCTTGGACGCCAGGAAGACCCAATAACTAATCATCTATAAATCAGATAAGCGCTTGGACTACATATTTATATATATATAAAAGGTGTGTAAATGTATACCAGATATTATGTATGTGTGAATGATGTATATACATATGTGTGTGTGTCTATGAATACACATATATATATATATATATATATATATATGTATGTATAGAGGTGTGTGTATCTACATATGTAGATGGTTGCTTTCGGAGGACCTCTTGAGGGTATTATGCTGGCCGTCTTCGGGAGTATGGTGGGTGCCTTGGGCTGCTTGGATCTCTTGCGCAGCCGTGTGGCCACCCTCTCGACCTCTCTGGGCCCGTGCCCGAGGGCAAGCGGGAAGGCCCAGGAAGCCCAGCAGGCCGAGGGCCGAGGGAGCGCCGTGCCTGGGGCGTCCAGGAGACCAGGGGAGCCCGAGATTCGTGTCAAGGGGCGGGAACATTAAGCTCCGAGTGCGCTCCGTCCGGGGTCCCTCGAGGGCCTCAGTGCACCGCGCAGAGAGGCCCGCTGTCTTAGCCTCGGGCCACTTCCTCCCCGGATCGTTGGGGTCCAGCCCTGCGGGCGCTCGCATCCCTCGATACATTGGCGCTTGCGGCGCCGGGAGGCGCTGGGGCAATCAGCTACGTGCTCCGATTCGCTAACCCCGCCTTTGAGAGGGGGCGCCTTCCTTTCGGCGGCGAGCGAGGGGGGGAAGCGAGAAGGAGATGGCCTCCTCAGAAGGCGGCGGGACTTCTCAGAAGCGCTCCAGCTTTCTGAGAAGCTTTCTGTGTCTTGGGGGAAAGCGTAGAACATTTCTCAGAATGCTAGTGGACTTCCGAGTTTTTGAGAAGGCCCGCCCCTTCTCACTTCCCCCCGGGCTCGCCGCCGAGAAAAAGAATGCATCCCGAGTGAGGGTCGCATTTGGTGTCCCGCCCGCCCGCACAACTAAATACCCGCCCGTCGCCTTCGTCGTCGTCGTCGTCAACGTCGTCGTCGTCGTCGTCGTCGACGTCGTTTACCATCGACGAGAGACGAGGGGGGGGCATAGGTTTCAACCCCCCCACCCCGACTTTCAGTTTCGATGGGACGGGGAGTTAGGTGCGGGGGGCCCTCGCCAGGGAGGAAGGGGGGCCAGTTCCACAGAGCAGGGGGAGTTCTTTTCGGAAAGGGGTGGTCTCGATTCCAGGGGGGGGGGGATTTTGGATTGTTTGGGTCGATGTGGAGAAGGACATGCATCGGGAGGAGGAGGAGGAGAGGGAGGGAGGAAGGAGGGAGGGAGGGTGGGGGAGGAAGGAGGAGCGAGGAGGGAGGGAGGATGGAGGGAGAGGGGGGGGGAGGAGGGAGGAGGAGGGGGGGGAGGGAGAAGGAGGGAGGAGAGAGGGAGGGAGGCGGGAGGGGGAGGAGAGGAAGGAGGGGGGGGCGGCCGGGGGGCGACCCTGCGCGAACTGCTGGAGGTGACGTCGCGGTGCTGACGAAGAAGGACTCCATGAACGTGGGGGGGGGGGGGGCCGGGGAGCGGCGCCCCGCGCCGGCAGAGGCGCGGGCTCGCGGAGAGAGGCCGCGGCTCGAGGCGAGGCTCAGCTCGGGCGTGTCCCTCTACAGTTTCGGGGGAGCGTGAGACCCGGGTTTGCCAGGACTCGGGTCCGCCATCGTTTTGTTGACGACCGCGCCTCGGATTTTGACGAGGAGGAGTTTCGTTGGATGTTTGCAGCGGGGGGGCCTCGTCAAAGTGCAGGCTCGGCCTCGTCATTTTTGTTGACGGCCTCGTCGGGGATTTCCGAGTCCCCTGTACCCGGGTCTTACGCCCCCCTGATACAGTTGTGGAGGAAGCATGTTGCCAAAATGATTGTCAGATGTCTAAGAAAAGGGTCTAAACTGTTAAAAGCATGTAAAACAACATGTTTCAAACATGTTCAGGACGTGTGTCCGGCATGTTGAACACATGTGTATTTCGATGATAGGACTGTCAGGTTGTCCATTGTCGTGGCATCCATAATTCTACAGGAAGAGTATCCATGAAGAAGACAAATCGCCATGAGCATAAACTTTTGGCGCTCCGCGTGGGTTTCTTGGATCCGCGCTCGGGCCCCCAGTCGGCGCCTTCTGCGCCACCCCTGGCGCGCTCCGCGCGCCGGGGAGTGGGGTCCAGCGCGGATCCAAGAAATCTGCGCGGAGCGCGAAAAGTTTATGTTTATGGCCGTTTTGTGTTCTCCTACATTCAAGAACAGTGGAAAGTACCGCCAACCCGCACAGTAAGGATGGGCAACCTTTCCAAGGGTCCTTGCCTCCTCGGTCCATCCTTGGCCACTTTCGTTGGCCGCGCTCCGCTCGAAAAGCTTCGAAACTGGCGTCCAAGGCCATTGCATCCTTATCGCGCATCTTTATGAGACGGGCCGACTGTTGTCTGGCGACGATTATTCGAGCCCTTTCTTTTGATGCTTGATTCTGTTTTGGCTATGTTCCATTTTTACCTAACAGCTTTTGCTGATAGGTTTCTACTGCGCGCGGCGGGGGTACTTATAAGTACTTATGCTAGTTATAAGTAACTTATGAACTTACGGCCTACTTATAAGTAACTTATAAGTAACTTATAAGTAGCCCGTAAGTAGCCCGTAAGTAGCCCGTAAGTAGCCCGTAAGTAGCCCGTAAGTAGCCCGTAAGTAGCCCGTGGGTTCTAAATTTCAATGGTTTTGGTTCCAAACTGTTTGCGATTTTGCTAACATGCTTTCTGTGAGTTCCATGTTCGGAGGTCGATTTTTTCAGCATGCAATCTGGATTCGTATATTTCCATGTTCGGAACAGAATTTTTCGCAGGTTGTAACTACATTCGTGCGCATGATGTTAAGCTGATCAAATTTCTGTTTCTGTTGTTCGCGCCTATAATTTCAATGCTAACTTAAACGAAATTCTTGACACTTCGCGTATCCCCACCAGCCCATCCATAGTGAAACAGCGCGGGCACTACTGTTGAATTGGGGAGATCTCTGGTAGCGAAGGGTGCGGGTGCTGCTGCTGGTGCTGTTGCTGCTGCTGCTGGCACTGCTGCTGCTGCTGGTGCTACTGCTGGTGTTGCTGATTCTCGTGCTGCTGGCGCTGCTGCTGGTGCTGGTGCTGGTGGTGCTGCTGATGCTGGGCAGGTGTTGCTGGCGCTGCTGCTGGTGTCATTGCCGCTGGTGGTGCTGTGGGTGCTGGTGGTGCTGCTGCTTCTGGTAGTTTTGCTGCTGGTGCTGCTGGTGTTGCTGGTTCTCGTGATGCTGCTGGCGCTGCTGGTGCTGCTGATGGTGCTGGTGTTGCTGTTGGTGGTGGTGGTGGTGCTGCTGCTGCTGCTGGTGCTGCTGGTGCTGGCTGATGCTGGCGATGGTTATCGTGCTGCTGGTGCTGCTGGTGCTGCTGCTAATGCATTTGCTGCTAATGGTGGTGATGTTGGTGCTGCTGATAGTGCTAGTGCTGTTGCTGCTGCTGCTGCTAGGTGCTGCTGCTGGTGCTGCTGCTGACGGTGGTGGCGGTGTTGCTGGTGCTACCGCTGCTGCCAAGTGCTCTTGCTGGTGGTTGTAGTGATGCTGCTATTGATGCAGGTGCTGACGGTGGTAGTGAAATCAGGCAGCGTAACAACCGCCTAGGAAGCGTTTTCTCGGAGGTATATGGGATCTTCGGGCCATGTGGTGCTCGTTTGGAAGGTCTTGGGGGGGATCTTCAATTCTTTTTGGTGGCATAGGGGACCTCTTGGAGCAGTGGCCACCATTGTTCAAAAAGAGGGGGGCTTAATTCCACCCACCCACCCCTAGGAGCTTCCAAAAAAGGCGCTCTTGCGCTCTTGGACGCTATTGGGGCCCTCTTGGGGCCCCTTGGGCCATCTCGGGGTCATCTTGACGCCTCAAGAGCCCATCGGAAGCGAAAAAGCGAACACACCAAAAAACATTTGTTTTCCTTTGGTGTTGGTGCAAATTTGGCCTCTGTGGGTTTGAACGCGGGGGGTTGGAGGGCACTTGAAACCGTATTGGTTCGTGTCGGATGCTATCTCGAGCCACCTTGAGGTATGTTTGGCCATATTGGAAGCTCGGGCTCTCTGAGGCCGTCTTGGAGCCATCTCGAGCCATCAAGGACGTTCTAACTCCTCGCAGGTAAGCCCGCCCAGACGCAGAGGAGGAAGGTAAACCTCTCGAGCAGGGAACGGAATGAGGTTGGAAAAGGAAACGGGCTGATTGGATTCACACTTCGATGTTGTGTGCGTCGATGATAACATAATTGCTCGGGAACCGAATATACCATACGGATTTGAAGATTTTCTGGGCTCGTCGTTTGTGGTGGTGCGGTTGGGGATCTCACGAGGCACAGAGCGTGAGAGCGCATCGACTTACAAACCGCACGCAAACTAATGCAGCGGCCATATAACTGTAGCAGCCCCGTCGGCGCCTGATCGCCAATTTCCGTGGGCAAGCAAATCGCTAGACAAGACTACGGTTGGACAGTCACCCCTCGCTCCTCATTCATGTAGCTTCTCGTCCCCGCTTGCCCACGTCACACATAATCTTCCTCACTACTCCTCATACACAGTCGTCCACTTACGCCTGCTCCCTCCGCATCCCCCCTCCCTCTGCTTCGTCTCCTCATCGTTTTCGTGATCATCACCATCGCTCCTTACCCTCGCCTTTTGATCCTTACTCAAACTCCGCGTTCCTGACCCTCTATCCATCCTCATCGGTCCTCATCCTCGCGCATCCTCTACCTTCTAATCCCCGTCCTGGTCCTTCCCATCGTCGTCTCGCCTCCTCCTCACTTATCATTCTGCGTCATCCTCAATTCTTGGCGTTTCGAGTACCCCCACCAGACCGTCCAGAAACGATGCCCACGGGAGTTGCCCTGCACGGGGTCGTGCGGGAGCATGCAGTGAAGCAAAGAGGGGGCGGCCGTTATCCTTCGAAGGGGGAGGAATGATGACAAAATGGAGGAGGAGGAGGGAGAGAGGAGGCATGCGGCAGAGGCGGACGTGGCGGAGAAGACGACGAGGGCGAGCAAAGGAAGAGGAACTTGTCGGAACATGTCCCCACTTAATTGCACGTGAACCGTAGGTGGGAGGAGGAGGAGGAGGAGGAGTCAGAGGATGAAAGGAAGGAGGACAGGGAGGATGGCGAGGAGGATGGGGAAGGAAGAAGGCGGCGACGGCCACATGGGAGGCGACGGCGATGACATAGAAGCCTCTTAGAGGCCTCTTGTTGTCATCTTGGGGCTTTCTCGGGGCACGGTTGGGAGCTTCCGGAAGCCTCTTGGGGGTCTCCTGGGGCCCTCCCTCTTGGGGCAATCTTGGAGACCATCGATCAAAAAGGGATGGTCTTAGTAACGCACCCCCGGTGGATGCCAAAGTCGCTTCCAAGGTCCCTCGCGGGGCCTTCTTAGGGCGCTTTTGGGCGTTCTTGGGGCCGTCATGGTACCTTCTTAATCATCTTGGGGCTCTCTTGGGTCATTTTGGAACCACTTTGGGGTCTCGGGGGCCCATCGGAAGCGAAAGAGCGAGAAAGTAAGCAGCGTTATCTTTAAGTGTTTTTGGCCTCTTGGGGGCATCCTTAGGAGGCTCCGTGCCCACTTGGAGTCATATTGGGGAGATCTTGAAGCTTCTTGGAGGCATTTTGGAAGCTACCTTGAACCATCCTGGGCTATCTTGAGCGATCTTGGAAGATCATCTTGGGCTATCGGAGGCCCTCTTGGACGTTCCAACCCCTCCCTCGCGCCCCCCCCCCCGTCCAGACTTGGCTCAAAAATGCTTCCGCGATGCCTCCGCTTGCCTCCAATATCAACAAGTCTGAAAAATACTGAGTGGTTACTTTGGCGCGAGGTGCAAAAGGGCCCCATAACGGCTCCACAATGCTTCTAAGATGCTGGAGCGATCTGTTTGAGACGCAGGAGACGGAGGCTGAGGAGGAGTGAGGAAAATAAGTGGGGTGGGCGGCCTGGATTTGGATGAAGAGAGAGGAGACGCAAACTGGAGTGGGAGTGTGGAGCAGGAGTGGCTTAAAGGTGTGAGGAGACGCGTGAGGAAGACGATCAAGGGTGCGCATGGGAAGTGGGGAGCAGAACGTGAACTTACGAAGCGTAAAGTGGAGCACCAGGGAGCAAGATGATGAGGGCGGCGGGGGGTGGGGAGGGAGGAGTACGGGTGAGGACGAGCGAGGCCGTCTGAGGACGCGCACGGATGTGGAGAGAGAGAGAGAGAGGGAAGACAGATTGATGTGGAAACGTGAAGAGGGTGGATGAGTATAAGGAGGAAATTTATCGTAAGGATGAGGACCAGGATGAGGATTCATGAATATTATGATGGTGCTGATGATGATGACCGTTGATGCTGACGATGACGGCGACGATGGAGAGGATGTGGGTGAGGGTGCTTAAGGCCAGGGATTGCGAATTAACCATGATGGGTAATGAGAAGGAGAAGGGAGGGGAGGAGGAGGAGCAGGAGGTGGAGCAGAGACTGGAGGATGAGCGACGAGAAGGGAGAGATAGATAGATAGATGGAGAGAGAGAGAGAGAGGCGAGGAGTGAGGAGGAGGCAGATGTGTGAGGAGTAGGAGTGAGCAGGGTGAGCGTGAAGGAGTGAAGAAACCTAGCCATGAGGATGATGCTTGAGGTACCACGGGGACTCTGGAGCCAGCCCCACGGTGGCTCCAGAGCCCCAATGTGCACTGCCGAAATATTGTGTAGGGGCCACCTACTCTCACAGGCTGCGTAATCCGACATAATTCTCCTCAGTCCTCTTCCCCACTCATCCTCGTCACGCCTGTTCCTCCTCCTCCTCCTCCTCCTCCTCCTCTTCCCCAATTCCCCCCATTCCTTCCACACGCTTCTCCACCGCACTAATCATCATCCTTCGCCCCATTCACTTCTCATCACCGACATTACCACTACTCCTTCTCCTCCATCGTCCACCTCGATGTAGCGGTTCCTCCCAAATGAGGCCTATCTCGATGTCGTCGTCACCTCCGCCGTCGGCGTCGGCGTCGCCATCGTCGTCATCGTCGTCATCGCGGTCGTCGCCGTCGCTGCCAATCGTCGCCGTCGCCGTCATCGTCGTCGGCGTCGTCGCCGACCCTGCCTACGCCCCCCGAGAACGGGCCCTCAGACCTTTCCAGGAGTCCAACCGCACCAGATTTCCGAGCCGCGCTCAGCTGCGGTGGCGAGGCCTCCCGAGGGCCAGAGCACCTCGAACCTCGGTCCGATGGGTTCGCGAAGACATCCTGGAGGGGTGGGGGACATGGCCGCCGACATGGAGCGAACCTCGAACCAAGAGGACCTCGAGGACCTCGAAACCTGCAGATTGACAAATGTCGATCTGCAAATCTGCAGATCGACATCGATGTCGATCTGCAGATTTGCAGATCGACATTTGCATAAATAGAAATCGATTGTATTCAAATGTCGATCTGCAAATCTGCAGATCGACATCGATGTCGAGATTCAGATCGACATCGATGTCGATCTGCAGATTTGCAGATCGACATTTGGATTCAGCCGACCCGCCGATCGAGGCCCGAGGTTCGGTCCATGCTGTCATGCGGACAGCTGGTCATGCTTGGCGCCCTCGCTCGTCTCTCCTCCCTCATCCTCATCCTCCCATCGCCCTCGCGCCTCGCTCCTCCCATCGCTCCTCCCATCGCCCTCCATCGCACCGCCCTCGCCTCGCCCCATCCGCTTCGGGCTGACCCAGCACTGCCTTCCCGAGGTTTCCAGCTGCGCTCCGCGGGAGCCCGTTATGCATCCAGCGTCCGATAGGCCACACCTCGAAGCGCCCCATCGTCCATATCGATGCCTCCAAGAGGCTCCAGGACCGCCCAAAGACGGCCTCCGAAGGATACTCCCGAGAGGCCAACATCGTCCCTAAACCTGTAAGGATACACATGCTGCGTGCTTTCTCGCCCTTTGGCTTCCGATGGGCTCCTGAGGCCTACGACGGCTCCAAGATGGCCCAAGAGAGCTCCAAGAGGGGCAAGAAGGCACACTGACGGCCCCAAGAACGCCCAAGGGCGCCCCAGGAACGCCCCGAGAGGGCCCCCAGAGGCGGTACTTCGGCTTCCGACGGGGGGAGGCGTAATTAAGACCCTCCATTTTTGATCGATGGCTTCCAAGGTGGCCCTATGAGGGCCATCAAGGCCCCCAAGAGGGCCCCACGAGACTTCCGAGAGGGCTCCGAAAGCTCAACATATTGCCCCGAGAGTTCCCCAGGATGGCCCCAAGAGATTCCGACGTCGTCGTTGGCGCCGCATTCTTCCTCCATCCTCCTCCTCCTCAACATCATCATCCCACCTCCTCATGCCCCTCATGTTCCTCCTCCCCGTCCTTCTCCCTCACCTACAGCTCAGCGGGTACATGTTCCGACAAATTCATCTGCCTTCTGCTCGCCCTCGTCGTCCTCGTCGTCTGACTCCGCCTCATCCTCACATTTTCCCTCCCCCTCCGCTTCCTCTTCTTCCTCCTCCAGTTCCTTCGAAGGATATTGGCTGCACCCCCTCTTTGCTCCACGTTATGTATACTCCTACACGCCCCTGATCATGGCAGCTCCCCTGGGCAGTGCTTCTCGACGGGTTGATGGGAATATGCGAAGCGTCAATACCTTCGATCGACGTCCTGGGCGCTCCGAGCCCTTATCACGCAACATCACTCATGCTCATAGATCCTCCACTTCGCTTGTCCACCTCAGTAATCTTCCCCCTCCTCACTTACCATCCTCCTTTCATCTGCTTCTGCTCCGCAACAACTACCACTTTTTCCTCCTAGCCATTCCTCCTCCTGCTCCCCCTCCTCAGTCCTCCGTTTCCTCTCACGCCACATCACAGTCTTCGCCCTCCTCCTCCTCCTCCTCCTCATCCGTCTACATGTCTCTCTTGAGTCAGCATGTTCGTTTTCACCGCGTTTCATCCGCCTCGTTTTCCGCTTCGCTCTGTGGCATTCTGCCCATGCGTCCTCCTCCTCCTTATTTCTCACTGGTGCTTCTATTCGCTCGCCATCCCCTTCCCCCCTCATCATCATCTTCACTCCTTCTCATCCCCTATTCTCCATGTCACCATTCACCATCGTCCGCAACGATCGCCCGCACACCGCCTCTCCACCCTTCATCCGCTTCGCCCTTCTCGGCATCTCCTTTCTGCCCCTCCGCGCAGCATATTTCTTCTCCTCCTCCACCACCTCCTCTGCATTCTCATACTCAATCCTACTCGCCACCGCCCCATCATCGCTTCCCCGTCTTACTCCTCGTCCTCCTACTCCACTTCCCTCTCCGCGCACGTTCTCATCAGTTTTCTTTGACAAGTCGCTGTCACCACTCATCGTCATTGCTCCTTGTCGCCCTTGGCAACCATGTTCAGAAACCCTCCTAGATCCTCCTCGCTGCTGCTGCCCCTCCTCTTCCGTGCCCGCCTCAACCCCTATCCTCCTCACTCCTCCCTGTCACCCCTCTGAGCGCACGCTGCTTCTTACTTCGTCTCCTAATCGGCAAGCACAGCAAATTATCACCGTTTGCAGACCTGTTCCTATTCATCATCCCCTCTCTTACTCCTCGGTCATCCTCTGAACTTGAGCTCCCCACTCCTCATCTTCAGCCTTACGTCCTTGAAAAAACCTCCGCAATCCTCCTCGCTCACGGTCATATATATAGATATAATTGTTACACTGTTTAAATGTATTGCTCCTCCGTGTCTCTCCTCACTCCTCCTCCTGCTCACTCCTCATCCTCCTCCTCCTCGTCCTCAATCCTCCTGCTCACTCCGACCCTTCTTCTTCAGCATGTCGCGCCGCCCACCGCACTCGTCCTCATCCTGCTCGCTCACTATCGTTGCCCTCCTTCTCACTGGTCTTACCCCTCCTCTCTACCTTGCTCTCATGCCAAGCTTGAATGGTTACATCCAGCCGCCTATGGCTCATCCGCCGCCGCGCCGCGGGCCGGGGGGCTGGGGGCTGGGGGGCATAGGAGGCGGGGGAGGAGGGGCGGAACGGGGCGGGTAGCGGGGATGGGCAAGAGAACAGGCAAGAAACCCTTAAGTTGAGCCCAAACGACTCCCCGAGAGGCCCCAAAAAGACCACCCGAGAGGCCCCAAAAAGACCACCCGAGAGGCACCGAAACGATTCTCCAAGAGATCCCAAAACAATTCCCTCAGAGACCCCCAAAACGATCCCCTCGGAGATCCCCGAAACGATCCCCTCGGAGATCCCCAAAACGATCCCCTCGGAGATCCCCAAAAAGGACTCCTCGGAGATCCCCAAAACGATCCCCTCGGAGATCCCCACAACAATCCCCTCGGAGATCCCCCAAACAATCCCCTCGGAGATCCCCAGAACGATCCCCTCGGAGATTTCAAAACGATCCCCTCGGAGAGGCCCCAAAACGATTCTCGAAGTGGCCTCAAAACGATTATCGAAGAGGCCCCCAAACGATTCTCGAACCCTATAATTATTCCAAAGAGGCCCCAAAACGACCCCGAAGAGGCCTCCAAATAGGCCCCCCAAACGACCCCCAGCAGGCGTCAGAATCAGTGAACTTCCGAATTCACAGACCAGATCAATAGAATCAGTGATCTGGATATGTCACTGATTCTACTGTGGGATCAGAGAACTTCCTATTTCACTGATCCGGAAGACGGTTTTCGGAAAATGACTGAACTCCCCAGATCACTGATCTTGACTTCTGGATTCACTGATTTACCCTTCTTCCCCCATCCTCTTCCTATTCCTCCTTCTTATCCTCCTCCTCCCCCCTCTTTCTCCTCCCACAGATTCGTCCTCCTCATTTTCCTCCTCCTATACCTACATTTCTCCACCTCTGCCGTTTCCTTCTGCTTCTTCTTCTTCTTCTTCTTCGTTCCAACGGTAGCGGTCACACCTCCCCGAACCGTTCCCAATTGCCCAAGATAGCCCCAAACATTTCGTCATGTTGTTGTTGGTGGATGTTTTTTTTTGTAATGGGTGTTTGACAGCAATTGGCGAACAAGCGCTCACGGAAGCAGCGTGCTTTCCGCAACGAGAAGATCACACATGCAAGCAATTCCAAAGAAATCATTGAATCATTTTGCACGAACTTAGGAAAATACTACGTGCTATTTAGGGCTCCTGGTTCTTGGGTTCGCGCAGCCCGCTACAATGTGGTAACCGGCCTCTGCAAGCACACTTAATTGAAACCGAACAGCAGCATTATGGAGCATCAATGACAGCATAACGCAATATGCTTTCCAACAATGTTCCAACGGACATGATATACCCTCAATTGCATTATGTTTGCATGCGCTTTGTAGGTCGACGCTCTCTCTCCGTCACGGGGAAACAAGTAAATCCCACTACACGCAATTCCATACCACTTAAAATCACGATTCCGACATCAACAAATCCTCGCATCAGTACGTGCGGGATTCAATTCCCCATGTTGGGTTTGCGCATGCGCAATCATGTTATCATCGATTTCGAAAGCATCGAAGTGTAAATTTGTGAAAGTGAGCACGGTTACAGAAAACATAACTCCGAACATAGAACTCACAGAACTTAGCCATATCCCATAAAATCACGATATCAACAACAAAACATCATCAAATCAGTACGCGCGATATTCCATTCCCCATCTTGGGTTTGCGCATGCGCACAATCACCGATTTCGGAAACATCGAAATGTGAATGTAAGAAGTTTAAAGCATGAAGTGCTTCTGCGTACAACATAGATATACAATTCACCAAGCTAAAACATGCGAAAAAAGTATGGTTCCGACCATGGAAGTATATGAATCCAAATAGCATGTTACAAAAATTTACCTCCGAACATGGAAATCACAGAAAGCATGTAAGCGAGACCGCATAAATCTTGAAGCAAAAATCATAACAAAAATCTGGAAGCCAAGTAGCAGAAATTCTGGCTACTTACGGGCTGCGTACAAGTTACTTACGGGATATTTTTAAATGAATATAAGTTACTTGTGTCTACTTACTAAGTAGGCCGCAAGCTCCATAAATATGTATAAGTAGCATACGTACTTATAAGTAGCCCCGCCGCGCCCAGTATTCCAGATCGGGCCCCAAGGTTCTCTTAGGGCTTCGGGTTAACGACTTTGGCGTCCCAAATATTTTGGGCGTCCTGTTCAGCGCGCGCGCTGCTTTATATATCAAGCTTGCAAATGCATGCCCATACATGGCGTTACTTGCGTAACTGCAGTTACGTGGCACTTACGCCACTTACATAAGTAGCCCGTAAGTTACTTACGCTACTTATATAAGTAGGCCGTAAGTACTTATAAGTAGGCCAAAGTACTTATAAGTACTTACGCTACTTATAAGTAGGCTGCCCCTACTTATAAGTAGCTCCTAAGTAACTTAGCTAAATATGAGCTACTTACACTACTTATGAGCTACTTACGAGCTACTTACACTACTTATGAGCTACTTACGAGCGACTTAGGAGCTACTTTTAATTGGCGTAACTGCATAAGTACTTATAAGTACCCCCGCCGCGCGCAGTAGTAGGGTCAAAAGAGAGCATCATGACACTCCAGGGGGGTCCGGGCGGAAGCCGGCAGAAACCGGGAGAATCTGGCGGAGCTCGTTTTTAGCCAACAATTACACACATTTCGTGGTCTTCGAGGTCCCAGAACTCCATTCCCGGGCCACATTCTGAATGCCCGGAGCCAACTGTAGGCCACTTCGTGGTCTTCGAGTTCCCAGAATTCCATTCCCGGGCATGATTTTGAATGCCCGGAGCCAACTGTAGGCCACTTCGTGTTTTTCGAGTTCCCAGAACTCCATTCCCGGACAACATTTTGAATGTTGAGGCAGGCTGATGCTGAGGCTGAGGCAGGCTGAGGCTGAGGCAGGCTGATGCTGAGGCCGAGGCTGAAGGCAGACTGAGGCTGAGGCTGAAGCAGGCTGAGGCTGAGGCTGAGGCAGGCTGAGGCTGAGGCTGAGGCAGGCTGATGCTGAGGCTGAGGCTGAGGCTGAGGCTGATGCAGGCTGAGGCTGAGGCACGCTGAGGATGAGGCCGAGGCTGAAGGCAGACTGAGGCTGAGGCTGAAGCAGGCTGAGGCTGAGGCTGAGGCTGAGGCAGGCTGAGACTGAGGCTGAGGCTGAGGCAGGCTGATGCTGAGGCAGGCTGAGGCTGAGGCTGAGGCTGATGCAGGCTGAGGCTGAGGCAGGCTGAGGCTGAGGCCGAGGCTGAAGGCAGACGGAGGCTGAGGCTGAAGCAGGCTGTGGCTGAGGCTGAGGCAGGCTGAGGCTGAGGCTGAGGCAGGCTGATGCTGAGGCAGGCTGAGGCTGAGGCTGAGGCTGATGCAGGCTGAGGCTGAGGCAGGCTGAGGCTGAGGCCGAGGCTGAAGGCAGACTGAGGATGAGGCTGAAGCAGGCTGAGGCTGAGGCTGAGGCAGGCTGAGGCAGGCTGAGGCTGAGGCTGAGGCAGGCTGATGCTGAGGCAGGCTGAGGCTGAGGCTGAGGCTGATGCAGGCCGAGGCTGAGGCAGCCTGAGGCTGAGGCGAGGCTGAAGGCAGACTGAGGCTGAGGCTGAAGCAGGCTGAGGCTGAGGCTGAGGCAGGCTGAGGCTGAGGCTGAGGCTGAGGCTGAGGCTGATGCAGGCTGAGGCTGAGGCAGGCTGAGGCTGAGGCCGAGGCTGAAGGCAGACTGAGGCTGAGGCTAAAGCAGGCTGAGGCTGAGGCTGAGGCAGGCTGAGGCTGAGGCTGAGGCAGGCTGAGGCTGAGGCAGGCTGAGGCTGAGGCTGAGGCTGATGCAGGCTGAGGCTGAGGCAGGCTGAGGCTGAGGCTGAGGCTGCAGGCAGACTGAGACTGAGGCTGAAGCAGGCTGAGGCTGAGGCTGAGGCTGAGGCAGGCTGAGGCTGAGGCTGAGGCAGGCTGATGCTGAGGCAGGCTGAGGCTGAGGCTGAGGCTGATGCAGCCTGAGGCTGAGGCAGGCTGAGGCTGAGGCCGAGGCTGAAGGCAGACTGAGGCTGAGGCTGAAGCAGGCTGAGGCTGAGGCTGAGGCTGAGGCAGGCTGAGGCTGAGGCTGAGGCAGGCTGAGGCTGAGGCTGAGGCAGGCTGATGCTGAGCCAGGCTGAGGCTGAGGCTGAGGCTCATGCAGGCTGAGGCTGGGGCCGAGGCCGAGGCCGAGGCTGAAGGCAGACTGATGCTGAGGCTGAAGCAGGCTGAGGCTGAGGCTGAGGCAGGCTGAGGCTGAGGCTGAGGCAGGCTGATGCTGATGCAGGCTGAGGCTGAGGCTGAGGCTGAGGCTGATGCAGGCTGAGGCTGAGGCAGGCTGAGGCTGAGGCCGAGGCTGAAGGCAGACTGATGTTGAGGCTGACGCAGGCTGAGGCTGAGGCTGAGGCAGGCTGAGGCTGAGGCAGGCTGAGGCTGAGGCTGAGGCAGGCTGAGGCTGAGGCTGTGACTGCGACTGCC
>CAUYUJ010009818.1:0-27500 GCA_963575745.1 Prorocentrum cordatum
CAGACCACTCCAAGGAGCTCCAAGAGGGCCCCAAGACCCCCAAAATGAGCCCCCAAGATGGCCCCAAGAGGCCCCACGGGAACCCCGAGAGGGCCCCTAAGTTCAGGACAGCCTCCGCCAGCCAGCCTCCGACAGCCTCTAGCCGAACATGGCTCAAGATAGCGTCCAGGAGGCCTCAAGAGAAACCTCCGATCGTGGCTGGATGGGCTGGTGGGGATGCTTTCTGATCGCGACCCGGGCGAAAAGGTCGGGCGGCGTCAAAGGACGAAGCACAGAGGCGACGGCCTACATTAGCGCACAGGAAGAGGAGGAAGTCGAAAAGAGGCAAGACCAAGCAAGGGGGGAGGCAAACAAGAGGCGAGCCTCGCTGCCGAGAACTGGTGGGGATACACGAATCGTCGAGAATTCGGATGCTGCCATTCAAAGTGGGCTAGGAGCTGGTAAGACACGGTAGGGTGCGGTCAGGGTAAGGCCACGACTCAGGACTTGAATTCACGACGAAGGCTGACATTTGCATGATTAAATCAGGGGGCAGACCCAGGTTGAGATAAGATAGGGTACACACGATAACTGAACAACATCATCTAATCCCCTCACTATTGGCCAATACCATTCGGTTTGTAATTCCGCATGTCAGTTCATGCTGTATCCTGACACAGGCGCAGATGCGTCGTCATGCGCACGCATGTGCACGTCTGAAATCACTGGCATATTCATAGTGCACCGTTGATGTCATGACATCGAGGGCGGTGAGAGTAAAATAACAGATCCCGTACGTTTCTCTCCAGCACACTGTGCCTGACAGCATGTGCTAACTGCAATACAGGCCACTGCAATACAAACAAATGTGCGCGGTTTCTGGGAATGCCCCGTGAAGCGAGGTCTCGAGTACTTCGCTACTCCACTGTGCCTCCCAGGAGCCAACGAAAGTGGCGACAATGGCGCAATTCGAAGCCCCCAGGGAGCTGCGAGGTCTCGAGTCCGCTGGGCCTCCCAGGAGCCCGCCAAAGTGGCGACAATTGAGCCGTTCGCTGCCACCCAAGGAGCTGCGAGGTATCGGCTGGGTCCGCTACTCCGCCGTGCCTCTCAGGAGCCCACGAAGGTGGCGGCAATGGCGCAGTTCGCAACCACCCTAGGAGCTGCGAGGTCTCGGGTACTCCGCTACTCCGCCGTGCCTCCCAGGAGCCCACGAAAGTGGCGACGATTGCGCAATTCGCAACCACCCAGGGAGCTGCGAGGTCTCAGGTACTCCCCTACCCCGCCGTGCCTCTCATGAGCTCAGAATATGGCGACAGTTGCACAGATCGCAGCCCCTCAGGAAGCTGCGCAGCAAGAGGAAGCAGACGGCAGGATGAGGGAAGAAGAATGGAGGAATTACCCGAGACGTACCAAACTTCTCCACGCGAGGAGAATAGTTGCATGAACGCTCCATGCACAGGAACACGCCGGATATGCAGGATCAGCGCTGCCCTCATATCCGCCGTGCCTCCCAGGAGCCCGCGAAGGTGGCGACAATTGTGCAGTTCTTAGCCTCCCAGGGGGCCGCGAGGTCTCGGCTGGATCCGAATGGCCCCTGACCCCGCTGACCTCCAAGGAGCCCACGAAAGTGGCGACAATTGCGCAATTCGCAGCGCCCCCCAAGGAGATGCGATGTCTCGGTGGTGCCGCCCTACTCTGCTAAGCTTCCCAGGAGTTCACGAAAGTGTGACACCTGCGCAATTCGCAGCGAACCCCAAGGAGATGCGGGGTCTCGGTGGTGCCGCGTACTCCCCTACTCCGCCGTGCCTCCCAAGAGCCCACGAAAAGTGCGATAGTTGCGCAGTTCGCAGCCCCCCCCCCAAGGAGATGCGAGGAATCGGTTGTGTGCGCGTACTCCCCTACTCCGCCGTGCCTCCCGGGAGCCCACGCAGATGGCGTCAATTGCGTCGTTCGCAGCCACCCCAAGGAGATGCGAGGTATCGGCTGGGTGCGCGTAATCCCCTACTCCGCCGTGCCTCCCAGGAGCCCACAAAAGTGGTGACCACTACGCAACTCGCAACCACCCAGGGACCTGCGAGGTCTCGGGTACTCCCCTACAGTGGAGGCCACTCCACGAGAAACCTTCCACAAGAAACCCAACCCTGAGACCCCCAGGACGTCCATTGATCTTGGGTGTGGGAACGTCACGCTGTCCTTCGCAAAACCATCGAAAACTAAGAAACCCAAGGCACCCTGGAGGCAAGCAGGGTGTTTCTTGGCATGGGTCTCCACTGTACTCCGCCGTGCCTCCCAGGAGCCCACGGAAGTGCCGACAGTTGCACAGATCGCAGCCACCCAGGGAGCAGCGCAGGAGGAGGCAGAAGGAGGCGGGGGGAGGAGGAGCGGGAGGAGAGGAGAGGAGGCGGGATCAACAGTGATCTATTCAAAACGAGAACCCAGCACAGGAGGGTTGGGAAAAAGAAGGAGTGGAGGAGGAGGAAGGGGTGTAAGACCGCAGCGCTGCATTCAAAACTAGAACCCAACACAGGAGGATTGGGAACACTCATTGTTTGGTTACTGAGGTTTTGGCCACATGTTGGTCTCCGGGGGGGGGCATCATATACCACGTACGGCCCCTCCTTTGATCCATCTCCTCGAAGATGGCCCCAAGATGGCCCCCGAGGCTCTCAAGGGTGCAAAAGACGGCCCTGCGAGGTGCCCAGGAAGCCCCAAAAGGCCCCCAAGACACCCCAAGAGGCTCCCCAGAAGCACCCAAGACGCCCCAAGAGGCCCCTGAGACGGCCAAGAGACCCCCAAGACGCCCCATAAGGACTCCAAGAAGCTCTCGGAAGAAATCCGAAGAGCATCCAATAGGCTTCTGGCCTTTCTGCTCGCCCTCCTCCGTCTCCTCCTCCTCCTGAAATCTTCCTCCGCCTCCTCTTCCTCATCCGCCTATTCCTCCTCCTTCCTCCTCCCTCCTCCCCCTCTCCCTCCTCTCCCTCCTCCTCCTCCTCCTCCTCCTCCTCTTCCTCCTCCTCCTCCTCTTCCTCCTCCTCCTCCTCATCCTCCTCCTCCTCCTCCTCCATCCTCCCCCTCTTGGGGAATGACGCCTTACCAGCCCTCTCTTCCACTGCATTCCCCTCCACGTCCCTGAGCAGGGCAACTCCTCTGGAAATCGCTTCTCGACGGGCTGGTGGGTTTGCGCGCAGCGTCCAGCACGTCATACCGCGACGCCGGGAAGAACGCTTGGTTGGGAAGCGTGCCGCTCGGCCTTCTGCTCCACGCCCTCGTCCTGCCGAGCCTGGCGCAGCTCGTGGTCTCCGTGGGCATACTGGCAGCGATCTCCTACCGTCGGCGAGCGAAGGGGGAGACGGTGACTACCTAGCAAACCACCCGAAGCTAACCCGAAGACCCGAATGTCGGGTTTGGGGGGGTACGGTTCATTCTGTTTTTTCCCCAGTGTACCCCGACCCCCCAACACTGGAAATGGAGGGCTAATTGAGGCCTTCGGGTTGGGTTGGGGTGGTTTGGTGGGTGGTGAGAAGGGAGAAGGAGAAGGCCTTCTCCGAAGGCGGCGGGACTTCTCAGAAGCCCTCGCGCCTTTTGAGAACTGCTTGCGGTGTCTTCGGGTCAGGCTTCTAGAGAGCTTCTTAGAAGGCCCAGGGACTTCCGAGCCTTCTGAGAAGGCCTTCCCCTTCTCACTTCCCCCCCGAGCTCGCCGCCGGTCCTAGCTTGCACCGCCCGCGAGCATTGAACGCGAAGCAGGGCCGGGTCTTGTAGTACAAGTTGCGCTCGGGGCAGGCTGCCGGCGCGTACTCCTGGGCAAGCGGGGCCCGGCCAGCCGCCGCGGCCTCGGTGGCCCTCTGCAGCTCCTCCTCCGTGTGCGCGTACCAGCAGACGGAACCGAACATGCACGTCTTCCCCTGCGACACATACTTGCACAGCTCCGCCTTCTTCACCTGTCGGCGGCGAGCCCGGGGGGAAGCGAGAAGCGGCAGGCCTTCTCAGAAGGCTCGGAAGTCCCCCGGCCTTCTGAGAAGTTTCCTCAGCGTTCCCTGGAGACAGAGAAAGCCTCTCAGAAGGCACGAGGGCTTCTGAGAAGTCCCGCCGCCTTTTGAGAAGATTTTCTCCTTCTCATTTCCCCACCTCGCTCGCCTTCTCACCTGAGGCTCCGCCACGCCCCCTTCCTGTCGCCATCAAGAGAGGGGCGGACGCACATCGGGGCGACGGGTCAGAAGAGGTGGAGCGGCGGGGGGGACAGGGTCAAAGCTCCCCTCTGGTCCCTCACCGGCGGCCACTTGGCCTCAGAACCCTCCTGGCCCACCCCTCCGCGCTGTGATTCTGCCCCGAGGTCGCCGCTGGCCCCGCCATCAGCTCCTCCTCCCCGTGCGCGAACTTGCAACGCTCGCCGAACTGGCAATCACCTGTCTGGACCCAGCCCTTGCACAGCGCGGCGGCCGCCTTCGCCCGCTTCGCCGGCGCCCAGCTGCTGGCCCTGGCTCCGCCGCCCCCGGGGCCCAAGGCGGCCTCGTCCTCGTCGTCCGCGTACTTTCCCAATGCTCTGCGACGCTTCGCGGGCCTGACGCCGGCCGAGGCGTCGCCGGGCTCCTCGAGATCTCCTGGCGGCGGCCTGTTGGGCCCATCGTCGCAGTCGGCGTTTGGCGAGGCCACGTCGGCGAGATCCTCCTCGACATCGATGTACGCCCCTGGGATGTCGACGTACGCCCCTGGCTCGTCGGGGCTGGTGGCCACGGCGCCCGTCCCGCCCGCGCCTTCCGCTGGTGCCGCCTGACCGCCAGCCCCTCCCCGCAGCTCGGCCTGCCCGTGGGCAAACTGACACGCCTCTCCGAGCTGGCAGGAGCCCGTGCCTCGACGGACTCATCCTGACCTCCCTCAGTGCTGCCCCCCTCAGCAGCCGCGTCTCGAGATCCTGTCTTACCGCTTCTGCACCCTGTATGTACGGAGGGCACGGCTGAAGGGGTCAGCGATGAGAGGGGGAGACACCCTCCCTTCCATCCTCCCGTTTCCCATTCCCCCCTCCTCTTTTTTCCCTCCCTCTCTCCTCTTTAGGTTTGGTGTTGGTGGTAATATGTCGGCCACCCAGGAAGCCCGAATATTACCACCACCGCCAAGAACGGGATCACCCTTCTTCGGTGGAGGCACAATGCCGATGTTGGTGTTGGTGCCAACCTCTAGGCCTCCGAAACCTCCTGCCCTCCGCCAAGAGGAGGAGGAGGAGGAGGAGGAAGGAAGGAAAGGAGGAGGAGGAGGACGAGGAGGAGGAGGAGGAGGAGGAAGAGGAGGAGGAGGGGGAAGAAGAGGAGGAGGAAGAGGAGGAGGGGGGGGGGGGAGGAGGGGGGATGAGAGGGAGGAATAGCTTAGTCCAGGGCTGAACGGAGGCGCCGCTCCGACTAGCAACTGGGGGCCCGTATGGGCCAGTCCCGCCGCGAGCGTGAAGAACAGGGAATACGTGTTCAGACGCCCACAAACTTCAGTAGCTGAGCACGTTTGGGAATATCTAGAGGCTCCCCCCAATTCCAGTAGGTAAACATGCTTGGAGTACCTGAAGAGACTCCTACCAATGCCAGGATGCGAACATGTTAGAAGTACACCTAGAGACGCCCACCAATGCCAGTAGGAGAACATGTAGGAAACAGCATGATCCCCACCAACTCCTGCAATATACCATGTTTGGAACAAAACACTAAACGCACATTCGTGCTGGTAGGTGGTCACGTTTGGATATATCAAGAATCACCCTCCAATTCAAGTAGGAGGGCATGTCTCCAATATATCAAGAGGCGCCCACAAATGCCAGCACTATAACACTTTTGACATATATTCAAAGACCCCTGCCAATGCCAGCACATGAGATCGATGAAGCGTATCAAGAGACACGCACCAATGCAGGGAGCCGAGACACCCCCCGCAATGCATCGCGGGACCCCGGTCTCGGGAAGCACGAAGAACAAAACGAACTCGAGAAACACTCGACCCCCCCAGCCGTGACGAATGAAACATCTGGCCGAGACTAAGTCACCCCCCGAGCCATATATATATATATATATATAACGACTGCGACGGCACCGTGCGAAGGGGGTCTCACGAACAGTCACATACAACCTTCAAACATTACACCCCACTTCACCGGCAAAGGGAAACTTTGAAAGCTTGTGCAATCGCACTGCGTACTGGCACTACTACAATATTGTAAACAGTCGTGCAGTCCTGATATGTACGAGCCCACTGTTGGCTAATAGTAACACTCTTTTTCTGACTATAGTGGTACTACTCTAATATTGTAGGTACTCTAGTACTGTAGTATTGTAGTAGTAGTAGTCGTCGTCGTCGTCGTCGTCGTCGTCGTCGTCGTCGTCGTCGTCGTCGTCGTCGTCGTAGTAGTAGTAGTAGTAGTAGTAGTAGTAGTAGTAGTAGTAGTAGCAGTAGTAGTACTAGTACTAGTACTAGTACTAGTAGTAGTCGTAGTAGTAGTAGTAGTAGTAGTAGTAGTCGTAGTATTATAGTAGTAGTATTAAAAGTAGTAGTAGTAGTAGCAGTTAGCGTAGCGTAATAAAAGCAGTAGTAGTAGTAGTGGTAGTCGTAGTAGTAGTAGTAGTCGTAGTAGTAGTAGTAGTAGTAGTAGTAGTAGTAGTAGTAGTCGTAGTACTACTAACATAAATTGTGGTAGCAGTGATAGTAATAGTAGTAGTAGTACTACTACTAGTAACAGTGATCGTAGTAATTGTGGTAGTAGTAGCAGTCGTAGTAGTAGTAGTAGTAGTAGTAGTAGTAGTAGTAGTAGTAGTAGTAGTAGTATAGTAGTAGTAGTAGTAGTAGTAGTAGTGGTAAATAATTCTGTAGTAGTAGCCGTAGATTACTGTAGTCGAGGCAATATTCTAACAATATTGTAGTCGTACGAAAGTACTCTAGGCTAGTCTAGTCTAGTCTAGTCTAGTCTAGCCTAGCCTAGTAGTAGTAGTAGTAGTAGTAGTACTAGTAGTAGTAGTAGTGGTAGTAGTAGTAGTAGTAGTAGTAGTAGTAGTCGTAGTAATAGTAGTAGTAGTAGTGGTAGTAGTAGTAGTAGTAGTAGTAGTAGTAGTAGTAGTAACAGTAGTAGTAGTAGTAGTAGTAGTAGTCGTTGTTGTTGTAGTGGTAGTATAGTAGTAGTAGTAGTAGTAGTAGTAGTAGGAGTAGTAGCAGTAGTAGTAGTAGTAGTAGTAGTAGTAGTAGTAGTAGTAGTAGCAGTAATGATAATAATAATAGCAGCAGTAGAGTAATAGTCGCAGAAGTAGTAATCGTATTGGTAATACTGAAGTGACGGCTGTAGAAGCGGTACAGTAGAACTCTAGCATTGTAATACTCAAGGTTTGCAGTAGCACGCTAGTACTGTCGTACTGGAGTAACACTGTAGTCGTAATCGTACCCTGGCACTGTAATAGTAATGCGGTTGTGGTATTGTGGTAGTGACGATACTCTCGTTGGACAGGCGACAACTGACAAAGCACGCGCAGGCAGACCCCCACTTGGGAGAAATGACGGGGGGTCCAATCGAAATTGACCCCCTGGAACGATGAATAACGGCGGGAACGTTCCACCACTAACCCCACCCCCGTTGACGACTGAACTGGCCTGAAGGCACTTACCAGGTCAACCTCTCATAACCAGGGGTGATAAAAAAGATCTCACCATTGACAGATGGGGAACATGTTTGAAAAACATCAAAGACTCCCACCCCTGCAAGTTGGAGGGCATTTTTGACAAATACCAGGAGGTACCCACCGACGCAGACTTCCTCAGTGCTGCCCAGCCATCACCTCCATGTCGGTAAGCATCCCATCCCATTGAACAGTGCCAGATGGGTCACGGCACTCACGTAAATCGATAGCTGGCACTACTTCCACCACAGTAACAGTAGGAGGGCTCAAAATGTTGGGGTTGGTGTCGACCACAGCAACAAACTTCCCCGTGCGTAAGATAGACTCGCCCTCAAGAGCAGATCCCGCCCAATAAACAATAATGTAAACCAGCCATAACGTGCACACATACTCTGAATACTCATCAACGTCGTCGATCGGATACCCTGGAGGCCAGACAATCTCCCGCACCACCGTCGAAGGATCAGCGCGGAATGGCTTCCCAATGACCCCCTGTACAGAATGTTGGGTGGGATCCGCCACCTGGTGATGGTCAGCGCAGCAAGCACGTGGAGGAAGAACCGCACGGATATCACTGCAAAGCCGCTCGAACACTTCACGAACCTCAGTGCCACGACAAGCCTGGCGTTGAACAGCGACCGCACTACAGAAACAAAGGAACATCTCGTGACATTCCGTATTGTGAAAATGTGCAGGCAGCTGCAGGACAACCCGAGCTGTATCAGGAGCGAGGCCGAACTCTCCCGCGAGCCACTGCAGCAACTCAATCTGCAATGTCCCACGACTCGCCTGCATCTCATCGTGCACGACTCTGCAATCGCTTTCAATCATTCCGCAGAAGGCCCGCGCCACGGAAAAGGCTTCGGACGCAACCCCTCGGGCTCTGGATCTCAATATCGATTTCCAGGCTGAGGCACAGCAGGCTCAACAACGCCGCGGCAGCATCAAGGACACCCGCCGCGATGCCTGGAGGCCCGAGCTCTGGTAGGAGACCGTCCGCAATCACCTCCGGTGCTTCGAGAACCGCCTCTTCAATCTGTCCCGGCACGCCACTCGGACAATAAGTAAGCAGCATCACCTTGATTGAACGGAAAACGTGGAGGATAGGGGATCCCAGGGAGTCAACTGCGCCACTGAATCCGTGGCCACGTGGAGCTTCACCATCGGCAGCAGGACAACGATGAGCACGATCCGCACGAGGACGTGCATGCTGCCGCGCACGCTTGTGATCAGGAGGTGCTCCAGAAGGTCCCATTGAGGCCACCACCATCACCGCCACTCTGAAGACCAGCAGCCCACGGATCTTGACCACAGTGCCAGGGGTCCCCACGGCCACGACGGCAATCAGGCCGAGCATCACCATCCTCACCTCCACTGTCATCATCATCTCGGGCTCCATGGTCGAAGCCGTCGTCGAGACCAGCATCAGGGACCTCAGCTCCAGGCGGCACCTTGAAGACGAATGTGCGGTGGGATGCACCGCATGATCTCCGACGGCCATAATCCACCATCGTGTAATTGTCCAGGAACTGCATCAAGTGCTGGATAAGATGACCAGCGTCGAATTTTTGCATTCCCACTCCATGCAGCACAGGCTTGTTGAGGTAGGTGTTGAGCCTGAAGCTGCACCGACGCCCTGCGACCAGCAGGTCAAAGATCCGAGACAGCCTCGCAGCAGGTACCATGGTTAGGTCGGGCATGTCCCCCTACAGGGACACGCCCGATTCAACACCATGGCACGCGAGGGGAGAAAGACGCGGCCGCGCGCGAGGAGAAGAGGACGGGGGGCCGCACGCGCGGCACAGTGGCCCCTGAGACCAGCAAGTGCCAGACCCCAAATAGCTATGAGAGGGGGGGGGGAGGAGGAGGAGGAGGAGGAGGAGGAGGAGGAGGAGGAGGAGGAGGAGGAGGAGGAGGAGAAGGAGGAGGAGGGAGTGACGGAGGAAGGAGGGAAGGAGGGAGAGCGGAGGGGGAGAGGTCCCACTTCCTCCTCCTCCTCCTCCTTCTCCGTCTCCCCTCCCTCCCTGTCCTCCTGCTGCGCCTCCCGCTGATACTCCTCCGCCGCCCGCCCCCCAGTCACTCGCTCCCTCCAACCGTCTCTGGCCCAAAACCTACCCCTCAGGCCCCCTCCTTCACATCAGGTCCGTCCTCCTTCTCGTTTTCCTATTGCGTTTCCACCTCGTCCTCCTCCTCGACCTTGTCGTCCTCTTCGTCCTCCCCCCATGTCAAGGATGAGTCCGTGAAGTGCCTTCGAAGCGCTTACACAACTGGGTCTTGTAGAGCCGGTGCTGCTGCTTGTGCGCCTCTCCCGAGCCCACCGGCGGTGCCTCTCGGTGCGCGGAAGAGGTCGCGCGAGCAGCAATTTCTCTGACGACCTTCCCCCTGCGGCTTCCTCCCCCCTTCCCTCACTTCACCTCGCCCTCGTCCCAGATTCCTTCCCCCATATGAATTCATCCTCCTCGGCGCCACACCAGACAGATCCTTGGGGCGGTCCTGACGTTTAGCTTGAAACTTGTTTGCACTTTTGTATGTCAAACACTGCAATGTGTAATTGTACAAGCTGGGGGCGGATGACTTTCAAATCGGGATGTTGCCTGAGACCTCCTCAAGCGATGTGGATACTAGCTGGGGACTGGAAATTGACTCCGTGAATTCAAAGCGGTACAGTTTGAACATCGGTGTCTCTCCTCGAACTGGCCCGCACTTGCTCAACACATATAAACCTTTATTTGGCGCAATGTTGTCCGCATGCGTCATCTTGACTACTTGGACTGGAGTAGGGGAAACGACGCCCGTGAGGCCAGCGTGCATTGGGATGACATGGAGAAGGAGATGAAAGAGAAGGAAGAGGAGGAGGAGGAGGAGGAGGAGGAGGAGGAGGAGGAGGAGGAGGAGGAGGAGGAGGAGAAGGTAGGAGGCAGGAGGGGGAGGTGGTTGGCAGAGGAGCCACGGTCGGCTGTGCGCGGTCGGTCTCGGTCTCGGGGAGGTTCCCCAGGGCCGAGCCCAACTTTCTGGAGCCTCTCACGACGACCCCCCCCCTGCCGAAATCTTGGCAGGGGCCCACGAGGTCTACATAAGATATGGAATCTCGGCGAGGCACTGTTACTGTGTCTGACGCGGAAGCCCACCAGTCCTCTGGGCGTGAATGGTCAGGGCGCTTCTTTTTCCACCCCCCCTTCTTCTCTTAGGGTATGGGTTTATCACTTCCCCCTATTAATATACACCCCCTCCCCAGGCGACAGGCAGCCATCTAGGAACAATGGGGACCCAATGATCACCCCCCAAACCATCCTTGTCAAAAAATGCGAAACACACTCTGCCTCCAAATTCGGAGCATGCGCAACCAACCCGACGCGGGCACCCCCCTACCGTCTGTCAGAAACTATACACACTCCGGGGCAAAGTCCGGAGTCATGTTCGTGAGGCCCGCGAGCATTTTGAATTGTTTTGTGACACCGACGGCGGGGGCGTCAGCATATTGCCTGCTGTGGGCAGGGGTACCATCCCTGACAAAAAATTAGCCTGAGGAAGGACCCAGCAATACGCAACTGCGAATGCCGCATTGTGGGTACCGCTTTCGGTGGAGCTCCCTGTGGGCCCACGGACCGCGTAAGACGTGTGCCAAAATTTGTAGTTATCCCCGCATGCGGCCTGCGCCACTGGGGCCTTCGGTGGAGCCCCCCGTGGGGCCACGAACCGTGTGAGGGGTGTGCCAAAAAGGGGTGGCGGTCCCCGCATGCGGCCTGTGCCACTGGAGCCTCCGGTGAAGCTTCCCGTGGGGCCACGAACCGTGTGAGGGGTGTGCCAAAAAGGGCGGCGGTCCCCGCGTGCGGCCTGTGCCACCGGGGCCTTCGGTGGAGCTCTCTGTGGGGCCACGAACCGTGAAGGGCGTGCCTAATGGGTGGCGGTCCCCGCATGCAGCCTGTGCCGCTGGGGCCTTCGGTGGAGCTCCCTGTGGAGCCACAGACCGTGTGAATACAGACAGACAGACAGACAGACAGACAGACAGACAGACAGACAGAAACCGTGCCCAAACGGCGCATTGGCAAAGACGAGTAGCACATGCGCGTGGGGGAAAAAATATGCTACCGCAGCGCATCGGATTTTCCACGCCGGCTGCTTTGTTCCAGCGTGGTGCGAGGGAGAACTGCGCAGCTACCGCGGACATCCCGTTGCAAAGGAGGCCAAGGAGGAGGAGGAGAGGAGGAGGAAGGGGGACGGGGAGGGAAGAGCGAGACTAGACTGAACAGTGTTGCGCCACAGCCGAGTGCCACTGTGAGGGGTTTTGCAATAGGGTTTGCAGCCTGTCGCGGTCACCTCCTGCTACGGCCAGGGCTTGCGCGCGTAAGTAAGACGCCCGCTGTGATCGAGGCAGCCCTCGCGAGCGTCGAATATTCCATTTCCGCGGCGCCACCTGGCAAGACTGGCAACGTTCGAAAACAGTTGCTTGAGGGGGGCTCTTTGGAGCGTCCCGGGCAAATTTACAATACAAATTCAGCTGCCTTTCCAAAAAAGATAATGATAACGGTCCGATGCTGGCGAGTCCCCGAACTTCTGCGTTGCTCACTCTGGATACAAACGCTGGCAACATATTGTGTATCTTCCGCAGACACCTCGCCTGGAATCCATGGAGTCTGTCTCTGTCCACTTTCAAGAGCATGCACAATTCCAGCCCATATAGAACTTTAGAACAGACGCGCGCTTCCAATGTGCGATGCTTCTGGGTTTTGCTCAGATTGGCGCGGTTCCAAACCAAGCACAGCTTTTGAAATGCGCCTTTGGCTTCGCCAAATCTTCGCGTGAGCTCCGCGCGAGGGTTCCGTCGACACTCAAGAGGCCCCCAAGATATACTGCACTCCTTTTGCACTGTATTGGTTCACCATCTGGTCCAACAATCATTGCGCTTGTCTGTATTAGCTATAAAATTGTTTTCCCGGAGTTGAGTTCCAGCCCGAAAGTTTGTCCAACCGCAACCACCAAATTTAAATGTGTTTGGAGCGTGTCGGGGTCCCTGGAGAGCAGCGTGGTGTCGTTTGCGTGCAGCGCGTCTTCAGTGACCAGGTTTGGTTGGGCATCCCGATTTTGGTTTCTCCAGTGCCAAACGCTTGTCAACAGTTTCCAGTAATACTGACATAACAACTATAAACAAATATGGCGAAAGCGGTGCGAATCCAGCGGACTGTGCTCTCTGTGATGACGTCGTGTCTGCGTCTTACACGACGAATTTGCGTATTTTGTAGATGCCCTTGATCATCTCGACCATTGCTGGTGGGACGCGGAAGTCTTGTAGTGCGTGGACAAGTCCTGTGGGGCTGTTGCGGTCGAACGCTTTGCTCCATTCAAGAAGCAGGGGCAATAGTTTGCCATCTGTATCCTCCAATGTGGCGTCGATCGGCCGGCGCGCCAGAAATAGCGTTTCGCTGGTGCCGCGGCGGGGCCGGAAACCATAATCTACGCGCCCACCTTAGCTACTAGACTGGGTCCGAGGGACCAAAAGCATTGTTTTTTGCTGGTTGGAGTGAACGTAAGGTTTAAGGTGAGAGAGAGCGGGTTTCCATAGGGAACAACATTGGGGCGGCTGGAGCCGCTCTCCCCCAAGGAGGGATGCATCCCCTTGACGGGAGGCCGACCGACCGAGGGGCGATGCATCCCTCTGGCCGATCCCCCCCCCTTGTAACAGAGGGGAAATGCCTCCCTCATGCGCGACCAACCACGGAGGGGAGATGCATCCCTCATGCGCGAAGTGTCGCGCTCGAGGCTTCGTCGCTTCGCTTACCCTCTCGGCCCCCCCCCAGCTTGCTGAATGCAAACCCTAGGCTGGAAAAAAAGAAGGAAAAGGTGGTGGGGGAAAATCAAATCGAAGGTGAGCGCGGCCACCGCGGGCCCGTCGCCCCCCCTTCTCTCGCAGGGCCCCTCGGCGCGGGCATCGCAGGGGGGGGGCGCCCCCCCCTCTCCCTTCGCTCCCTGCGGCCCCGAGCTGCAATGCGCGGGCGAACGTTTCACAAGTGTCCGCGCGCGGTGCCTTATGACGCATGTCCCCATGCCTGCCCGGCCTCAAAAGTGCCCCCTAATCTAACGCCGCCCCTTAGCTACCTAGACTGGGTCCGAGGGAACAAAAGCATTGTTTTGCTGTTTGGAGTGAACGTAAGGTTTTAAGTGAGAGAGAGCGGGTTTCCATAGGGAACAACATTGGGGCGGCTGGAGCCGCTCCCCCCCAAGGAGGGATGCATCCCCTTGACGGGAGGCCGACCGACCGAGGGGCGATGCATCCCTCTGGCCGATCCCCCCAACGCTGCTCACCCCCACGCCCCGCTCGCTCACCCAACGCTGTTCACTCACCGAGCAACACAATGTATAACGGCGCGTCGCAGCCACACGTGGGGGCTACCCGCGGGCGAAGCGCCATGCGCTCTCCAAGCTGCCCGTCCAAATACGTCTGTCCACGCCGATTCGCTTTGCTGGAAATCGATGTCGCCTCACAAACGCGTCACTTCCTAGCTGCCTCGAAATCCCGTCCGACCAATTGGTCCCCGAAGGCGTGAACTCCCACCACGTGGTGATCGAACGGCGGCTCGCCAAGAAATTAGTGAAAGCAATCGACCGATCCAGCGCGGCCGGCACCGCGCAGCCCTTGACGTACGAATGCAGAGAGCTGGTATTGTCTATAAAATACAGCACGCGGCGGTTTGCCAGCCGCTTAGCGTGGCGCTGGTAGATGATGGGCGGCATCGCGCCCTCACGCAGCGCGATGGGCTGGCCGCCCTGCCTCAAGCGCTCCTCCAGTAGTCCCACACCCATGCCGCAGCATCGGCCCGTCAAAAACGCAGAGCCAGCTTGGCCGATAGCCGTCGGCGCAACTCTAGACACACGTACCCCCTGTCGGCCAACCTCATTGTCAGCGCGCGGCGGCGCGGCGTCAGAAAAAAAAAAAAAGAAACAAAAAAAAAGGAAAAAAAAAAAATAAAGAAAAAAAAAAAAAAAAAAAAATAAAAAAAAAAAAAAAGAAAAAAAAAAAAAAAGAAAACAAAAAAAAAAAAAAAAAAAAAAAAAAAAAAAAAAAAAAGAGAAAAAAAAAAAAAAAAAAAAAAAAGAAAAAAAAAAAAAAAAAAAGAAAAAAAAAAAAAAAAAAAAAAAAAAAAAAAAAAAAAAAAAAAAAAAAAGAAAAATAAAAAAAAAAAAAAAAAAAACAAAAAAAAAAAAAAAAAAAAAAAAAAAAGCAGAAAAAACAAAGCAATGAAGAATCAAAGGCTCGCTTCTCGGCGCGATCTCGGCCACGCGGCTCGGCATGTCTTGCAGAATTCTATAAAAGAAATCGAGGGCGCGCACCAGGCAGTTGCTCAGGGTCCAAGGCGGCTGATCTGTGTACTGCCGTTGCCTCAGAGCCCCCATGCCTGCTTTGCCCCCGCCGTGCCACGCCGCTCTGGCGATGAAGTTGAGGAGGCCTCTCAACTTGCTGGCGTCTCCGGGCGTGAGCCTGCACTCGCTGCGCCTCGCCGCAATGAACGTCTTCGCCTTTTCGACGAGAGTGTCGCGCGCCCTGAAAGATATGACATTCGAGTCAGCGAAGGGCCGAAGGTGTGCACGACGCCCAGAAAATCGCCGGACGGGCTCATCCTCCTCGTCTTCGAGGGAGCCACAGGCGTGCCCAACTCCGCGCAAAGGCACTGTGCGGCCTCCTGACCAGCGCCCCCAGCTGATTCAAAATCAGTAATATTCGCGTCGCCCACATACATGGCAAGCAAAAGCGACAACACGCGGCGCTGCACTGCCTGCAGGAATCCTCCCCATCGCGCGAACTGCATGACTGACGCGGAGAAACCGAAAAGCAACGCCGACGCCACCTGGAACCTCCATTCTCCCGTGACAGGATCGCGGACCGCCACGACGTTCAAGCGCAAGTGATCTGGGTGCACTGGGACTGAGCGATAGGCCGACGGCAAATCTTCGCCCCCCGACACGAGCCTCTCGCGGGCCACGTCGGCACCAGCGTCCGCACACGCTTGCCGGACCACCCTCGCATCGATGACAGGCTGGAATGGCGTGCACATTCTTTGCCGCTCACAAAATGCCGTCGCTTCGTTCTGCCTACCCCGACGCCCGTCATCGATTCTCCTCCTTTTTCCAGAAGGCTGAATATGGCAAAACGCAGGAATCGGCGCCCACTGCCCCGCGCCGAACTCCGCATCAATGTCCGACTTGCTTCGCAGCGGTGCCGCCCAGCCTTTCTTGCACTCTTACTCGCAGCTATCCCAGAGAAATTGGCCCTCCTCACTCGCGCGCTGGCGATCCAGTTCCGCCAGCAAGACTTTGGACTCTCCAAGCAGCGAGTGCTCGGGCATGGGAGCTTCATACTCGGATGGTTCAAAAGCACCCGTATTCTCCATTACGCCAGTGATGCCAAAGCCGGTGACAACAAAAAAAGAACAGAAACAAATGAAAAGAAGAAAAACAAGAAAAAAAGAAAAAAAAAAAAAAAAAAAAAAAAAAACAAAAAAAAAAAAAAAAAAAGTAAACAAAAAAAAAGAAAAAAAGGAAAAAAAAAAAAACAAAAGACAAAAAAACAAACGCGCAACGCCAGCTTTTGGTCTGGCCACCGCGCGAGCACCACCAGCACGGCAATTAGTCCGGCGTGAATATGCCCCGCCACGGCGCGCACAGTCGGACTCTGCCACTTCAAGAGCTCCGCCGTGAGGGGCTTGCACCGGCGACTAAGCTCTTGCAGCGCGTGCATGCTGCGCAACCGAAACTCCCTCAAGTCGCGCAGCTCTGCGGCGGTGGACTCCGCCGCAAATTTCAAGTCATGCGGAGCAGCAACGTCCTCATCGAACGGTAACTTCCCCCGCTTCGCGAAATCAACCGCGGCGCGGAAATGCTCTTCCTCATCCCGGCTGTGGCCCAGGAGAGGCGGCAACGCGTGCTTGGCCGAGAGCGCCCCGGCCTGTCGCCCCGCCGCGGCTTCCAGCATGGCAGACGTGCCCTGGCCTGCCGTGCTGCCAACTGGTCCAGCGATGCTGCGCTCGTCTAGCCACTTTGCGAAATCCACGAACGGCGACTGATTGACTATATCTTCCAATGACGGAAAAACAAAACTGCTCAGCCATTCCCTGGGGAACATGCTGACGACGCACTGCCGCAATTGGCGCTGCGACCACATCACGGGGAAGTGCCTTGATACCCGCGGCGCCTGCGCAAACGAAGACGCGCCGTCGCTCGGCGCCCCGCGCTGATGCGCTCGCGCCTGCGGTGCCGACACATCGGACTCCTGCTCGCCCGATGACTGCGCTGATTGCGCCTGGCCGAGAACGCGCGCTTGCTGCGCGCGGAAACCTGGCTGGGCGCTGGGTCGCCCGCCTGCGCTGGCGCAAAGAAGCCGTGCTCCGCTGGACAGGCAACGTGCCCCCCTGCCTCGGCGCTGTCCTCCGCCCTGGCGGGGCCCCTTCAATACTGCGACAACGCGCCCTGCTCCGGGATCGGCGCCTTGCGGCACACGGCGGCGCAGTGATTCCTCATGCCGCAGACGCGGCCGCTCTTGCTCACGATCATGGAGCATGCGTGCTCCAGATTCTTCGGGCAGGGCTCCGGGCACGACCCCCGATTGAAATTCTTGCACAGCTCCTTTCCGTTCTTGAGGTGGGTCGCAAAACCGGTGCTCGATCCCTTCTGCGCGCCCTTGGGGTTGCGCTGCCCGCGCCCTGCACCCGCGCCTCCCTGCTGCGCCGCAGGTGGCGGCGGGGCGCCCCGCGGGGCTCCGCGCGCGATGTCCGCGGCAGGCCGCGCGTCGGGGGCTGGTGCGAAGCCGCGTGCGGGGATCTCCCACATGTGCTCCCTCCTTTCGAAGACATCCATGATGATCTTTCCCAGCGACATGGACGTGCGGCGATGCCTGCACGCCGGTGGAACGTTCGCGACACTAGCCCCCCGCAGCTCGCGGATCGCGGCGCGCCTGTCAACCCACTGCTGTCGCTCCTCCTCACCCCGCTGTTGCAGCCACTGGAGGGCCTGACTCGGGGGAAGGATGGTGGCACACTGTGCGAGCCTCCTGTGGTAGGCGAGCACGACATCCAGCGGCACCTGACGCGCGACGGACCGCCGGTTGCCGCGCGCGATGCACCGCGTTCGCGCCTCGACGTAATCCGTGCTGTCGCGATCCAGTGCCTCTGGTTCCGCTGGCTGCGGATCCAACTGGACGACGCCTGCACGCGCCGCGCGCGCTGGAAACGCCAGCGTCGCGATGCACAGCGCGCTGTTGCGCCTGCACGCGCGTGCGCCAGCATCAGTGTGTGATGCAAATTGACATGCGTTGCCACGTCTCTGCGCGGTTCCGTGTCGAATTCGTTCGCTTGCTCCCCTGTGACGAGGACTAGCCCCTCCGCAATGCGCTGCCGCTTCCTCGTCATGGTCAGCTGATGCGTCAACGTCTTCACGCGGAAAACCGAATGCACCTGCGGACGCGCGCGCGAACGACCGCGCGGAGACGCGCGCAGCGCGCACAACGCCAAGGCGTGCCTGCAGCAAACGCCGCGACAGCTCCTTTGAGATTCTGCTCACCAAGTGATCGCACGGCTCAGTCTTGACCCCGAACCCCAGGCGATACCTCGCGTAAACCTTGGCGCGGATGTCTTTCAGGTCACTGTTGGGCAGGAGCGCATCGAGGTCATCATCCTCGACGCCACGCTTCTTCCGCGTGTCGGAGATCGTTTCGGCCTGCCTCGCCGCGGTCCAGGCCTGGCGCAGCCGCGACGCTTGAATCCCTGGGAAAGAAAGGCCCTCGATCTTTTCGATTACCTGGGTTTCGACTTCCTGCTCCGACGTGAAGAAGTGTGTGAAATCATCCATGCTCTCGAGGCCCGCGACTGACACCAAGTGGGTGGCCACCTTGGGGTCCAACCGGAACGCGTTGCACAAAAGCGTAAACAGCTGTTCCGCGGCCTCGCGGGCTCCCGACACAGACGGCAGCTGCAACGCCTGCCCGCCGATCGAAAGCGCCATCGCGCACGTGAGGACAAGTCGCAACGCCTCGCGCCCTCAAGATCGCTGGCACGTCTGCTCGCGCGCTGAAAGCAACGGCTTGCGCATGGCGTGCGCTGGCGTTATTGCGCGCTGCAACATGCGCTCACAAACTGCTGATGCAGCAAAATGCGCGGACAAGGCCACGCCGCACCGCTTGTGCGCTCATACTGCGCTTGCGCGGCCCCAGCGCAGGCTGCTGATGCAGCACCCGCGCACGCACGACAACTCTACGATTTCCGCTCGCGTGGGTCGCGCTGGTGCAATATTCGCGCGAAAAGCGACCGCGCGGACATGGCCGCGCTGCAATGCTAGTGCGTACGGCCCTGCGCCCGCGCGGCTATCGCAAGCACGGCATCCCGGGCCGACAGTACCGACGGCTGGCACGCCGCATGTTCCAGCTCATGGGCTGCTCGGGCCAGGAACGCCGCGCGATTCTGGCACCTGCGGCATGCCAGATCACCGTCGGTCAATCTTCCGACCCACGTGGGGGAAGCCAACGTGACGTCGCACGCGTTCGTCAGCTGCTTCCCGTTGACTAAGACAGAAGTCTTCTCCGCCTTTCGTCGCTTGCGTGATCTGATAAGCGGAGAGCCGCTGACTTCAATGGCGACGTGATGACGCTCATTCGTGACAATCCAGCCTAGCTCGGCGGGAATGCCGATCGTTGCCCCGTCGCAAACCTTGGGCAAAGCGCACAAGCGACGCGCGCGCTCGCCATGCAACGGCGCTGGCGAGAAGACCGCTGCTGATGCGGGTTTCAGTCTGGCTGGCTGCGACGGTGGCGCTGGGTGCGCCTGCACAGCGACCGAACGCTTTGCTCGCATGACGCGGCTTCGGGCGCTATTTGCGCCTGCCTGCGGGGCGCCCGCTACCGTGTCTCCCACGGCCGATGATGGCGCGGAGTGCGCCTGAACGAAACGGCGGCGCTGCACATGCGCACATTACGCCCCCCCCCGGCGCTGCGTGCGCCTGCACCGCTGTTGTTGCTGCAGCGGGCTGCACATACGCCCGCGACGGTGACGCTGCCTGCGCCTGCGCGGTAAAGAAGCGCTCCGCGCACGACGACCCCTGGCGCTGCGTGCGCCCGCCTGCGCTGATGCTGCTGCAACAACGTCGCCCCAAGGGCTGACGTTGGCGCTGCATGCGCTCGCGCTGCTGCTGCAGCTGCCTGCACATACGCCCGCGACGGTGACGCTGCCTGCGCCTGCGCGGCAAAGAAACGCTCCGCGCGAATTACAAAAAGCCCCTGGCGCCGCATGCGCCCGCCTGCGCTGCTGCTGCAACAACATCGCCCCCAAGGGGTGACGTTGGCGCTGCCTGCGCCTGCGCTGCTGCTGCCGCAGGGGCAGCTCCCACCGCTGGCGCCGCTGCTCCCGCAAGCTCCCCGGCACTCGGCTGTGCTGCCGGCTTTGCCCGCTCGACGGGCAACGCTGCGGATGACTGGCTGTCTCTTTCCTCATCGCTGCCGATCTCGCCTTCCTCTAGCGCGCGTTTACCAGCGATCCCGCGCAGGCGCTGCGCCCGCCGCGGCCGCTGCGGCGGCTGGGCAGCGCGGCGGCCCCGGCTGCGGAACTGTCGCCTCAGCGCTGCGCTCTGCCCCCCGTAATTGGGCGCGGTGAACGCGCCAAACCGCCGGCGCGCCAGCTCTTTCTTTACCGCCGGCGGCAGAAACTTCGCGGGCTCGGGCGCGCCCTGTGCCGCCAGCAGCTGCAACGCGCGGCGCCGCGCGCCCGCTGCGACCTCCTGCGCGGCTGGCGTATCCCACCAAGCTTTGACCCCTTCGAATCGCAGGGGGGCTGGCAAGCTGGCCACGGCCTCGTGAAACACTTCGTGCCTGTACAGACGGACGAAACCCTGCTGCTCACGTCTGGTTCCAGCGTATCGCAACGGCATCATGTTCGGGGCGCCGGTGCTTCCGCCACCATCGCGGGGCGCCCAGCCCCCGCCAACAACGCGCTCTGTCCACGGAAGCTGCACGCTTTCCGCCAACGTCGGCATGAAACGCCTCAGGCTGTACGACGTGATCAGTTTCCTCTCGAGCGGTGAATTCAGACAAAGGCCGATCTCAGACTGCAGAAACTTTGAGAAGCGCGCGAGACGCCAGAGCTGCCCCGTATCCTCGTGCGCCGCGAGGCCCCTTGGCAGGGGGGCGCCTTCGCCGGCAGCCCCTGCGCGCTTATGCCACGCGTCCCAGAGCACATCCGCTGCGCAACGCGGCTCCGCGGTCCGCACCAGGCACCAATCGAAACATCCGCCGCGCTTTCCGCGGTAACATCTGAACCAGGCCAGCGCTCTCGTCCTTTCAATCGGGTACGACCGTGATAAATGCTGGAATCTCAGCCACCCGTGGCACAGCGCGATCGCTGCAGCGGCGGGAACCTCGAGCCAACCGCGCTGCGCTGCCTGTGCGGCAAGTATCTGATGCAGGAACGATACCATGCACGGCTCGAGCACGGTCGCTTGCCGCAGCTCTCCCCCCGCTTTGCTCGCGGGCCGCGCGTCTGGCTTCATCGCGTCTTCGAGCGCGAACGGCGCACCGAGATACTTCTGCAGCCACTTCAACCGATTCCACACGCGCACCCCGGAGGCTTGTTCACCGCACATATGACATATGAACTCGTCCACCATCAGGGTGCTGCCAGCAGCCTCCGCGGAGAGGGGCTCGAGCTGCCGTGCTCGGGCCCACGCCTCCCATCTCGCCCAGACGCGCAGCGCGTCCCGGACCCCCGCGCTCGCGAAGCGCGCCAGCCGCTTCGCCGCCGCGGACCCGGGTCCGCACAAGCGCTGCGCCTGGCCCTCGGGGAGCCCCCGCGCCAAGCCGTGCGCTGGGCCCCAGGACGCGGACAGCTGCACCGCTGCCCCGGCCGCGCTGGCGCGCTGCGCGGCGTCCGCCTCCTCTGTGCCGGAGGCGCTCGGCGCCGCGCGCTGCACGCCGCGCCCCCCTCTTGGCGGGCGCAAGCCAGGGAGGACCATCGCCAGCGCGCGTGGCGGAGCGTCCGCCTTGCGCGCGGGCGGCGCTGACTGCGCCTCGCGGGCCACCCTGTGCCACGCTGCCACTCGCGGATGCCCCGCGAGCTGCCGAGCTCGCCGCCACGCCCCCTCCTGTCCCGAGGCCGCGGCTGCCTCCACCGTGGTAAAGAAAAATGCCAGGTCGTCGACGTCCTCGATGCCTACCTCCCTGACGAAACACCAGAAGCGAGCGCGCGCGTCGACCGGCACCGTACTCCCTATGGCGGCCAATCCACATTCGCCTGCCATTGCCACCGCCAAGCAAATGGATGCGAAGCGCAAAAGACAGCAGAGAAACCCGAGAAAAATCAAATCGCAAGGCGAGCGCGGCCACCGCGGCCCGTCGCCCCCCCTTCCTCGCAGCCCCTCGGCGCGGGCAGCGAAGGGGGGGGGCGCCCCCCCCCCTCTCTTCGCCCCAGCGCCCCGAGCTGCATGCGCGGGCGACGTTTCCAAGGTGTCCGCGCGCGTACATTATGAAGCACTCACCCATGCCTGCCCGGGCCTAAAGTGCACCCATATTGAGACTCCCGTAGTGCTTCATCAGCCCCTCCGTGCTTGAGTATTTCTAATAAGATGCTAGCAAATATCTTCTATCCCACTGTGAGCAAGGATATCGGCCGATAATTGGAAGGCTGGAATGCGCCCCCCTTGTTAAAAAGTATGTACAACAGATGCTTCTCTCCACTCTTCTGGGATGTCTTTGGCCTCGCAGCACGCATTTCGTAGTGATGTCAATGTGTCCACTGCGGCCGCGCTATCCAGCTGTCATTTCCATAGTACTGGCGGCGCCCCATCGGTCCCAACAGCGCGCTGTATACGAAATGGCTTCAATGCCTCTTTGACTTCCGGCGAGATCGGTCCCAACTCAACGTCCAGATATCCATCTTGAAGTGGCTGGTCCGGCATTGGGATGTCTTCCGGTGCTCGCCAGTGCACCGTCTCCAAGTAATCTGCCATGCTGGTTGCCCGCTGGGATGCGTCTACCAATTCACCTTCGGCATCCTGGAGCCGCCGCACTTCGTAACAACAGTTTCCGCAATGTTTTGATAGCCTCCCACCCATGCGTTGCAATACTTTCTGTATGCCAGTGTGTCTGGTCTGCCTTGGAAGATTTTCGGATCCTCTTGCTGAGGCTCTTCTGTGTGACACCGTGGGTAGCTTGCCCATGTCGTCGTGTTCTGTTCCGCTCTTCGATCAAGTGGAACGCGCGGTCCGATATCCAAGGACGTAGTCGAGATGTTGTTAAGGGCGGTGTGCACGCAGAAGCCGATTGCAACATGCACCGTATTACTGCGGAAGCGCGATCTTCTCAAGAGGTGCCGCGCGCACCTTTTCGCCATTCCTCCGAAAAGTTGGATATGTACATGTCTTTCGTGTCCTGGCTCCACAATGCCTTCACGTCGAATTGAGCATTTTTGTGCTTCAGGCCTGTTTTTGGAATTGCCGAGTATGATAGTTGGCCCACGCGACCGGCATATTGTAGCAAACGCGGCCAAGTCAGAATAGTAATCACGGCGTACATCATAATCATACTGTTCTGTGTTTATGTAGGCGTATGCCGTTGCAAATGTCAGACCCCCACCCCAGGAACTCTTATTCGCAGGCTCGCCAGACGATTCTGTTTCTGGATGTAGCCTTGGACAGCGTGCTTTGCCCAAGGGGACACAATAAACCCCACTCCCGCATATTCTCGTTCATCCTCCTCCTTCCCAGATCGAAAAACAAAAAAACCTTCGAAATCGAATACCGGTGACCCTCTGCAGTGCGTCCCTTGAAAACAGAGCACCGCGATGTCCATATCACGCATGTGCTTAATTAACTCGTACAGCTTGTGCGGCAGGTCCAGGTTGATGCCTTTGGCACTCCACGTTGCCATCCTGCCGCGCCTGACCGGCCGGCATGGGGATGTTACCCACTTGCCCACCCGAGCTGTGGTGCTGCCAGTGCGCCGTCGTATTTCCTATTCCGACACCCGGCCCCCCATTCTTGCCCTTTCCACTGCCTTTCGTCGTAGACCGGCCCAGCGCATCGTTCGCCCTTGAAGTAAGGTGGTGTACTTCAGGACTGTTGGTAAGTTCTTCCCAGTCTTTCCATACGCCTTCCCAGGAAATGTGCAACGTATTATTCACGACCTGAGCTTTGACAACTGGGTCTTTGGCAACGTTGAGGACACAGTTGGCGGTATCCACTCGCACCTCCGCTTTGCTGTACCCCACCTCCAGAAATAGCTTGCGCAACCCGAACAAAGAAGTTTTCTGGCACTCGTTTCTCGATCGGCTGATCGGCCCTAGTCCAGATGGTGTTCCAGAGGTGTAAGCTGCGTCCTACCAACAACGTTGACGAATTTATCCCGGGCATCTTTGTTACTGAACTTCACGAATATAATGCTGTTGAAATCTCCTTTCGTGAAGATGTCTACGTATTCCGGCGGCTTGATACGTGCGAACTGCTGCTTCAGAAAATCAGCGGCTGCCTCCCAACTGCATTTCTTTCCACCTGCTAGTTCGTGGTGAGTGCCGCTGCTTGGCGCTCGAGCTCGTTGGTTTTCACCTCCATTGTGCTGTCCAAGCTGCGTGCTGACCCAATGCCAGCAGATGCTGGGTATGACGGGTGAGCTTCGAGAGCGGAGACCCTATTGGTAATCTCGTTGATGGCCGAACGAAGGGGCTGCACTGCGTCCCGAAGATCCTGTTGAGAAATTTCGTGCTTCTTTACGGCCTGAATGTCGTTGTGGATAGGATGTAGTTGTTCGCGTAGTATGTGTTTACACTGGTTCACAGTCAATCCGTCCATCTCCTCAAAAATCGTCGTCACGGGCGCGCCTTTTCCTTTGCCTTTATTTTCCGGTTGAACGCCATCGCCGTCAAGCTGGCGCGCCGGAGCTTGATGTTGTAGCCCACTCGTGTACGCGAAGTCGTCCAGCCCGTCCATTTCCTGCAGTGGGCTGTGGATCCGATGCTGCTTTGCCCTCCCCCCAGTCGGCTGCGGCGAGGATGGAGAAATAGATGATTGAAGGGGATCCTTGAAGAGCTGCCTGACCGGGGTGCCTGGCGCGCGTGTTTTGCCACCTGCCGAGGAAGACATCACAAAGGTAGCAGAAAAACTTAGCACGAAAACCTGTGGTCGCTGGGCAGCTCACCAGGGGTCGGATCGGAATCTGGATCGAAATCTGGAGAGGGGTGGGCTTGAGCCACAGGAAAGCCAAAATGGGTGCGGTCCCCGCATGCGGCCTGTGCCACTGGGGCCTTCGGTGGAGCTCCCTGTGGGGCCACGAACCGTGTGAAGGGTGTGCCAAAATGGGTGCGGTCCCCGCATGCGGCCTGTGCCACTGGGGCCTTCGATGGAGCTCCCTGTGGGGCCACGAACCGTGTGAGGGGTGTGCCAAAATTGGTGGCGGTCCCCGCATGCGGCCTGTGCCACTGGGGCCTTGGGTGGAACTCCCTGTGGGGCCATGAACCGTGTGAGGGGTGTGCCCAAATGGGCGCGGTCCCCGCATGCGGCCTGTGCCATTGGGGCCTTCGGTGGAGCTCCCTGTGGGACCACGAACCGTGTGAATGGTGGGCTAAAATGGGTGCGGTCCCCGCATGCGGCCTGTGCCACAAAGTCCTTCGGTGGAGCTCCCTGTGGGGCCACGAACCGTGTGAGGGGTGTGCCAAAATGGGTGGGATGATGCTGATGGTGACGATGAGGAGGAGGAGGAGTAAGGGGAGGAGGAGTGAGGAGGAGGTGACGCGGGGCGCTCTCTTCAAAACGAGGACCCATCACCACAGGATGGCTGGGAACAATACACAATGCACCTCGCGGCGAAATCTGGATCATGTGCGGCCACCCCGCGATCACTGCCAAGTGGTTTTTGACAAGGACGGCGGGGGTGGTGGCGTATGGCCTGCTGTACGCAGGCCCACCAGACACAATGATTGGCATTGGTTTTCGACAAGGATGGTGGGGCCGACATATTTCCCGATGTGCTGTCACGTGCGCAGGCGCACCTGACACACTCTGCACGTGCCCCGAACGTGGCGCACCTGGTGCGGCTGGAGCATGCGACACACCTGGCGCACGCGGAGGCACGTGGCGCATCTGGTGGATCAAGCGTGCCTGGCACGCTCAGGCCCCAGGGGTGCCTTGCGCGCGTGGCGCGCCTGGCACGCTTTGCGCGCCTCGCCCCAACGTCGCGCACATGGGCTCGATTTTGGTTCCAAGTAACTGCCCATCCAAAGACGACCGCTGAACATGCTGAGGCTCGGGTTTCACTTCTGTGTTGGGAGGACGGGTGGGAGTGAGCTAGACGGCTTGCAATCGAGCTGGGTGTCTTGACCCCTCCCCCGACCCCTTACCCCTGGACCTGGACGGGAGGTTTCGCGAGGGGGTGGAGCGTCCAAGATGGCCTCGGCGAAGAAGCTACAATCATTGACTTGACTAGGGTGTTGGCCACATGTTGGCCTCCTGAGGGGGCGACGCTAACTGAGGAGCTCCCCTCCTTTGATCGATATCCTCCAAGATGGCCCCAAGATGGCCTCCGAGGCTCCCAAGGATGCCCAAAGACGGCCCTGGGAGGTGCCCAGGAGGCCCCAAGATGCCCCCAAGGTGCCCCCAAGGTGTCCTCAAGAGGCTCCCAAGAGATCTCCAAGACGCCCCGAGAGGCTCCCCAGGGGCACCCAAGACGCCCCAAGAGGCCTCGGCGAGACGGCACACACCATTTATTTTTCTAAGGTGTTGGCCACAAGTTGGCGTCCTGGGCTGAGACCCGAATGGAGGAGCCCCCCTCCTTGGATCGATCTTCTCCAAGATGGCCCCATGACGGCCCCCGAAGCTCCCAAGGGTGCCCAAGACGGCCCTGAGAGGTGCCCGAGAGGCCCCAAGAAGCCCCGAAGAGGCCCCCAAGATGCCCGCAGGAGGCCCCCCAAGAGGTCCCAAGAAGCTCCCAGATGCACCCAACACGCCTCGGCAAGAATACCAAAGTCATAGATGTTACTACGTTATGGCCTCATGTTGGCCTCCTGGGTAAGGGGGGACCTGATGCAATACGTCCCCTCCTTTGATCGATCTCATCCTCCGCCGCCTCCTCCTCCGATTCCTCCTCCATCCTTCCTCTCTTGGGGTATGATGTTTTCCCCAGCCCCTTTGTTCCACCGCATGCTCCTCCACATCCCTGATCAAGGCGACTGGTCTGGGCATCGTTTCCGGATGGGCGGCGGGGCCACGTGAGCCGTCTAGAATTTCCAGCGGCAAATTGGCGAGCGACACCCCGGGCCTTGGGGATCACGGACCTCGGCCTGGCCACGACCTTGGAGACGGCCTTGGAGAGCCCACCGGCGCCGCGATCTGGCCCCTTGACGCGCGACAGGATCTGGCTGCAGAGGGCCTCGCGAGGGCGGTCGCGGGGGGGGGGGGGGAAGCGTGTGGGAGAGGGAGGAGAAAGAGAAAAGGAAGCGGAAGATGATGGAGGCGGAGGACGGGAAAGTGGAGACGGAGGAAGAAGGAATGATGATAGGGATGGTGATATGGAGCTCGAGGAAGGGGATGATAATAGGGATCTCGAGGAAGAACGTGGCATGATGGGTGGACGAAGTCTTGGCCTTTCGGGGCTCGATACGTACAGCCCCCCGCACCCTCACTTGAGGACCTGCTAGGGAAACCCACGAATGGAATTTGCGCCCTGTCAGACAGCACCCTATTTGCGCGGGGCGAACTGGCATGCTTCATTATCCCAAACAATTTTGGAGAAGAGGGGGATGGGGGATGAGGAACGGAAGAGCTTGTCTTGAAAAACCAAGGGATGGGCGCTCCAGGGGATGGGCGATGGCCTGAGAAACCAATGCACGATGAACTTTCAAACGGATGAGGCAACAGCGGAGACTCCATCAC
>CAUYUJ010009819.1:0-30000 GCA_963575745.1 Prorocentrum cordatum
GTAGTAGTCAGTAGTAGTAGTAGTAGTAGTAGTAGTAGTAGTAGTAGTAGTAGTAGTAGTAGTAGTAGTGGCATTACCAGTATCAGCGGTAGTAGCAAACGTAGTCGTCAACGTCGTCGTCGCACTAGTTGTCTCAGTAGCAGAGGCAGTCACTAGAGCAGTGGTCTATATGGAAGTAGTAGTAGTAGTAGTAGTAGTAGTAGTAGTAGTAGTAGTAGTAGTAGTAGTAGTAGTAGTAGTACGAGTAGTAGTAGTAGTAGTAGTGGTAGTAGTACTGGTAGTAGTAGTGGGCCTCGCACCATGAGTAGAAGTAGTAACAGTAGAGGTAGTAGTAGTAGCAGTAGTAGTAGTAGTAGTAGTAGTCGTCGTAGTAGTAGCAGTACTAGAAGCAGTAGTAGTGATGGTAGTCTTAGTAGTTGTAGTGGTAGTTGTCGTGGTAGTAGCAGTAATAGGACTATTAGTAATGGTAGAAGTAGTAGTCCTAATACTAATAGCAGCAGTAGTAGTAGTCCCAATAGTACTAGTAGCAGTGGTACTAGTAGCAGTGGTAGTGGTAGTACTAGTAGTCGTAGCAGTAGTAGTAGTTGTAGTAGTAGTAGGAGTAGTAGTAGTAGGGCTAGAACTAGTAGTAGTCGTAGTAGTAGTTGTAGTAGTAGCAGTAATAGTAGTAGTAGTAGTAGTAGTAGTAGTAGTAGTAGTAGTAGTAGTAGTAGTAGTAGTAGTAGATGATGTAGTGGTACTATTATTATTAGTTTTATTATTATTATTAGTAGTAGTTGTAGTAGTAGTAGTAGTAGTAGTAGTAGTAGTAGTAGTAGTAATAGTAGTAGTAGTAGTCGCAGTAGTAGTAGTAGTAGTAGTAGTAGTAGTAGTAGTAGTAGTAGTAGTAGTAGTAGTAGTAGTAGTAGTAGTAATAGTAGTAGTAGTATTAGTAGTAGTAGTAGTAGTGTAGCAGTAGTAGTAGTAGTAGTAGTAGTAGTAGTTGTAGTAGTAGTCGTAGTAGTAGAAGTAGTAGTAGATGTCTTTTGGGAGCCTCTTGGAGGCCTCTTGGGGCGTCTTCGGCGCCTCTTGGCGGCCCCTGGGGCTTCTAGGAGCGTGTTGGGTGCCTTGGGAGAGCGTCTTCGGGCCTCTTGGGAGCCTCTTGGATGCCGTTTGGGGCGTCTTGGGCGCCTTTTGGCAGCTCCAGGGCCTTCCAGGAGCGTCGTGGGTGCCTCGGCGGGGCCTCTTGGGGCCTCTTGGAGGCCTCTTGGGGGCATCTTGGGGGCCTCTTGGAGGCCTCTTGGGGCCTCGTGGGGCTCACTGTGAGGGGTCTGGGAGGAATCTTGGGGCCATCTGTCGGGGGATCGATCACAGATGAGGAGAGCACTTTTCTCCCCCCCCCCCCGTCGGGGCCAGAATCCTCGTGAGGGGTGTCGTTTTTTTAGCCCTCGCAGGAGTCGAAAATTACCCCTCTGACGACCCGCGGAAGGACCTCTCCAGGCCCAGGGGGAGGGGGTAGGGGGAGGGGTAAACCCCTCCCCGAAGGGGAAGAAGGGGGGTTGAGAACAGAGAGAGCTCCCTAAACCACTCACGCCCAAAATTCTAGACGCTTCGCGTATCCCCACCAGCCCGTCCAGAAATGAGTCCCAGGGGAGTGGAGGTTATGAGGGAAGCGGGGGAGCATGCAGAAGAACAAAGGGCGGGGTGAGCCGCCATATACCCCAAGAGGGGGAGGATGTAGGAGGAGCCGTCGTCGTCGGAGTAGGAGGAGGAAGAGGAGGAGCAGGAGGAGGAGCAGGAGGAGGAGGAGGAGGAAGATAAGGAGGAGGAGATGGAGGACTGCGAGGACGAGGAGGACGAGAAGGAGGAAAAGGAGAAGGAGGAGGAGGAGGAGGAGGAGGAGGAGGAGGAGGAGGGGGAGGGGGAGGAGGGAGGAGGAAGAAAAAGAGTAGGAGGAGGAGGAGGACAGTTGCGAGCTTGGGGGCCTCTTGGGCCGTCCTTGGGGCCTCTTGGCGGTCCCGGGGGCCTCTTGCGTATCTCGGGGAGCCTCTTGTGGCCTCTTGGGGGTCTCTTGGAGGCATCTTGGAGGCCTCTTGGGGGCCTCTTGGGGCCTCTTGGGGCCCTCTTGGGGCGCTCTTGGGGCGCTCTTGGGAGCCTTCGAGGCGCTCTTGGGGCCATCTTAGTGGAGATCTATCAAAGAAGGGGGGGTCCCCAATTAGCGCTGCCCCTCTAAAGTGCCTCGAATCGCTTCTTGGGCCCCCCAAGAGGCCAAAATCTTTCCAAAACCTAGGGAAAATCAATGTTTTGTGTTTTCTCGCCTTTTCGCTCTTGGAGCCGTCTTGGGCCGTCTTGGGAGCCTCTTGGGCCTCTTGGGGGTCTCTTGGGAGCCTTGTGGAGGCCTCTTGGGCGCCTCTTGGGGCCTCTTGGAGCGCTCTTGGGGCGCTCTTGGGGCGCTCTTGGGAGCCTTCGGGGCGCTCTTGGGGCCATCTTGGAGGAGATCGATCAAAGAAGAGGGGTTCCCCAATTAGCGTTGCCCCTCTAGAGTGCCTCGAGTCGCCTCTTGGGCCCCCCAAGAGGCCAAAATCGTTCCAAAACCTATGTAAAATCAATGTTTTTTGCTTTCTCGCCTTTTCGCTCTTGGAGCCGTCTTGGGCCATCTTGGGAGGCTCTTGGGGCCTCTTGGGGGTCTCTTGGCAGCCTCTTGGAGGCTTCTTGGGGGCCTCTTGGGGCCTCGTGGGGCCGTCTTGGGGCGCTCTTGGGGCGCTCTTGGGAGCCTTCGGGGCGCTCTTGGGGCCATCTTGGAGGAGATCTATCAAAAAAGGGGGGGTCGTATATTAGCGTTGCCCCTCTAGAGTGCCTCGAGTCGCCTCTTGGGCCCCCCCGAGAGGCCAAAATCCTTCCAAAACCTAGGTAAAATCAATGTTTTGTGTTTTCTCGCCTTTTCGCTCTTGGAGCTGTCTTGGGCCATCTTGGACGTCCCAACGACCCGCGGAACGCCTCGTCCAGGTCAGTGGGGAGGGGTAAGGGGAGGGGTAAACCCCTCCCCGAAGGGGAAGAAGGGGGTTGGCAGAGGAAACTCCCTAGACCACCTACGCCCTAAAGGGCTGGTGGGACTACTCCAGGTGGATCTGACACGTGCAAACGGTGCAAGGAGCGCACGTGGAAAGGCAAGTTGACTGCATGCAACCACGGGTGCTCGGCGTGCCAGAACTTGTTCGAGGCGAGCACTTGGAACGCGCAACTCGTTAGACATCATCGCCATTCCGATCGAGACCTCGTGTGCCCGAGCTGCGCGGAGCGTGGGCATACGCCTCAGACGAAAGGTAAGTATGAGGAGCACAAGTGCGCGGAGTGCCTCGAGACCTTCGGCAGTTGCAGATTCGACAAGCACGTCTTGTTCAATGCGCAGAGGCAGGCGAGCTCCCGCAAAGTGTGCAAGAACTGCCAGAGCAAGCTGCGCTGCGGTGCCTGTAAGCATGCGTATGAAAAGAGCAGCTGGTCCAAGAATGAACGCGAGCACCATAGGGATCGACAGACAGTTCTCGTCTGCAAGCCCTGCCGCAGTCTGGGATACCACCCGGATGACGTGGAGATGTACGCGTGCCAGAAATGCAAGTTCCATTTTGGAGCCAAGAAATACGACAGGGAGATGCTCAACAATTATAAATACCGTTCGCAGCCGAAGCTCGTGTGCATAGAGTGCACCGCGGCAGCGGCGAGGCGTGTGAAAGAACTGCGCGGCAAGTTGAAAGGCAGCAAGCGCATTTGCAAATGCTTTTGCCCCATACACCAAGAGAAGTGCCCGTTGGCCGCGGTCGTGTATCACGAGAAGCGCTGGCCGGGCAGCGACACAGGAATAACCGCCGATGATCGAAAGTTCCTGGACGATCTCAATCCGCAGCCTGCCTGGTGGAGAAAGGCTTGGGGCCGGAGCGCCTAAGTGATGGCGCGCGGCGTCGCTCGGTTGGCGCACATGCGTGGATTTTGCAAGACGCGCTCTGCGCTGTAGGGTATCTGCGATGGCATGGGGCCGTCTTGAGAGACGCTGGTCGCTGTCATTTGTCGAATCAAGTTTGTGGATCGCGTGGTGCTCGTGGCGCGACGTTCGCGCTCTGGCTTGTCTGAGGCAGTCCTATGAGTTGGTTATCGTTATGATGCAGAATTGGTTGCGATTCTTCCGCGCTCGGCGCTGTGCGAATACGTATTGGCCACCGCGAGGTGATCTTCACGCTCGATGAGCGTTCGTGGAACTTGCACTGACGGTTCTCCGAGTTTCAATCCGTGTGTTTACGCATCTGCACGTTCAAGCGAACTTTTCGTGAGGGCCGTTTGCTCCACGCGTTCTTCCATCTGCTTCGCCCCCTCCTACTCGAACACATCAGATAAGTAAGCGCTCCTCCTCCTCATCCTCCTCGTCCTCCTCAATCCACCTCCTCCCCTTGTGGAGGCAAAGGCGCGCCCGCGCGCAGGAGCGGATTTTGTTCCCAGCAGGCCTTTAACCGAAAACACATATAAAAAGGAGGCGGACCTTGAACCGGCCGCTCCCATAAGGCTTCAGGTGAAAAATACCGCTCGTCATCGCCATCCTCACCGACGCTGCCGCCGTCTCCGTGTCGAGGATTGAAGTTCTTATACCGATGTGTTTCCCAGTGGGTCCCCATCAGTATTTAATTGGTATATAATTGCCTGCGGCACATCCGCCACCGTCCCGTTCGCCCCCTCCTACTCGACCACATCAGATGAGTAAGCGTTTCGGTCGAGACATCCCCCTGCAACTGTTTCTGAGGAGGTTTTCTAAAACGTACTAGAGCCTCTTCCTCCTGAGAGTGCGTGTGCGTGCGTGTGCCTGCGGACGGCCCTTCGAATACATCAAATATACATGGCGATGTCGGTGCCCGGGGAAAAATAATAAAGAACGATTTATGCTGCGGTGTTGCGATCACCTTGCATATGCGAGGCTCTGTTTGGCAGTATTGAGAGGCGTTTTCTTCTCACGTTCTGTCATCTCCTTCGCCCCCTGCCATTCGAACACATCAATTAAGTAAGCGTTTCGCACGAGACATCCCCTACAAATGCTTTCCAGGAGGTCTTCTAAAACGTACCAGAGCCTCTTCCTCCTGTGAGTGAATGCGTGCCATCGAACGCGCCTGCGAACACATGAAAATTATATGGCGATGTCGGTGCCCGGGGAGAAGTTATATGGCGATTTCTGATGCGGATGAGGAGGGGGAGGAGGATGAGGAGCAGGATGAGGAGGAGGATGAAGGAGGAGGAGGAGGAAGGAGGAGGAGGGAGGGAGGAGGAGGAGGAAGAGGAGGAGGAGGAGGAGGAGGAGGAGGAGGATGACGAGGACGAGGAAGGAGGAGGAGGAGGAGGTTTGTGGGAATATTTTGGAGTCTCTTGGAGCATATTGGAGCTTTTTTTAAAACCCTTTTGGGGCCTCTTGGGGCTTTTTGGGCGCCTCTTGGAGTTTCCCGGAGGGGATGGAAGAGACATCGGCAGCTGAGGAGGGGGATATCAGGAGGAGGAGGAGGAGGATGACGAGGAATTGGAGGAAGGAAAAGAGGGAGGAGGAATGGAGGAGAAATCTGCAGCTGAGGAGGAAGAGGAGGAGGAGGAGGGACGAGGAGGAGGAGGAGGAGGAAGAAAAGGAGGAGGATGAGGAAGAGGTCGGAGGAGGAAGAGGAGGAGGATGAGGAGGAGGAGGAGGAGGAGGAGGAGGAGGAGGAGGAGGAAGAGGAGGGAGGCAGGAGGAGTAGGAGGATGGGAAGGAGGAGGAGGAGGAGGAGAAGGAGGATGAGGAAGAACAAAGGGGAGGAGGAGGAGGAGGAGGACGAGGAGGAAGAGGAGGAGGAGGAGGAGGACAATGGCGAGCTGGGGGGCCTCTTCGGAAAGAGAGTTTTGAGGTTCCTTGGGAGCTTGGGGCGCTCTTGGGGCGCTCTTGGGAGCTTTCCAAGCGCTCTTGGAGCCATCTTGGAGGGGATGAATCAAAGAAGGGGAGTCGCTCATTAGCGCTGCCCCTGTAGAGTGCCTCGAATCGCCTCGTGGACTCCACCTGAGGCAATATTGGAGCGCTCCTGGGCGCTCTTGGGGCCGTCTTGGAGCTCTCTTGGGCTTCTCTTGGTGCCTTCTTGGGCCATCTTGGAGCCATCTTCAGGCCTAAGCAAAACACGTTGATTTTTCTAAAGTTTTGGATGGATTTTGGCATCTTGGGAGTCTCTTGGGATCATCCTGGAAGCCTCTGGGGCGCTTCTTGGAGCCTCTTGGGGCCCCTTTTTGGGCGAGCGGGGGAGCATGCAGAAGAACAAAGGGCGGGGTGAGCCGCCATATACCCCAAGAGGGGGAGGATGTAGGAGGAGCCGTCGTCGTCGGAGTAGGAGGAGGAAGAGGAGGAGCAGGAGGAGGAGCAGGAGGAGGAGGAGGAGGAAGATAAGGAGGAGGAGATGGAGGACTGCGAGGACGAGGGGGACGAGAAGGAGGAAAAGGAAAAGGAGGAGGAGGAGGAGGAGGAGGGGGGGAGGGGGAGGAGGGAGGAAAAAAAAGAGGAGGAGGAGGAGGACAATGGCGAGCTTGGGGGCCTCTTGGGCCGTCTTTGGAGCCTCTTGGCGGTCCCGGGGGCCTCTTGCGTATCTCGGGGAGCCTCTTGTGGCCTCTTGGGGGTCTCTTGGGGGCCTCTTGGAGGCCTCTTGGGGGCCTCTTGGGGCCTCTTGGAGCTCTCTTGGGGCGCTCTTGGGGCGCTCTTGGGAGCTTTCGACGCGCTCTTGGGGCCATCTTGGAGGAGATCTATCAAAGAAGGGGGGGTCCTCAATTAGCGCTGCCCCTCTAGAGTGCCTCGAATCGCTTCTTGGGCCCTTCTTGAGGCCAAAATCTTTCCAAAACCTACGTAAAATCAATGTTTTGTGTTTTCTCGCCTTTTCGCTCTTGGAGCCGTCTTGGGCCGTCTTGGGAGCCTCTTGGGCCTCTTGGAGGTCTCTTGGGAGCCTTTTGGAGGCCTCTTGGGCGCCTCTTGGGGCCTCTTGGGGCGCTCTTGGGGCGCTCTTGGGGCGCTCTTGGGAGCCTTCGGGGCGCTCTTGGGGCCATCTTGGAGGAGATCGATCAAAGAAGAGGGGGTCCCCAATTAGCGTTGCCCCTCTAGAGTGCCTCGAGTCGCCTCTTGGGCCCCCCAAGAGGCCAAAATCCTTCCAAAACCTAAGTAAAATCATTGTTTGTTGCTTTCTCGCCTTTTCGCTCTTGGAGCCGTCTGGGGCCATCTTGAACTCTCTTGGGGCCTCTTGGGGGTCTCTTGGCAGCCTCTTAGAGGCTTCTTGGGGGCCTCTTGGGGTCTCTCGGGGCCCTCTTGGGGCGCTCTTGGGGCGCTCTTGGGAGCCTTCGGGGCGCTCTTGGGGCCATCTTGGAGGAGATCTATCAAAGAAGGGGGGAGCTCCAATTAGGGTTGCCCCTCTAGAGTGCCTCGAAGCGCCTCTTGGGCCCCCCCGAGAGGCCAAAATCCTTCCAAAACCTAGGTAAAATCAATGTTTTGTGTGTTTCTCGCCTTTTCGCTCTTGGAGATGTCTTGGGCCATCTTGGCCGTCCCAACGACCCGCGGAACGCCCCGTCCAGGTCAGTGGGGAGGGGTAAGGGGAGGGGTAAACCCCTCCCCGAAGGGGAAGAAGGGGGTTGGCAGAGGAAACTCCCTAAACCACCTACGCCCTAAAGGGCTGGTGGGATTACTGTTTGAGTATGTTCTCAAATTTGTGCTCAAAATCCCACTGCGAGGGGGGGGACATGCCCGACCTAGCAATGTGGGAGGAGGAGGAGGAGGAGGAGGAGGAGGAGGAGGAGGAGGAGGCGGAGGAGGCGGAGGAGAGGAGGAGGAGGAGGAAGGCGGAGGCGGAGGCGGAGGAGGAGGAGGAGGAGGAGGAGGAGGAGGAGGAGGAGGAGGAGGAGGAGGGGGAGGAGGAGGAGGAGGAGGAGGAGGCCTCCTGGGGGCAGCACTCCTGGGGCGGGCCGCCAACGGGGCAGGGCGAGGCCGCCGCGGGGCGGTGGGCTGGGCAGCCCCCGCTCGGTCGCGCGGGCGGGCCGCGGGCGAGCCGTCTTGGCAGTTTCGCCTCGCGGGGGCCCACGTGGGTTACGTCGGGCCTGTCACTCTACAGTCGGGGGAGCGTAAGACCCGGGTTTGCCAGGACTCGGGTTCGCCATCGTTTTTTGACGACCGCGCCTCGGATTTTGACGAGGAGGAGTTTCGTGGGATGTCTGCAGCGGGAGGCCTCGTCAAAATGTAGGTTCGGCCTCGTCATTTTTTTGACGACCTCGCCTCGCGGGGGCCCACGTGGGTTACGGTAGGTTTGCGTCGTGTCGACCAGCGGCGACCCCAGCGCGGGCGTTCAAGGTTGAACGCCGCCGGCGGCCCAGAATCGATCGATGTTGAACGATCGGACGTTGCGGCAGCGGCCGATCGTTCAAGGTTGAACGATCCCTGCGGTGTCAAAGACCAACGCTGGGGTCGGCACGACACGGACCTGCCGTACGTCGGGCCTGTCACTCTACAGGAGGAATGTGCAGAACTAGTCACAGATAGTCTGGGGAATGTTCTGTCCCCCCAAAAGATAGTCTGGGGACTGTTTCTGTCCGTATTTGTCTGACTTTCGGGGGGATTTTGGAAGAAAAACAGAACATAGTCAAAAAATGCCCCCCAAAAGTCAAAACATACAAAAAAACAGTCCCCTGGTTATTTTTCGGGGACAGAAAATAGTCACAAATAGTCTGGGGAATATTCCGCCCCCCTAAAAAATATAGTCTGGGGGCTGTTTTTGTTGAGTTTTTGTTCTGACTTGTCGAGGGCATTTTTTTTGACCGTGTTTTGTTTCTTGTCCAAAATCCCCCTGTAGGGGGGACAGGCCCGACTTGACACTTGGGGCCACTCTGGGTCTTCTTCGATCAGGGGCAACGGTAAAGGGGGGGGGGCTCAGGGGGCATGCGTCGACCTCCAATGGTCCATTCATCGCCGATGCGGGCCCGATAGCCCGCCCCGTCCAGGAGCGTGCGGTTCTGGCATCGGGGGCTCATCGCCGATCTATCGGCGATGTGCCGCGGATATCAGGCCGACGTTTCTCCCCATGAGCCGGTCCCCGCTATCGTTGCCACTGCGGGGCGCGATGCGCGACGTTGGGTTACCATGTTCAAGATCTCGCGCGGGATTTTGTCGGCACCAATCTTGGTCGTGGCTCATAACGGCCCTTGTCGGTTCGCTGGAAGGATCCGCGCAATGACGATGAGGAAGGTGGAAGAGTGCCAAGATCGACGCCGACGTTGCCGCGTTCAGTCTTGGTCATGGTAATCGTTGTCTTCTCTTTCCCTCTTTGTCTGGCTCCCCCCTGCCCCCCCCAAACCCATTGGACCGGGCTTCCAGGGGGAGAGGTCTGGGGATTGCCACCGCTCTTACGCCCCGAAGGGCTCGAGGGTCCGGGGCATGTGGACATGACTTCGATCGAAGGGCCATATGGAAAGCAGCGTGCACGGAGCTCGGCCAAGAGCTCGCCCGCCGCAACTGCAGGGTGCCCCCGGGAGGCGCGACGCGCACCGCTTCTGAGCCATGCCCCGAGAAGGCAGGCCGTAGCAACTTGGGATCAAGCGATCTTTGGCGGTGCGCGTACTTACCCGAGGGGGAGGGAGGCCTGGAGCCGTCTGGGGGCCTGAGGTCGCTCAGCTCTCGTTCTGGCCTCAGCAGGAGGGACGGGCAGGTTCGAGGGGCTGGCTTCGGGAAGGTTTTTTTGTTGTTGAAGTTCGGCTTTCTGGGGCCCTTTTCGGGCCCCGGGGCCGTGAAAATCGGATCCGGGGCGATCATGACCGCACCAGATGGACCCTGAGAGCGGTCCGGGGGCCGATGTTGAACGGATTTGGCTCCCTCCATCCTTCCTGACCGATTTTCTGGGGTCCAACCACCTCTCAGGAGCGAAAGAAGGACGTACATGTACATGAATCCACGCTGGTTTCGAGAGCACGCATTGCACAAAGGTTCGTATAACGCGGCCGGTCTCGCGAATCGAGGGGCCGTGTTCATGTACATAGCTGGGCGCGTACGTCCTTTGTGGGCTCCCTAACCTCAGACCCCCCAGTCGCCTCCAAGGTGAGGCACACCTCTACCGTCAGCGCGGGATGTGGCAGCCATGGCAGGGCAGTGCGGTGGGGCTGGCCGCTGCCAGCCTCGCATGCAGTCTGTGGCTTGGGCAGGCCGCAGGTGGTGGCGGTGACCCTATCCGGTGGCGCTGCCGCGCCTGTCCGGCGCCGAGCGTGTGGAAGCTGCGCAGCCAGGCCGCAGCGAGGCGCGGTCGAGGCTCTTGATCTGGAGCCGTCTGGGGCTTTGTGGGCCCCGGAAACGGCAGGGCCGTTTTTTCACCGTTTCCAGAAAAATGTCCCTTGAACCTGGAAACGGCGAAAAAACGGCGACCGGAAACGGCCGAGAAACGGCTCCAGGATTGGAACTGGAGCCGGAACCGGTCAACAAAAAAAACGGCCACGGAACCGGTAAAAAAAAAACGGCGTCGGAACCGGCAACAAAAACGGCAAAACGGAACCCCTTAAACAAACGGCCCTGTCGTTTCCAGGGCCCAGGAGGGTCTGGGGGTCTGAGGTGGCCCAGCACGTGGTCCAGGTCAGCAGAGGAAGGGCGGACGGGTTCGGGGCTCTGTGTTCGGGGAGGCTCTGTGCCGTTTTCGGCCTCTGGGGGGGGGCTTTCGGGCCCCACCCAGGGCGATGCGGGTACCTCCTTGTCTCTCCCTTGCCGTCTCCTCTCAGGGTTGGTCGGTTGGCTGGCTGGGTGGGTTGGTTGGCGGGTTGGTTGGCTTGTCGCCTTGTTGGTGACCTGGTTGCCGGTTGCGTGGCCGGTTGCATGGATTGAGAGGTTGCACAGAACAGATACCGCGGCTCTTCCTCGCAGGCGGGCGGGCACGTTGCGTCGACCTGTCACAACCTCATGATCACCAGACACCCCCAATATCAAATGATTCAATATGAAATTTCGGTGTCTGGGCTTTTCGTAGGCTGCGCAGACGCGTCGGCGCGCTCGGCGTCGACACGCACGCGCGCGATTGTCGAGCTCGTGTGACTTGCATGTCGATGCGCTGTCACGGGCACGGCGGAGTAGTGCATTTCCCTCGAACCAGGTTGATCGCGGAGGGAAGTCATGGCGCACTTCTGTTTGTGGCGGTGCTCCCCACATCTGAAATTCAGGTTGCCCTTGTCTGAAATGACTGCCCCTGTCTGAAATTCAGACTGCCCTCCCCGGGGACTCGGGCGAGGCGTTCTGCCAGAGACTTCTACACAGAAAGGGCTCCTGTTGACCTGGTCTGAAATTCAGATTGGCCCGGTCTGAATTTCAGATTGCCCTGGTCTGGATTTCAGATGTGATGGTTCCGCGAGGAAGAATTATTCGGTTTCGTGCCGCTGCCCTCGGGGCGAACGTGGTCGACGTTCGCTCTCCTGCGTGGTTGCGACATGGGACATGAGAGTGCTCGTGCACTTCTTTCAGGATAGCTGGCGCTCGAGGTCCCGGTGTTCCCTTGGACATGGCGCGCCGCTTTGCGGATGCGAAAAATGAGAAATCGATGTTTCATGGTTGGGGGTGTCTGGTGATGACCCCGTAGTCAACATGGTGCCCGAGGTGATTGCAGGCAGCATCGGTTAGGACTTCTTGGGACCTCGTGGGGGTCTCATGGAGGCCTCAATGAGACTTCTAGGAGCATTTTGGTTGCGCCTTGATGGCTTTGGGGGGCCTCTTGAGCCTGTCTTGGGGGCAGGGATCACAAGATCAGTTTGAGGTTCCCCTTTGTGGGCCCCTCTTGGCCCCCCTCTTGGGGGTCTATTGGGCAGACTTGATGGCCGCTTGGGCCGTCATGGGCCATCACTGGTCTTCCTGGGGTCCTCTTGTGGGCATCTCGTGCCGCGTTGTGCCGGTCGTGGGGGTTCGTTGGGCCGTCCTGAGCTTCGTCAAGTTCGAAATCGCGAGAACGCGCAAAGCATGATACGTCCATGTGGCTTTTACTCTGGAGGATCTCTTTGGGGTCCTGTTGGGGCCGTTTGGGGCCATGCTGGGGGCCTCGTGGCCCGTCCTGGGGCCATCTTGGGCCGTGCTGGGTTCGATTTGCCCGGCGTGGGGCCATCTTGAGGCTGCTGCGGGGCAATCTAGAGGCTTGTGGGGCCGTCTGGGCCATTTTCGGGAAGGGGTAACGGGCCATAGACCCTTCCTCCCTGAATTTTTGGTTGGGAATGCGGGACATTCGAGGGCCTTATTCACAAGATGGAGATACATTGGGAAGAGCGCGTTCTGTGGTCGCTTGGACGGGAGGGGGTTGGAACCGGCCCCCCCTCCCCCTGGATTGAAGGGGGGAGGGGTTTCAAACCCCCCCTCCCCCCCCTCTCTTCCGTGACGGAGGGGGGGGGGGTGAACCCCACCCCACCTCCCTCGGGGGGTTGAACCCCCCCCCTCCCTCGCTCCTTCCCTACTCCTCCTCTTTCCCTCTCCTCTGGCTGGCGCTGGCCTCGGCGGCAACCCGCGGCGGCGGCGGCCGGGCGCCGGTGCATGCGGACGGTGGTGGTGGTGGTGGTGGTGGTGGTGTTGATGGTGGTGGTGGCGGTGGTGGTGGTGGTGTGGTGGTTGTTGGTGGTGGTGGTTGTGGTGGTTGATGTGTTGGCGGTGGTGGTGGTGGTGGTGGTGTTGTGGTGGGTTGTGGTGGTGGTGGTGGGTGGTGGTAGTTGCGGTGGTGGTGGTTGTGGTGGTGTGGGTGGCGATGGTGGTGTGGTGGTCTGTCGTGGTGGTTGTGGTGGTGGTACTGGTTGTGGCGCGAAGTGCGTTGTGGTGGGGGTGGTGTTGGTGGCGGTGGTGGTGGTAGTGGTGGTGGTGGTGGTGCGGTGTTGTGTTGTGGTGGTGGTGGTTGTGGTGGTGGTGGTGGGTTCGTTTGTGGTGGTGGTGGGTTGTGGTTATGGTGGTGGTGGTTCTGGCGGTGGTGGTGGCGGTTGTGGTGTGATGGTTTGTGGTGGTGGTGGTGGTGGCGGTAGTGGCGTTGGTTGCAGGTTGTTGTGCTGGTGGTGGTGGTGGTTGTGGCAGTGGTGGTGGTGGTGTGGTGGTTTGTGGTCGTGGCTGTGGTGGTGGTGGCGGTGGTGTGGTGTTTTGTGGTGGTTGTGGTGGTGGTGTGATGGTTTGGCGGTTTGTGGTGGTGGGGGGGGTGTTTTTGTGGTGGTGATAGTGGTGGTGGTGGGGGTGGTTGTGGCGGTTGTGGTGGTGGTGTGGTCGGATGTTGTGGCCGTGGTAGTGATGGTGGGTTGTTGGTGTTGTGGTGGTGGTGGTGGTGGTGGGTTGCTGTGGTGGTGGTGGTGGCTTCTGTGGTGGTGGTTGCGTGGTGGTTCGCAAGTGTCGTGGTGGGCTATGGTGGTGGTGGTGGTGGTGGTGGTTGTGGTGGTGGCGGTGGTGGTGGTGGCGTGGTCGTTTGTGGTTGTGGTGGTGGTGGTGGTGGGTTGTTGTTGGTGGTGGTGGTGTTGGCGGAGGTGGTGGTGGTGGTGGTTGTGGTGGTGGTGGTGGTGTGGTGGTTTTGGTGGTGGTGGTGGTGGTGTGGTTGTGGTGGTGTGGTTGTTGCTGGTGGTGGTTGTGGCGGTTTGTGGTGCGTAGTGGTGGGTTGTGGTGGTGGTGTTGGTGGCGGTTGTGGTGGTGGTGGTGTGCGATGGTTTGTGGTGGTGGGGGTGGTGGTGGTGGGTGTTTGGTGGTTGTGTTGGTGGTTTTGGTGGTGGTGGTGGTGGTGGTGGTGGTGGTGGTGGTGGTGGTGGTGTGCGGTGGCTTGTGGTGGTGGTGGTGTTGTTGTGGCCTTTGAGTCCGTTTTGTGGCTTTGGGTTGCAGTTCCAATGGATGCGCCTCCTGGGGTCATGTCAGAGGGGTCCCGGGGGCGTATGAGGAGCATGTGTGAGGGTTCCTGGGCGCCTCTTGGGCGTCTTTGGGAACTTCGTAAGGGCCCCCAGTGGTTTTTGGGAATCGAAGGCTTCAGCTCGATGTTTTTTTGATTTTCCCGTGGCGGCTGCTGGTTTCTCCCTGGTCATCGTCGCTGCGGCTGCCGTTGATGCTGCCAGCCGACGCCGTCGCAGGCGCCAGAACCGGCACCGAGGAGAGAGGGGGGGGGTTCGATCCCCCCCCCTCGGGAAGCCGGAAAAGAAAATATAGGGGGAGCTAGAATTTCCATCTCCTTTCCCCCGAGGGGGGGGGTTTGGACTCCGCCCCCCTGGGAGGGGTGGGAAGGTTCGGGAGGAGTGGGTTAGGGGTGAGGGGAGACCTCCATGGTTCTGATCGGCGGCGCCGAATGTTGGGGTGGGGCCCCCTCCCCGGTTCGAAACGCGCCGACGAATGTTCCCAAGGCAAGCGCCCGTGAAACGCATCCTCTCATACATGAGGTCGATGCCTCGGGAGGCCTTGTTTGTTGTTTCGCAAGCAGCAGTCGAATCGCGGAACGCGAGAGCCCGACACACACACAGACACACACACACAGACACACACAGCCACACACACACACGGACACACACAGACACACACACACACACACACACACGCACACACGCACACACGCACACACACACACCCACACACCCACACCTACACACATACACCCACACACACCCACACACCCACACACCCACACACACACACACACCCACACACACACCCACACACACCCACACACCCACACACCCACACACACACACACACCCACACACACCCACACACCCACACACCCACACACCCACACACCACACACCCACACACACACACGTCCACACACCACACACCCACACACCCACACACCCACACACCGACCACCCTTCCCTCACACCCACACACCCACACATCCACGCACCCACACACCCACACACACACACCCACACACACACCCACGCACACCACACCCCACACCCCCACACCCCCCACCCCCACACCCCCACACCCCACACCCCCACACCCCCACACCCCCACACCCCCACACCCCCACCACCCCACCCCAACACCCCCACACACCCACCCCCACACCCCACACACCCCCACACCCCCACACCCCACACCCCACACCCCACACCCCACACCCCCACACACCCCCACACCCCCACACCCCACACCCCCACACACCCCACACCCCCACACCCCACCCCACACCCCCACACCCCACACCCCACACCCCCCCACACCCCCACACCCCACGACACACCCCCACACCCACACCCACACACCCACACCCACACCCGCACCCGCACTCGCACTCGCACTCGCACTCGCACTCGCACTCGCACGCGCACTCGCACCGCATCGCACGCACTCGCACTCACTCGCACTCGCACTCGCACTCGCATTCTCGCACTCGCACTCGCACTCGCACGCACTCGCACTCGCTCTCGGGCTCGCGCTCGCGCTCGCGCTCGCACTCGCGCTCGCATGCACGCACGCACGCACGCACGTACGCACGCACGCACGTTCGCACACACGCACACACGCACACACGCACACACGCACACACGCACACACATTCACACACGCACACACGCACACACGCACACACGCACACACGCACAAACGCACACACGCACACACGCACACACGCCCACACGCCCACACCCCCACACACCCACACACCCACACACCCACGCACCCACGCATCCACGCACCCACGCACCCACGCACCCACGCACGCACGCACGCACGCACGCACGCACACACTTACACACTTACACACTTACACACTTACACACGCACGCGCACACGCACACGCACACGTTCTCACATTCTCACGCACACGCACACGCACACACACACAGAACCACACACACAGACACATATACACACAAGTCGCCGCAAGCGCGGTGGCGGATCTTCCAGTTGAAGAGCAAGAAGCTTGACAACGCCCAGTTCTGGATCATCTTTGCGGGAATGGTCTTCTATGGGCTCCTCATCGACCGCGTCCAGTACTTTACACAGCGAGCCGTCGAGAACAACCGCTGCAGCAAGATGATATTCGACAGGGTTGTCACGGAGTTCATGGTGTTCGGTATCGTTGCCATTACGATTTTCATAGGAACCAACTTGGATCCAGACCTCGATGATAAGTTTCCGTATTGTGTCACGCACCTCACTTACGCTGACGTGTTGGTGTCGTTCGCTGCGTGTTCCCTGATCGGGCTGGGCGCAATATATGCGTGGATGCGGCACCGCACATCGGAGCATTTGCAGGGGTTTGAAGGGGATGCGCACACCGACACTGTAATCCCGAAGATGGGAACTTGGACGCCCATGAACGTCAAGCAGCAGAGTGTCTTCCTGGAGCGTCATAAGTTGACGACCGATTCGTTTAACTGGAATATGTACTTTCAGGAGTCGCTTGCTCACCAGATCTGCGATCTGATCAACATTACGTGGGTGACCTGGCTTGTCTCGTTCTTGCTCTTGCTCCCCATGGTGTTCTACAAGATCTTCATCGCTACAGACGCAGCCAAGACTCCAGCATACATCAACGGCTTCCTCTTTACGACGTTCTTTTTTTGTCTACTCACTTTGGCCACTGTAGTTAAGATCAGGCTTCTCCGTGGAAAACTGTACGTAGCCGTGAACCGGTACCTAAAAACGCATCGCCCAGATGAAATGGACGAGGACAGCGAAGACGAGGACAGCGATGTTGATGATTTGGATGACGTTGAGGAGCCCTTGCAATGGTGGAGCGACTTCATGGCGTGGCTCATGCAATTTGAGTCTCTGAGCGTGTGCTTCCTCCTGGGCATGTACGTCATGCACCTCACGTATAACCTGAAAATTTATAAAGACGAACTGAGCTATGGTGTGTGGTGGTACCATCTTGGCTTCCTGGTCCCGCTCCTATTCTCGTTGTTTGTCTTGTTCCCCTTGGGCTTGGTGGAGCTCACGACTGTCCAGGCTTTCTCCGCGCCCGACCAGGAGGTGCTCCACACAATCGTCTCCGAGGTCCGCCAGGCTCACACAGACCTCGTCTTCATCCAGAACAAGATCACGGGCTTGACGCAGGGCAAGGCGAAGACACTGCTTCTCAATGCGAACGGTGGTGACGATACTGTGAAGAGGATGGACTTAATGAGCCTCTTGGTCTCGATCGACGTACACCTCACGAAGGAGCGCGCCCTGGGCGTCTTCGACCTCGTGGACCAGGAGCACGAGGCCACCAACGTCACTCGTGGAAAGACCATGCAGCTGAAGGTGAAGAACTGCCTCGAAGACGCCATAGACACTCAGGTCCCCATCGACGATCTGCTGGACAGCGCCCGCAAGGCTAAGATGGACGGCAATCAGGGCAAAGAGGCGTGACCAGTACGTCCCCGCCAGGCGGTAGAGTTGTCAGAGCGAGGTGCTTCCCTGGCGCTCGGGCGCAATAAACAGCTTGGGTGCGAAAGACGCGACGCTTGTATAGAATTCCCTCACGGCAACCACTGTCGAATCGACGACGAATCCTTAATGATTCACCGAGCGCGTTCCACTACTCGCAAAGTGCCTACTCGCAAACGTCTGAAAAACACATGTCTGACTCGACGTAATATATCGTGAATCCCCCGCGGCGGATCCACGCCATTTGCGAGTAGTCACTTTGCGAGTAGTGGAACGCGCCTGTCCAACTATTGGAATTGAATCTTGCTTCATTTGGCCTTCGGCTCAAACCGCCACCGAGCCCAGTCCTCCTCTCACCCGTCCTTCCTCCTTTCCCCCTTCTAACCTTCGGTGCCGCCATGGATCCAGGCTGGCTTGCGGGATGGCGTCTGCAGCGTGAGTGTGCTTTACTACGCTGGTGCGTCCATAGTGGCGCGTTGTCTTTTTTTGTTTTGTGGTCGACCTCAGCCACCACTACTCGATTCATACTACGGGCCGAGTGGAACATGTCCACCATATTGACACCGTATGTATGTTTTTTTTCGCGCTGGAAGCCGGCAAGCCGAGTGGCGACATGTCCACCGCGCCCGCTGCAGCTCTTGTGCTCCGCGCAGCGTTCTTCACTTAGGCCGTCAACAAAAGGTGGGGCGGAAAGGAAAGGGAATGAGAAGGCTCGCCGAGAGGAGAATACAGGGCTAAAGGCGATTTTGTTTGCATCGCATGGCGTCCATGGGGGCATAGAGGGAGGACACATGCTGCTGTTTGATCATGATTGGTCGAAGGCCTTCTGCACCCCTATGACTAGACCATCGCCACATCTCGCTAGAACCAAAGCGCGCAGCGTGCGCGTAGGAGGAGGAGGAGGGGGAGGAGAATGAGAAGGGGAAGGAGCAGCAGCAGCAGCAGGGTGAGGAGGACGTGGACGTGGAAGAAGCCATGCCGCTTGTCATTCATATCGCAGAGGGGCGAAGGAGCTTCTAATCGAACATTCATATGACCGCATATGGGAACCGTACTGCCCTCACCGGCATGCCCTATTCGGTTATCATGTTGCCAACCCCCTGCGTTCCTGCATGGGAACCATCGCCATCATTTGCCAAGTCATGCTTCCACTCGGAAGCATTAGCATGTTTCACATGAGAAGTTCATGGCTCTATTTGGGACGTGCAATTTGATCGCAAACATGTGTACCACCGTCTGTTCCCATGTCGTGTGTCCGCTCATACATGCTCAGGTTAAAACTATTGAAGGCGCCTTCGTCGAACCACCACCGGCTCCTGCCTGTTTGGAAATTTCCATACAGCCAAACGTGAGCCCACAGTCTGGCCAAGTTACTGGACTGCTCCCCCAGCAGTTGTGGAACCCAGTGGGGGGACACTCCAGGGAGAACGAGAAATGTGGAGGAAAAGGAGGAGAAGGAGGACGAGGAGAAGGAGGAGGAGGAACAGGTAATTGAGGCTGGTTGAGACAATCTTGGGGCTTCCCGGGGGCTTCCTGGGAGCCTCTTGGAGCGTGTTTCTTTATGGCTTGGGGCATACTGGGCATTCTAGCCCCCCGCCCCCCCACTCCCCCACCCCACCCCCTCAACGTAACGCCCCGCCACCCGCCCCGCCACCCCCCCGTGCGCTCCGGGCACTGCCGCCGTGCGCACGGCGCGGGAGAGGCGTCGCATGATATATATATATATATATATATATATATATATATATATATTTACCCCCCCCCTGGCCCCCCCTCCCAAAATGCCCATAGTCGCCGAAGATACAGGAGCGCGCTCCCTGGGGGCCACCGAGGGGCCCCCTGGGGACGGCCGTGGTGCCGGGGGTCCTCGGTGCGTGGGTGGGGCCGTCCTGGGGCGGTCCGGCGGGGCGCCGGCTGGGCCGTCCTGCGGGCCTCGTGGAGGCCTGCTGGGCCGTGCGGGGGCGATCTCGAGGGCCCGTGTCAGGCGATCGCAGGCATGGAGCAGGGGGGGCGACTGGGAGAGAGGAGGGCGAGGAGGAGGAGGAGAGGGGGGGAGGGGGCGCGGGGGCTGTCTCCTCGGAGCGAGGGCCCAAGGCCGCATGATGGTGATGAGCAGGAAGGAGGCAGAGAGACAGAGAGAGAGGGAGGGAGGGAGGGAGGGAGGGAGAGAGAGATAATCAGGGAGAGAGAACACAAAGACTGATGAGTAGTCAAGAGGCGAGGCGGAGACAGAGAGAGAGAGAGAGAGCAGAGAGCAGAGAGCAGCGAGCGAGGGGAAAGAGAGCGAGGGAGCATGGGGGAAGAGACGCGGGGCAGAGAGCGAGGCAGGGAGCGGCGGGGGAGGCAACGGAGGGGCGTGCGGAGACGCAGAGGAGCACGTTCTGGTGAAGGTGCGCAGGGCGCAGCCGCGCGACCCCGATCAGCAAGGGCTCCCTCGAGGGCGCGAAGTTATTCGCGCTTCGCGCTTCGCGGTCCTCGTTCCTTCTCCCCCTCCTCCTCGTCCTCCTATTCTCCCTTTGGGGGGGCGGCGCGAGAGCGCGAAGTTATTCGCGCTTCGCGCTTCGCGGAGCGCGAAGCGCGAAGTTGGGAGCCCTTGGATCAGCGCGCGACGGGTCCCGCTTCCATGGGGAGTCGCGCATTCCCGCCGCCGAGCGAGGCGGCACCGGCTGCTTTTTCGGGGGAGGGCACCTCCCCCGATCCATGGATTCGGCGACCGCGCGCCGAATCCGTGGATCGCCAATCCATGTTCTCGCGCTCCCGACTGTGGGGTCGTCTTGGAGCGTCGGAAGACCGAAAAGGCGAGACAGCTAAACTCACTGAAATTCCCGAGGACCCTTCAATGACTCGACCTTCTGGAGCTCCTCTTGGAGCCCTCTTGTGGGCGTCTTTGGCGGTCTGCAGGGCTTCTTGGAGCGTCTTGGGACCATCTTGGGCCGTTTGGTAGCCATCTTGGGAGAACTTGGAGGCATCTTAGGCCGTCTTCGAGGCAACTGTGGGCCGTTCTGAACCAGCATCTTCATGTTGTGAAGGTCTTAGGAGAACAGCTTGCTGTGGGCCGACGGGATCAGTATCGCATGGTTTTTTGTCCGTTGGGCCAGCGGTTCAAGCCTGGGGCCTTGGGGAACCTTGATCTAGACACCAAGAACCCATGTGGGGAGCGACGGATCGGACACGCCCACGGCGAAGCACCGCCTTCATCGGCCTTCTTGCAGCGCCTGTATGGCCGAGCGTTGTGGCCAGAGCTCGGCCAAGCTATCGGATCAGGTGTTCAGCCAGGCGTTGTGGAAACGCTTCGGGGAACACCTCGAGGAGAAAGAAGAGGAGGAGCGAGCGATTCAGGTCTTCCTGGAGGCTCTCTGGAGGCCTCTTGGGGGCTTTTCGGGTCGCCTTGGGGCTGTATTGGAGCATCTTGGGCCATCTTGGGACCCCTTACCTGGGCGAAGCCGCACGGCTCGCCGTAGAAGGGAGCGTTTCGGATTCAGAGACTGGAATAAGGATATGTTTCAGACGACTACTTCGTCTGGTTCATTTAGCTGTCTTCCGGCGTTCCTGGCCCGTCTGACGCCGTCGGAAGCCGGCCATCTTCAGCCGTCTTGGGGGGGATCCAGACGTTGACGTTGTTTCGGTCTCTTTCGGGTGGCCAAAGCGGTGGGCCGAAGCCCGAAGGGGGGGTCTTTAGAAACCAGTTCAGCACGCCAGGAACCTTTGTTATAATTCAACTGGGGGCGGCGGATAGATTGGCCTTCGGCCCATCCTGCTAAGCAATGTCAGGGGTCATCTTTAGGCGGACAGTTCGATATGCCGTATCCGGTTCCCCCGCGTAGGGCCCTCTTGGTGGCCTCTTGGGCCGTCTTGGAGAACCCTTGGCTCGTTTTCGTGACCTCCTTTGTTGCCTTGGTGTGCAATGTTTGGGGGGGGGGCCTCATGGGTCGTCCTGGGGGATTGCACGCCCGAAAAGGCGAAACCGTAAATACCTTTAAAACTGATGGCAAATACATGATTTGCGCCTCTGATTGCCCTCTTGGGGCTCTCTGCGGGTCCTCTTGGGCCACCGGGGGAGCTTCTTCGGCCGTCTTGCGGCAACCTTGGGCCGTTGTAGAGCGCTTTTGCGCTGTCTCGGAGCCTTTCTAGACCGCCTGGGGAGCCTTCGGGCCCTCCTGGCCTGTCTTCGGGCCCTGTGGCCTCGGGAAAATTCACGCGACAAGCCCCAAGAGGTCGGCCCGTAAAAGAGTGTATACGATATGGAATCATTCCGTATTTTTTGAGTTTTGAAGACTTTTCGACGTTTCAGCCAGTGCTTTGAGGCACGATGGCGTGTTGTTACATTGAAGTTGCTGCGCTTCCATGCAGAAGCACAGGACATCCGCCAGGGCCCTTCCGCCCGTCGTCCGCATCCCGTCCCCACCCTCGGCAGCAGAAGAGCAGTCCAGCCACGACGGCCCGTGGAGCAAGCACGCCGATTGGAACGGTCGTGCGGTCGGAGGGGGGGAGATGCGACACCGACCCCACCAGGGGGCCCACCTCCAGCGAGGAGTTCCGCGATGCCTCCCCTCGAGCTGGGTGCTGGGGACGTCTCGAGCGAGAGAGGGGGTTCACCGCGCCACCGGGGAGGCTCCCCCTTGCCTCCCCGCGCCTCCTCGCCCTGCTGGTCTTGGTGCCGCCTTTCCCTGTTCCCATGCTCACCACCTACCAAACCACTCCAACCCAACCCGAAGGCCTCAATCTGCCCTCCATTTCCAGTGTGGGGGGGGGGGTCGGGGAACGTTGAAAAATCACATGGAGCCCGTACCCCTTGGGCGATGCTTAAGAAAACTTGCATTTTCGGCCAGAGTCTCGATTATTCTTAATGTTTCAATGTGAATCCTAAGATTTCAATCGAAATTCTGGGCTTTTATTCAAATTCTGAGACTATGAATTTCTTAACCCATGATTTCTTAAGCATTTCGCAGGGTGTACCCCCCCCAACCCGAACTTCGGGTCCAAATCTCGGTCTTCGGGTTGGGTTAGGGGTGGTCTGGCAGGTAGCCCCAGGCGGAGGGGGGCGGAGCGAGCGCCGCGCCCGGCCCTGCGCCAGAACCGCCAGCGCATCGTCTTCGGCATCGCGCTCGAGCCGGCCGGGGAGGCGGCCGCCCGCCGTGGCGATCGCCCTCCCCCGGCGCTTTTGCTCCCCCCTCGGGCGCCTCGCAGGTGCCGTCGGAGTCGGGCGGCGAGGCCGAGGCCCTCGCCGTTTTGAGCCTGCCGTCGTCGCCCTCTGCCCCCGACGAGCCCAGGTAAAAAACGACGCGAAGATCGGGACAACCTCGGATCGGGAGAGCTCGAAGTCTCGGAGCATCGGCGGGTTTGGAGGATGTACTGGGCGCCGCGGCCGCTCCAGGGCTTTCTGGCACGCTCTGAGAGCGCTCCGGAACGCTCTGGAGCGATGTATCCCGATCTTAGCCCTGTTTTGCCAGGGCTCCGCACCGCCCCGCCCCCGCACACATCCCCCGCCTCCTGCCCTCTGTCCCCTCGTGCTCCTCGTCGTCGTCGTTGCCCTCGCGTGCGCGCGGAACCGCCCCGCCGTGCTGCCACTGCCCCTGCCTCCCGTGCCTCCCCCCACGCCGCCCTTGACTCCCGCGCCAGGCGGCGCAGCTCGGCCCCAGACCCCCTCGAGTAGTGAAAAAATCATGACGGGAGGTTTTTCCTACTTTTCGGCCTCCGGGGGCCCTCGCCGGGCCTCGGGAGCGTCAAAAAACGACTCAGGATGCAAAGCCGGTCATGGGGAAAGGGTCGGGACCACTGGAGGTCGACGTAATGAAAAAATCATTACGTCGGGGGTCTGGGGCGGCGGTTGCTCGTCGAGAGTGGGAGCAGTGCGCGTCTCCCCCCCTCCCGCCGGTGCATGCTTCCGAGCGGGGCCAGAAGCTCTCTGGCCCCAACCCCGCCCCCTGTCGTCTTGAACAGGTTCGTGACGGACGGTTTTTGTAGCCGAGCTTGGCCTCGGGGGGGGGGCCTCGCCGGGCCCCGGGGCCGTCAGAGAACGATTCGGGATGACAAACCGGTCCCAGGGAGAAAGTACTCAGACGTCCGACGCCTTGAACGTTTCAATGCGAGGTCCCTGGATGTCCCGACCCCTTTTCCTGGGCCAGTTGTTCGTCCAGTGGGTTCCTAGCTTCTCCATCTCCCTTCCCTCGCCCCCGTTCCCTCGCAGCAAACACGTGCTCAGAACGAGCGTGCGATTGCGCCGTTCATTTTTGAGGGCGCGTCCTCGGTGTGCGCGGCCCGCTGACCAGAGGCCCAAAACTGGGAACACCTCCCGCCGTGATCCTTTCGCGAGGCGGGCACGCGTGGGCCCAGTCCTCGGGGGGCCCACGCGGTGAAAAACAGTGACTTCGGAGCAAGCCTTACGTCGGGCGTGTTCCTCTACAGGAGGGATGTTGAACTAGTGAAAACATAGTCTGGGGACGAGCTTGAATATGGGGGGAAGTATCAGGCGGAAGCCTTGTCTGTGAGTGAATTGCGAGGAAGTCTCAGGCGGGAGCCCTCTCCCCATGTGGCCCGCACTTCATGTTTTTACTCCGAGCGGGTCATTCTCAACCCTGTAACTGTCGTCATTTTGGGGCTCCCTAGGCTTGAATATGGGGGAAGTATCCGGCGGGGAACCTCGTGTGTGAGTGAACTGCGAGGAAGTCTTAGGCGGGAGCCCCCTCCCTGTGGGGCCCGCACTTCATGTTTTTATCTGAGCGGGTCATCCTCAACCTTGCAACTGTCGTCACTTTTGGGCTCCCCAGGCCCGAACATGGAGGAAATATCAGGCGGGAGCCTCGTCTGTGAATGAAATGTGAGGAAGTCTCAGGCGGAAGTTTTTGCCCTATGGTGCCCGCACTCCATGTTTTTAATCCGAGCGGGTCATCCTCGAAACTTCGAAACTGTGATTGTCGTCACTTTTGGGCTCATGAGGCCTGAATATGGGGGAAGTATCTGGCGGGAGCCTTGTCTGTGAGTGAATTGTGCGGAAGTCTCAGGCGGAATCCCTCGCCCTGTGGGGCCCGCCCTTCATGTTTTTAATCCGAGCGGGTCATCCTCAACCCTGTGACTGTCGTCACTTTGGGGCTCCCGAGGCTTGAATATAGAGGAAGTATCAAGCGTGGAGCCTTGTGTGTGAGTGAACTGTGAGGAAGTCTCAGGCGGGAGCCCCCTCCCTATGCGCTCTTCAGAGGGCGATTCGCCCGACCCATCAGAAGAGGAGGAAGAGGAGGTGAGGACGACGACGGCGGCCGGGCGCAGGGGGAAACCCTTGCGTCCGGGCCGGGGGTGGTAACCCATCCTCGGCCGAAGCGGGAGCAGGGGGAAACCCTTGTCTCCGGGCTGGCGGTGGTAACCCATCGTCAGCCGAATCGGGGGCAGGGGGAAACCCTTGTCTCCGGGCTGGCGGTGGTAACCCATCGTCAGCCGAATCGGGCGCAGGGGGGAACCCTTGCGTCCGGGCTGGGGGTGGTAATCCATCCTCGGCCGAATCGGGCTCGCCGCAGAGCTTGGCTTCGTGCTGCCTCCCGCATGAGCGCGGCCGTGACTAGCTCGGTGCTTGCGGGGTTGTCCCAACGGCTTGCTCCCGCGCCCCAGCGGCTCGCGCGGTTGCCCCAACGGCCTGGCCCGCGGGGTTGTCCCAACGGCCGCGCGACGCGGCCATTCGAGAATGCGCCCGCGCAGGCCGAGGCGGCGACGGCGTCGAGGAAAATCGACGCGAACGCTTTTGCGCCAGACAGGAGAGGAGGTGGTGGGTGACGAAACAAGCACCAGCAGGTCGAGGCAAGGGCAATGCGGGGAGCGGGTGAGGGCCCTGCGCCAGGGCGAGAATGATAATGACGTAGAGAAGACAAGAAGGGCGCCTCACTAATCGCGAGGACGACAGTGAAGGTTATTTCCAGATTCGCCGAACGGATTTTCACGGGGGGTCTTCCCGCCGGAGTCATGAATATGGTTGGGAATATAAAGCCCGTGGCAGGAGCCTCCTGGCATATGTTTGGGATATGTTTGAATATTGGTGGATTGTTTATTGGGGATCTGGTTTGGATATTTGTGGAATATCTGTGGAGCCTGTAGGAGGACGCGCCCGACCTAAAGCAAGCCCCCTGCGTCGCTCGGCCTAGCCCGCGCCCTGCCCCCGCTGCGGCCCTGGCCGCCTCCGCGGCCGCAGCCTCCAGCGGCGCCGTGGGGGCGCGAGCGCGGCCTCTTCCCGGCGCGGGCCGGCGATCCCCGAGCGGGCCCGCATCGCATCCAGCGGTATGATTTATCATATTTTGGTCTGTTTCCTCCTCTCGGTCTCCGAAGCCTGCGTGCGGGTTCCGCTCGGGGATCGCCACTCCAATCATCGCCACACGAACTTGTCGTCGGGCATTCCAAAAAAGGCTTCGCCTTCGGCGCGTATTCGCCTTCGGCGAAACACAGCGAAAAAAATAGAGTGGCGGCGGGTCCGTCAACGAAACATTGGCGGAGGGCGGCGGAAGGAAAGCGAGGCGTCAGCATCTTCTTGGGGCTCAGGGCTGGCGGCGTCGGTCAAGTGCCCTCAGCCAGTCGTTTCCCTGTGGGCCTCCCTCCACGGGGCGCTTCAGGGCCTCGTGAGAGGGGGTGCTCTGCAGGACATATGAGCGACGCAAGAAAATGGGGTCGTCTTCCCCCACATTGGCGCGCACGCTGCTCGCGTAAGGTCTCGCGTGAGCGCCCTCGTGTCCAGTTTGGCGTGCCGCGCCGGCAGCCCGCGCACGCCGCGGCGTAAGCTCGCTGCGCCATCTCGCTTAAGACCCGTTTCTTTTCGTTGCCCATTCGGGCGTCCCCAGTATAGAGTTGGGGCCACCTTGGGTCCGGGGCCGCCCCTGTAGGCTCCAGGAGGGGTGTTTTGGTTTTGGGGGGGGGAGCGAGAGGGGGCACGGGCACAAGGGGGGGCTGAGGAGCAGGAGCAGCGGGGCGATGCGGCACGCGGGTGGCACGACGGGGTCGAGAACGAGAGCAGTGAGAGGGCGAGGAGGGATGATGAGGAGGGGGAAGAGGCGGCGGAGGAGGAGGAGGAAGAGGAGGAGGAGGAGGAGGAGAGGAGGCATAATGAGAGGGAGAAGGAATCAGAAGGAGCGGGTCGGTCTTGGCGAGGCTGGCCAGAGGATGAGAAGGAGGAGGAGGAGGAGGAGCAGAAGGCATCATGACCAGCGGGGAGCGCCAGCGTCAGAAATATTGGAGGCATGGGCGCAGGCGGAGATGGACAGGGAGAGGGAACGGGGATAAGGCGGCGGAGATGTAAAGGGCGAAGGGGAAGATGGCTGAGGTGGAGGTTGACGACGACGATGTCGGGGATAATGATGATGGTGATGGTGATCACGATGTTGTCTGTTTCGATGATTGTTAGGGTCTTGGTCACGATGATAATGGTGATGCTGCTGATGCTGCTGATGATGATAATGGTGATGCTGCTGATGCTGCTGATGATGCTGATGATGCTGATGCTGATGCTGCTGCTGATGATGCTGATAATGATGATGATGATGATGATGATGATGATGATGATGATGATGCTGATGATGATGATGATGATGATGCTGATGATGATGATGATGATGAATATGATGATGCTGATGATGATGATGATGATGATGATGATGATAGTGATGATGATGATGATGATGGTGATGCTGGTGATGATGATGATGATATTCATGCTGCTGATGATGCGGATGACGACGATGATGATGATGATGATGCTGGTGGTGATGGTGATGATGAAGATGCCGGTGGTGCTGGTGATAATGATGATGATGCCGATGCTGATGATGAGGAGGAGGAAGAGGAGGAAGATGATGCTGACGAGCATAATGATTGTGATGATGACGATGATGATGGTGACGATTATGATGATGCTTACGATGCTGATGATGATGGCGATGACGATGATGATGATGATGCTGATGATGGAGATGAGTATTCTGATCATGATGATGCCGCTGCTGATGATGATGATGTCGATGATGGCGACGATGATACTGGTATTATGATGATGACACTGTTTTGTTGATGATGGTGCTGATGATGGTGATCACGACGATGGCACTATTGATGATGATGCTGGGGATAAGGATGAGAATCATGTTGAATATCATGATGGTAAGGATGATGATGATGATGATGATGACGATGATGATGATGATGATGATGCTTATGCTATCGGTGATGGTGATGATGATGTCAATGATACTAGTGATGATGATGATGATGATGATGATGATGATGATGATGATGATGATGATGATGATGATGATGTTAACGATGATGAGCATGATGATGACGATTATGCCGCGAATGATGATAATGCTGCTGATCATGGTGGTTCTGACGATGATGATGATGATGATGATGATGATGATGATGATGGTGGTGGTGGTGGTGATGATGATGTTTATGATGGTGTTTATGCTGATGCTGATGCTGCTCCTGATAATGATGAGGATGGCAATGATTGTGGTTGTGGTCGGATGATGATGATGGGGATTGTGGCGATGGTGGTGGTGGCGTGATGATGATGACGACGATGATGGTAATGGTAATGATGATGGTGAGGTTGACAATGATGCTAGTGCACGGGCTGAGGCTGGGGCCAGTGTTGAGGTTGGTGGTGGTGGTGTTGCTGCTGATGCTGCTGCTGATGATAATCATGATGGTGATGGTGATGATGATTCTGAACATGATGATGACGCTGCTGCTGCTGCTGCTGCTGCTGCTGCTGATGATGATGATGATGATGATGATGATGATGATGATGGTGATGATGATGATGATGATGATGATGATGATGATGATGCTGGTGATGATTGTACGGCGACGGCCTCGGTGACCGTGACGATGACAGACGGCTACGACGACGACGACGTGGATCATGGTGCCGGCCCGCCCCCCTTTTGCGCGACTCGCGCAGCTGGCAGGCGCCCCGGCCCGCGCCGGACGAGCAGGCGGAGGACGCGCCCCTGCGCCGGTTCTCGCGACCTCCTCGGCTCGGGGCCCGGCGGTTTGTACAGGCCAGGCTCCCTCGATAGCCATGACAGACAGCACGACGGAAGGTTTTTCACGATGTTCGGCGTCCTTGCTGGGCCTCGGGGCCGTGAACGACAACGACTCGGGAGGAAGAGCAGGTCCTGGGGAAAGGGTCGAGACCTTGGGGGGTCGACGTGATGGCCAAGTCCTAACGTCGGGTCCAGGAAGTCAGGGGCAGCACTCGGGGGTGGCGGACGTTTCGGGGTCCTTCCCTGAGGCCAGGAGCTTTGGGACAGCGCGTCGCTCCGCCGATGCTGGCCCACCACGCTGCGGCGCGGCACGCTGTCCACCTTCCATCAGGAGGGGAAAAAACACACAGGCACAATCAATCGTCGACTCCCCAGAAAAGATGGGAAAACACGGGAAGTGGTGGGGAAGACAAAAACCAAGAACATATGGGGAAATATGGGGAATCCTTATTCTGTGTCCCAGGGCCCCTTCCTTCCAGCCCTGCGGGCGTCGACGCCTCGATTTTCGCCTATCCTCCCGCCCCGCGGAGCCGAGCGACACGCCAGCCGCTCGCAGGGCACCGCGCGTCGCCGGGGCCGCCGCGAGGGCACGCCGCGCAGAGAGTTCCTCACCGCAGTGTGTCTCCCAGGAGGGGAAAAAACGCACAGACACAATTCATCGACGATCCCCAGGAAAATATAGGAAGATATGGGAAGTGGGGGGGAAGACACAAGCCCCGAAGATATGGGAAACTATGGGGAATCTTTTTATTTGTGTGTATTTATTTGCGTGTCCGGGGGCCCCATTTAAAAACTGCATGATGGAGCAGCACTTCTCGGAGGCCCGCGCCGGTGTCTCGTCGCGGAGACCGTGGGTTTTCCCAGGCGGCGCCCCCAGCGTCGCCCCCCCGGGTCGGTATGTCCAGCACGCGTCCACGAAATCCGCGCGGGCCTCCAGAGGTGCATGCTCTGCTCATGCAGATGTTTCTTCTTCTTTACCTTATTCCTCCTCTTCTTGTGTTTCTTTATCAATATTATTCTTATTACTATCATTATTATCATTATTATCATTATTTTTATCATTATTATTATTATTATTATTAAGATGCTTCGTTTTTTGTATGTTTCCTTCTTCTTCTTCTTCTTCTAGTCAAGGCCCCCCCCCTCGCCCTGCCCCCTGGTGTGGCGTGCCGACAGCAGTTTTTTCCAATTGGTGAACTTTGAGCGAGGCTGGCAGCGTCGTGCAACATGACTCCCTACGGGTGAGCGAAACAATCCCAGAGATAATCAAGTGCAACGCAGAATGTGTGACAGAGCGCCAGAAGGTGAGCAAGGGTAGTCTCGCAAGGGAGCTTAGCCAGGATGCCCTGACGGAGTAGACACGCAGGGTAACCCCCGCCCACTACGAACTCGTCTACCCCAATCCCATCCCATGTCAGTGCCCTCACCGAGGGACAGTACGGTGGGCGCCGACAGCAGTCCTCTTCCTCCTCCTCCTCCTCCTCCTCCTCGTCCTCCTCCTCCTCCTCCTCCTCCTCCTCCTCCTCCTCCTCAGCGTGCTTCCCCTGCTATTGCTCCCCCCCTCCTTCTCCTCCTCTTCCTCCTCCTCCTCCTCCTCCTCCTCCTTCTCCTCCCCCTCCTCCTACTCCTCCTCCTCCTCCTCGTCCTCCTCCT
>CAUYUJ010009820.1:0-5000 GCA_963575745.1 Prorocentrum cordatum
GACTACTACTACTACTACCACCATTACTGCCACTAATACTACGACTACTCGGCTTACCCGAGGCCCACTTTAAACTTACCCTGGGCCTACCCTAAGCTTGCTTTCGGCTTGCCTTCGGCTTGACTTGGGCTTGCCCGAGGCTTGCCCCGCGCCTACCCTAAGCCTACCCTAGGCTTACCCCACGCTTACCTTACGTCTAACTTGGGCTTTCCCGAGGCTTGCCCTGGGGTAAGCCTGGGCTCGCCCTAAGCTTACCCTAGGCTTACCCTACGCTTACTTTACGCCCGCCCTGGGCTTAACCTACGCGCGCCATAGGCATGCCCCAAGCCCACTTTAAGCCTACCTTGAACTTACCCTGGGCGTGCCCTAGGCTTGCCCTAGGCCCACCCTAGGCTTACCCTGGGCTTGCCCCAAGCTTGCCTCAAGCTTGCCTGAGGCCTGCCCCAGGCCTACCTTGAGCTTACCCTAGGCTTTCCTTAGGCTTGCCTTTCGCTTGCCTTGGGCTTGCCCCAGGCCTACCCTGGGCTTACCTTGGGCTTGCCTTGGTGCTACCTTAGGCCTCCCCTCGACTTAATTAACCCTAGGCTTGCCCTGCGCTTACCCTGAGCTTGCCTTTAACCTTCTCTGGGCTTACCTCGGGCTTGCTCTGGGCTTGCCCTGGGCTTGCCCTGGGCCTACCCTAGGCTTACCCTAAGCGTGCCCCAGGCTTGCCCTAAGCCTCCAAGCCTGCCCGAAGCTAACCTGAAGCCGACTTTTGGCTTAACTTGCGCCTGCCCTGGGCTCGCCCCGCGCTTGCAGTAAGCCTGGCCTAGGCCTACCCTAAGCCTACCCTTAGCTTAGCCTGGGCTTGCCTTTTGGCCTGCCCTGCGATTTGCCCTGCGCTCACCCTAGGCGGTGACGGGCCCACGGGGGGCAGGCCCGCCCACCCCCCCCCCCCCGAGTGCGGGCTGCATTGAAGGGGCAGGAATGCGGGGAGGCGGGCCCATAGGAATATGCAAGACATGGTGCAGCGGCCAGGTCCCTCGATTAGACTTCGCCTGGCAGGGCGCCTGGCGTGGCTGGGTTCAACTCCGCCCCCCCCTCCCCCCCCACCCCGCGCGGCCCGCTCCACGGGAGGTGGGCCCACTCGCACGCCTGCTAGGCGCGGGCCCACGGGAGGTGGGCCCGCCCCCACGCCTGCCAGGCGCGGGCCCACGGGAGGTGGGCCCGCCCCCACGCCTGCTAGGCGCGGGCATCCCAGGAGGTGGGCCCGCTCCCACGCCTGCTGGGCGCGGGCCCGCGGGGGGTGGGCCCGCCCCCACGCCTGCGAGGCGCGGGCCCAAGGGAGGTGGGCCCGCCCCCAAGCCTGCTAAGCTTGGGCCCGCGGGAGGTGGGCCCGCTCCCACGCCTGCTAGGTGCGGGCCCGCGGGGGGAGGGCCCGCTCCCACGCCTGCCAGGCGCGGGCCTGCGGGAAGTGGGCCCGCGCCCACGCCTGCTAAGCGCGGGCCCACGGGAGGCGGGCCCGCTCCCAAGCCTGCTGAGCGCGGGCACGCGGGAGGCGGGCCCGCTCCCACGCCTGCTAAGCTTGGGCCCGCGGGCGGCGGGCCCGCCCCCGCGCCTGCTAGGCGCGGGCCTGCGGAATGCGGGCCCACTCCCACGCTTGCTAGGCGCGGGCCCACGGGAGGTGGGCCCGCGCCCGCGCCTGCTCGGAGAGGTGCGGGGATGGAAGTGGTGCGAGTCGTGTGCCTCCGATCGGGGACGGTTGGGGCCCGCGTACCCGGCGCCGATGTGCTAGGCGCGGGCCAGCGGGAAGTGTTCCGGCGCCCAATCCTGCTGAAGCGCGGGCCACGGGGGTGTTGGGCCCGCTCCCACTCCTGCTGGCGCGCGGAGCACTGCCCGCGGGAGGTGGGCCCGCTCACGCGCCTGCTAGGCGCGGGCCCGCGGGGGGGGGGCCCGCCCCCACGCCTGCCAAGCGCGGGCCCACGGGCCGCTCCCACGCCTGCTAGGCGCGGGCCCGCGGGCGGCGGGCCCGCTCCCACGCCTGCCAGGCGCGGGCCTGCGGGAGGTGGGCCCGCCCCCGCGCCTGCCAGGCGCGGACACATGGGAGGTGGGCCCGCTCCCGCGCCTGCTGGGCGCGCGCCCACGGGGGGTGGGTCCGAGCACGTGCCTACCCGAAGCTTGCCCCACGCCTGCCCCAAGCCTACCCTAGGCCTACCCTACGCCTGCCCTGCGCCTACCCGAGGCTTGCACTAGGGCAAGCCTAGGCTCGCCCTGCCGACCTGGGCGCCGATGAGCGTCACTTTCCCATCAGCCGCTTTGACATTTTGCCGCACTCCCCCCACCGCACCATGCGCAGCCGTGGATACAATCGAATGCACTGGAACTTCCTGAGCGGGCCCGCCCCCGCGCCTGCTAGGCGCGGGCCCACGGAAGGTGGGCCCGCCCCCGCGCCTGCTAAGCGCGGGCCCCGCGGGGGGGTGGGCCCGCTCCCACGCCTGCTAGGCACGGGCCCGCGGGGAGTGGGTCCGCCCCCACGCCTGCCAGGCGCGGGCCTGCGGGAGGTGGGCCCGCGCCCACGCCTGCCAGGCGCGGGCCCACGGGGGGTGGGCCCGCCCCCACGCCTGCTAAGCGCTAGGCGCCCCCGCAGCCTCCAGATGCTTTCCAGGAGACCCTGAATTGATGGCGCCAGCGAGCTTGGGGCCGCAAGGTCCTTGGCTTCTGGCACAGCAGGCACAGGCACAGCAGACACAGGCATCTCCTCCCCTCCCCCCGCCTGCCTGAGGCAACGCAGTGAAATGGGAAAGTGCAATAGAATAGGGCGAGCAGACTACGCAATAACCCTCCCTTCCTTGGAAGAATATCGACATCGTAGTCAAATGGGGCATTTCACCTCCCACATTCTGACCTTCTTGGGTTCAATTCCTGGTGGTGCCTGTGGGGCCTACTTGCTGGAGGTTGTCATGGCATTGACAGTGACATTTCAGGGGAAATCACTGTAGAAAGGATTCTGTGCAAGTAAAGCCTTTTTGATCTCTGTAGAGCTTTGCGTACCGAGGAATTCTGGTATTTAGATAAATGAGCGCCGTGTGCGGGGACGCGCTGCGCAGAGGCAAGAAAAATTCGGGGCCCCTGGATGAAACCGAAGGGCCCCCGGAGTTTGGGAGATTGCCCCATTTTACTACAATGTCGATATTATTTCAGGGAAGGGGGGTGTGGGCTTAGTCTGCTCGCCCCGTTCTATAGCATTTTCCCATTTCACTGCGTTGCCTCAGGCAAGCGGGGGGGGGGGGAAGCAGAAGCAGCAGCAGCAGGGGCAGCGCCCCCTATTTGTTTTGCATTTTTGTCCTGGTGAGGGCTGCAGCCTCAAGGCCTTGCAGGCACACCAGAGGGTCGCGCGCATCTGCGTCTGACAGGGGGGCCCTGTGCCAGGCGCCCACCTTGCATGGGGGCCCCATTCCTGATGGTGCCTTTGGGGCCTGCTTGGGAGCGCAGGACGGCCCCGCGCACCCCCCGCCCCCTGGGGACAACTGGAGCTTCCTGGGGGCTGGGCTGGCTCTGCTGGGGCGGGGCCTGCGGGGGCTGGGCGCGGCCCTGAGGCAGCTGCGGGGCCACGCATCTGGAAGCGGAAGCGGAGGCAACGCAAAATCCATCGAGCAGCCGGGCTTGTAAGACCACGCCCGGCCTCGGAAACAACAGCCAGAAAACGGCACCACCCAGACACGGAAAACAACAACCAAACAGAAAACAAAAACACATCCGGACACGGAAACAAACAAAGACAGACAGATCACGAGACGGCTGGACACGAAACATAACAACGAAAACCACGCAAATGGCCAAGGCCACGGGAAAATAAGAACAACCAGGACACGGAAACAACCAAGTGCAGCCGCCGAGACACGGAAACAACACAAATGGGATAGCGTGCCTGCGCGGGCACGATATCCCACTTAGCCTGGGGCCGAAACCGCCGCTCGCGGAAAACAACATAAAAATGCCCAGACGCTGGAAAACGCATTGAGTGAGAGGCGGCCCAGAGACGAGAAACAATGAAGGACAGACCAGACGTAGAAACGTCAACAAACCCTGACACGGACAACAAAGAAGATCACAAGACGGGTAGGCGCGGAAAACAAAAAAAACTGCAAAAACATACATAAAAAACTCATGGAGAGCACAGCGGCCGAGACACGGAAACTAAAAAGAAACAGACGCGTAAACAACACCCAAAAAAATGCACCGCACAGACACGGAAAACAACAACGAAACAGAAACCAATACGTCTGGATGGGGTTAGCGTGCTCGCGCGGGCACGCTATCCTTGCCAATTCGGCGAACATAATACGTAGTCTGGGGCTGAGGCGGCCCAGACGGAATGGCGCCCGCGGAACACATTTCAAACATGATGCCCAAAAGACAACAAAAAATGAACGCAAGACGGCCGAGAAAAGGGACACACAACACGCATGCGCAACAACGACGCGAGGGATTCTTCTGTGCACGCTATCCCTCTGACAGGGCTTCCTCCGTGCACGCTATCCCCATGGTGGGGGATAGCGTGCAATAAGCGGGCCGGCGGCGCCACTTTCCACGCTATCTTTCCGCCCCCAACCGTACATTGAAACATCAAGAATAATCGAGACTCTGGCCGAAAACCTAAGTTTTCTCACGCATCGCCCAAGGTGCAGCTGTTTTAGAGGGGGAAGGGCCTGCCATCCACCCCAGCCACCGGCATCATCTCGCCGCTTGTCGCGGGGTTCTCTGGTGTCGGCGGTGCGGATGTTGGCGGCTTCGGGCCTCTCGGGAATTCCAAGCAGCCTTGCACCCCACCCCGCAGTAGCCGGAGCGGGGGGGAATAAGGCCATGTTGAAGCTCACCAGAGAGCAGCTCGCACCGGGCCTCAGAGCGTGGCCCGTGGGTAGCTCGTGAGCCCCAGTGATCCTCCTGGTGCGCAGGGATTGGGACTGTCCGAGGGGCGCGCGCGCGCGCGGAGGAGGAGGAGGAGGAGGAGGAGGAGGAGG
>CAUYUJ010009820.1:10000-31990 GCA_963575745.1 Prorocentrum cordatum
CTCCCTATCCCTGTCCCAACCCCCCCTGCGATGCCGCAGGAAGAGCAGGATGGCACGGGAGCTCGAGAAGCTGCAGCAGGGGAGGACGTCACCAACCCTGGCACGCGGCGAAGGAGAATGAGATCGGAGGAAAGGGGCAGGGAGGGAGGAGGGAGGAGGGAGGACGCAGGACGGAAGAGGCAGGGAGGGAAGGGAAGAAGGCAGAGAGGGAGCAGGCAGAGAGGGGGAGCAGGGAGAAGGTCAAAAGTAGAGGCCGGCAACGCAGCCGCGTTCAGACCTGACAGCAGCTGCCGCAAAACGCCCACAATCCCGCGCCTCGATCTCGCCTGCGATCGCGGACGCCTCCGACTCTGGCGTGCCGCACTCCTGGGGGGGCAGGCACCAGCCGTCGTCGCTGGCCGATCACGGGCGCACACTCTTTCGCTTGAGGAGGAGGGGGGCGCGGCCACAGAGCTGCACCCGCCTCGGCCTCGACCGAGGGGTGCTCCCATTCGAGCGGGGACCCCCATCCGACAATACACACCCATAGGCCCAGCTGAATTCCACCCCGGGAAATCTAGGGGTCGCATAGGTATAGATGCTGGTTGTCAGCTCATGAGAACGAGCGTGCCGAATGCGTGAGGAGAAGAAGAGGCGAGGAGAGAGCGTGGGCGCACGCTTGCGCTGGAGGCCTGGGGCCGCGAGAGAGCCGACGCGAGCATGGCGTGAGCGGAAGTGAGGCGCGTGACGAGCACGGCGCGCGCGGCGCGCACGGCGTGCGTGCGTTGTCGCATCGTGCACGACGTGAGCGCCAAGCTGCGACCACACACCAATGACCGGCTTTGAACAGCAATGCCTCGTGGTCCTGCTCCTGCTGGTCATCCTTTCCTCCTCATCCTCATCCTCATCCTGATCACAATCATCATCATCATCATCATCATCATCATCATCATCATCATCATCATCATCATCATCATCAACATCATCAACAACATCATCATCAGCATCATCATCATCATCATCATCATCATCATCAGCATCATCATCAGCATCAGCATCATCAGCAGCAGCAGCAACACAGCATCAGCAGCAGCAGCATCGTCATCATCACAATCAGCATCATCATCAGCAGCATCATCACCATCATCATAATCATCATAATCATCATCATCAACAACAGCATCATCATAATCATCATCATCACCAGCAGCAGCATCATGAACAGCAGTAGCAACATCGTCATTAACACAATCATCAGCATCACACAATCATCAGCAGGACAATCATCATCGTCGTCGTAGTCATCGTCATCGTCATCATAATCATCATCATCACCTCGTCCTCATCTTCAGCATCCTCGCGACAACACTCAACCTCATCGTCATCAGTATCATCATCACCATCATCATCGCCATCATCGTCATCATGGTCATCATCGTCGCCATCATCATCACCACCATCACCGTATTCATCACCATCACAATCATCAAGTTGACATTCCCCGTCATCGTCATCAGCAGCATCATCAGCAGCATCATCGTTATCGTGCTCGTCATCATGCTCATCATCATCATCATCATCATCATCAGCAGCAGCATCATCATCATCATCATCATCATCATCATCATCATCATCATCATCATCATCATCACCATCAGCGTCATCGTCATCATCATCACCATCATCATCATCAGCATCATCCTCATCCTCTCACTGCACTCCCTCCTCCTCCTCCTCCGCCTCATCCTCCTCATCAGCATCATCATCAGCATCATCAGCATCAGCATCATAATCATCATCAGCATCACCATGATCCTGTTCATCACCCGCATCATCAGCATCCTCACTACCACCCTCAACCTAATCATCACCATCACCGTGACCCTCATCATCATCAGCATCATCCTCATCCTCATCAGCATCATCAACACCTTCTCCTTCCCCACCATCAGCAATACAGGCATCACAACCATCACCGTCCTCATCATCATGATCAGCATCATCATCATCAGCATCAGTATCATCGTCATCACCAGCATCATCATCATCATCATCATCCTCATCATCATCGCCAACATCAGCATCGTCATCATTAGCACTATCATCATCATCATCAGCATCATCATCATCATCATCATCATCATCATCATCAGCATCATCATCATCATCATCATCATCATCATCATCACCAACAGCATCATCATCATCATCATCATCATCATCACTGGCATCCTCACCAGCATCAGCATCAGCATCAGCATCACAATGAGCAGCAGCATCGTCGCCATCGTCATCGACGTCGTCACCATCACCATCACCATCACCATCACCATCACCATCATCCCCTTCCTCATCAAAATCATCATCATCAACATCATCAGCAGCAGCAACAGTATCAGCATCGTCGTCGTCATCGTCGTCATCGTGATGAACATCGTAATTATCATCATCATCATCATCATCATCATCATCAGCGTCATCAGAATCATCATCAGCATAATCAGCATCATCATCAACATCGGCATCATCATCACTATCAGCATCATCACCATCACCATGACCATCATCGTCATCATCATCAGCATCACCATCATCATCAGCAGCAGCATCGTCGCCATCGTCATCGTCGTCATCACCATCACCATCACCATCCCCATCATCAGAATGCCCATCTTCATCATAATCATCATCATCATCATCATCTTCAGCAGCAGCAGCAGCATCATCAACATCATCGTCGTCATCGTCATGAGCATCGTCATCATCATCAGCAGCATCATCTGACTTCCCTCCCCCTCCTCCTCCTCCTCATCATCATCATCACTATTACCATCATCATCAACATCATCATCATCATCATCATCATCCTCATGCTCACCACCATCATCGTCCTTTCCACCAGCACTTTCATCATCATCATCATCATCAGCATCATCATCAGCATCATCATCAGCATCATCATCATCGTCATCACCATCATCATAATCATCATCATCACCACCACCATCTTCATCATCATCACCAGGCCGTTCTCGTGTGTTGAAGGGAAGACGACGAGGGTGAAAAGAGTGCGTGGGGGGGCTGGACCTCAGAGCACATTCTCTTGGATCGATAGCCACAGTGACAGCGGTGGTGGCGGCTGTCGTGGCAGCAGCGGCGGCGGCACGATGGCGACGCTCACAGCCTACTGCAAGCCTCGGGGTGCGGAAAGGGGAGGGGCACGAGCCGCCCCTCCCTGCGGGTGACGATCTGCAGTCAACAGCAGCAACTCCGACCAGAAGTTGCCCGAGCACATGCAACACGATCCAGCGCTCCAAGAAACCAGCGCAACATAGAGCGCATATGCGCCTCACCGTATTTTCTCACATGCGACGTTAGCTGTTCTCCAGCAGTGGTTGTGATCTTGTCAACTGGCTATGTCCATCCGGGCTGCATGAGAATGCCCCGGACAGCGAAACCCCGCCAACCCTCTGGGCATAGGTGGAAAAGGATAAAAGCTCTTCCGACACACCGCATTTCACATTGGGGACGCGGTTCAATCACCTCACGCACACACACACACACACCATCCCTAAGAATCTAAACAGGGGGTCATCGGCAGATGGAGTGTCCGAAATAATCGTGGTGAATCTAAAAAAATGTCCACGACGGTGCAATATAGCCCAAGCTGGTAGACATGGCCAAGCATGACTCCAAACGCCCTACGGAAACTCCAAGATGGCTCTCAGGTGGCCCCCGATAATCCGAAGGAAGCCCTCCAGAAGCCCTCTCTTTTCAGTTCCCGATGAGCCTCTGAGGCCTGAAGATGGCCCTGAGATGGCCCCAACAATGACCTGGAAGGGCCCAACAGGACCCCATAGTCTCCCAGGAGCACCCCAAGAGAATCGCAAGGGAGCCCCGTCTTTCGGCTTCGAGAGGGTGAAGGCTGATTAACGCCGCCCCCTTTTTAACTGGTGGCGTCCAGAACAGCCCCTCGGTGGCCCGAAAGTACCTCAAACGGACCCCAAGAGAACTCCAAAAAGGCCCCAAAGCTATCCTACACGGCCCCTGGGGAGTCCCAGGATGCCTCGAAGATGTGGTTGCCTGGTGTCCCTCATCGTTGTTTCACTGGTGTTCATCCGCGTCCCTTCTCGCGACGACTGGCCTGAGAATCGTTTCTGGATGAGCTGGCGGGGATGCGAGACGCATCAAGACTTCTCCGCCTCGTCCTACTCCCTCCTCTTGCCAGAGCCAGCGCGGTCTGTGGTCCTCCTCCTCCTCCTCCTCCTCCTCCTCCTCCTCATCATCATCATCATCAGCAACAGCAGCAGCATCATTATCATCATCAGCAGCAGCATCCTCATCATCGTCATCCTCCTCCTCCTCCTCCTCCTCCTCCTCCTCATCATCATCATCATCATCATCATCATCATCATCATCATCATCATCATCATCATCATCATCATCATCATCATCATCATCATCATCATCATCATCATCATCATCATCATCATCATCATCATCATCATCATCATCATCATCATCATCATCAGCATCATCATCATCATCATCATATCATCATCATCATCACCACCACCACCACCATCATCATCATCATCATCATCATCATCATCACATCATCATCATCATCATCATCATCATCATCATCATCGGCCTAATCCTCATCCTCCTCCTCCTCCTCCTCCTCCTCCTCCTCCTCCTCCTCCTCCTCCTCCTCCCCTCCCACTCTTCCTCCTCCTCCTCCTCCTCCTGCTCCTCCTCCTCGTCATCATCATCTGCAAAAGCGCCCAGTGCAGCAGCGCGGTGTCCCACAGAAGCGGCGGCGGGCACTGCGCTGCGTCCTGCCAGGTGGGGGGGGGGGCGCTGGACGGAGCGCATCCTGGCCGTCCGAGGATGCCGAGGCAGTGCACCCTGTTACCATCCTCGGGCTTAGCTCTACCCCTGAAGACGACAAGCCCAATGCGATGACAAGTTTAGGGACGTGCGTTCAGAAACTGAAGGGATCCTTGAGTTCGGCACCGAAGGAAGGAGCTGCAAATCCGCCGATCCGGCGTGTGAGTTTCTGAGAGCGTGGACTTGAGCTCGCTCAAGCGGGGGGGGGGGCCCACAGGCCCCCAAGAAGCCCCCAGGAGGCTCTAGACGGGGGGGGGACGCCATTCCCGACGCAGTTAGTGCTCGGGGGCGGGGTGGCCCACAGGCCCCAAGAAGCCCCCAGGAGGTCCCAGAAGGCCCCCAAGAGGCCCGAAAGAGGCCCCGAGAGGCCCCAAAACGACCCCCAAGAGGCTTCCCCAGGTCCCTTGCTCAATCCCCTGAGCCTCAGTCCTCAAGCCTGAGGATTCTGAATTGGCCCGGACCCCGAGCTCTCAAATCTCTTGAGGCTCCCCGCGCGCCCTCTGGGGCCCCAGAATGTTCTCGCATGACTTGTTCGAGCCCAAGAGAGGCCCAAGACGGGCCAACAGGGCCACAAGAGGCCCTCAAGACGGCCCAAGAAAGCCACGAATCACCGAACGATCGGTCCAAGACGCCCAAGATGGCCCCATGGCCATTACCATGATAAACATCATCATCATCATCATCATCATCATCATCATCATCATCATCATCATCATCATCATCATCATCATCATCATCATCATCATCATCATCATCATCATCATCATCATCATCATCATCATCATCATCATCATTATCCAAAGCTCCCCGGATCGGCGGCACTGACCAGAGGCCAGCACAATCATAGCGATAGAAATATGTTACAGGCGGGTAAACCTGGGGTAGATCTCGCTCCTCGGGGGCGTCGGTCTGGCCTCGGTAGCCCCGTGGGCACGCCAGGGACCCTGAGATATAGGGCGTCGCAATGTTGCTCACGCCAAGGTCGCCCAACTTCGGGCCTTGGGGCCATCACAGGTCGATCCAGTTCTAAAAATGCCGCAGGAAGATGGGGTCCAAGGCTCTGGTCGCGGTTTCCCGCGATGTGGCCCCGCGAGCACGCTAGGGGCCCGTGGACCTGGCGCGAGGGCCCCCGGGCGTGACGCTGGGCCTCAGGTCGACGGGGCCCGACAAACGGTCGCACCCAAGATGCCCGGAAGGCGCGCCCTGCAACCAGATGCGTCTACGCACGCCTCCGACGCCAGGGAAACGAAGAATGGCATGAACAGGATACTTCGGAGGTCCGCGCGGATTTCTCGAATCCGGGCTGGACCCCCCAGGCGGCGCCTCCGGCGCCGCCTCTGGCGCGCTCCGCGTGCCGGAGAAGGGGTTCCAGCGCGGAACCGAGAAATCCGCGCGGACCTCCGAGTTATGTTTATATCATTGTTTGTTCCCCTACTGTAGCCAGATGCGTCCACGCACGCCTCCGATACGTGGGCTTCAGATGAGTTGCGCCGAGTTGTTGCACAGGAGCAGTGCGTGCGCAAGCAAGACCAACGTGATGAAAGCGTTGCCTCGCAACCAGAGTGAGGTCATCGCTTTCCCCCAGCCCCCGCGCAGGAGATCTCGCCCACCTTCCTCGTCAAACTCAATCCCATCATAATATGATTGTCAACACCACTCTCAGCATGGGTCTCCTTATCACCCTCCTCGTCAACATTGACATCACGTTCATCGCCCATTCATCGTCGCCCACATCCTCACCTACACTCACCATCATCACACGCATCCTCATGCCGACTCCCACCGTGATCACTCGCATCAACACCACCCTCACTCTCGCCTCAATTTCGCCCCCCCCCCATCGCCCCCCTCATCGCCATCAGTCTCAACTCGCGGCTCTTCGCAATATAACACACGGAAACAGAGCCTGCTACTTCAGGCATGCCACCATCCACAGGGCGAGCGCTCGCACAAAAAGAAGCATGTTGATGACAACACCGATGACGTAGGCGAACGCCCGGGGCAAGTAAACGTTGATAGCCAACATCAAGTGGAAGATCAAGCGAGCCACTATGAACAAGATGCAAGATACGCTTACACACGGAACTTCAAATGCGATCAAACGGCCAATCGCGGCAAGAAACCCTGGAAATGCTTCATGCGCATTCTTATGGCCAGACCACATTATGGCTGAAAAGCCTAGGAGCTCATCTTTCCGTTGGCGAGGATTTGTATCGTCGAACTGCCCTGGAGAACATACCCATGCTGTGTAGTAGAAAACAAAATGGAATGACAATACTGCGAGGAGCCAGATTACATCTACCGAACTCCAAACGCTCCGTTTATCCTCCCAATCGCCTCCTCCGCCTCCTCCTGTTCCTCCTCCTCCTCCTCGTCCCCACCGTCCCCACCTCCTCCACCTCCACCTCCTCTTCTGTTTACTATGTTTCGTCTCCTTCTTCATAATATTATTCTTATTACTAACATTCGTATTATCATTACTCGTATTCGTCGCCCCCTGATTATTATTATCATTATTTTTCGCATCATTGATATTATTGGTAGTACTCGTATACATATCCTGATGATTAGTATTCCTAATGTTGTTAGTTTTATCATTGTCATTCGTATTTATGTAGTGGTTTACTTGTTATACCTTGCTGTATTAGTAGTAACAGTGTGCTTAGTCTTAGTACTAGTCGAAGACTTCTGTGCGTTAATATTGTTATCAGTAGGGAAAGTATTGTTAATGTTCTGTACTACTATTAAAGTAGCTAGTAGTTGGCACTATCAAAAATATGATTCACATTGCTCGTGTTAGCATTGCTTGTAGTATTGCTTGTAGCCGTACCATTGTCAATGATGTACTCATTATTATCAATAATACTAACAGTGTCCATGTTCTTACTTTACCTACTATTCAAAATAGTATGTTTAGTTTTAGTAGTATTAGTATTAGTTTGATAAGTGATACAATGACGAATACTTATAATATTACTGATACTAATACTAAGACTGATACGATCACGAGTAATATTACTCTTACGATTAATATTACTAAAACTAGCACTGATACTATTTCGATTGCCAATACGATTGCTAGTGCGACTACGATCACTAATACTAGTACTGTTACGATCACGATTACGATACATGTTGCTATTGCTCTTACTGATACTGCTACTAGTACGATTACTATTACGATTAGGTTTACTATTACTGTTATTATTACGCGTACGATTACGACTGCGATTGCTAATGCTAATACTGTTATGATTACTGGTACGGCTACTATCACTGTTACTATGCTTAATATTGATATCACTATTACTATTACCAATACGATTACTGATGTTATTACGATTACGATTACTAATCCTACTACTAGTACCATTAACAATACTATTAATAGTACCACTACTACGATTAAGATTACTATTACGATTACCATTACTACTACTACTACTACTACTACTACTACTACTACTACTACTACTACTACTACTACTACTACTACTACTACTACTACTACTACCATTACTAGTACTATTACTAGTACGTTTACGAATACTAGTATTATTCGTATTAGGAACATCGCGCGAGCTTCGCGCGCGCTCCAGTTCTAGCCCAGGCCGGGGGGGCGCTGGGAGATCTTGGACAGCGCTATCAAGCACAGGCGCGTAACATAGTCGTGCCTGCTGAGGTCCTGAGGGACCCTTGGGGACCTCTTTGGTCTTCGTGGGGGCATCTGAAGGGCTTCTGGGAGGTTCTCCGTGCTTCCTCAATTTGCTGTTGGAGGCACCTTTTGGGTGCTTCTTGGGGCGGCGTCTCGGGGCTTCTTGGGGTCCCTTGGGAGCATCGTCAGGGTTCTCCGGGCAGTCGGAAGGTGATGTTCTGTAATCTGAAGCCGTCATTGGCCGTCTTGGCTGCGTGGAGGCCTGACTTGAGGGCGCCTGGTGCCACACTCAGGCAATCCGGAAGCCTCTGGGGACCTCCTGCAGACAGGTTTGATGCATCGAGGGCACTGTTGGGCAATCTGGGGGCCCCTGGTACGTGTCCTTGGGGCCTTTTGGGGCCACTTGGGAGGCTTATGGGGGCCTCGTCGGCCACTTGGGGACTCTTGGGGCCTTCTTTGGGCCTCTTGGGGCGGAAGACTCTGACGTTGGGATCGCGTTCCCATTCTTGGGCATCTCTTGGGACCGTCTTGGGGCCCTCTCGGGCCGTCTTGGGCGCCTCAGGCACCGTCTTGGGGCCTCGTGGGCCGTCTCGGGGCCCTCTTCGAGGCCTCTTCGGCTGTCGTGGAGCAGTCTTGGGGGCCTCTTGGGCCGTCTTGGAGCGTCGGGATGCCAAAAGGCTGAAACGCTGAAATGCACCAAAAACCAAAAAGAAAAATCAGTGATTCGGGCTTCTTGGGGCCCTTTTGGGAGTGCGGTCTATCTGGAGGCCATCTTGGGCCAGTTAGAACGATAACTCCGCGATAGTAGGCCTCCCAGTGGCCTCTCGCACAGTAGGCCTCCTGGAGGCCTCTCGCGGCCCTTTTCATCCGTGTTGGGGATGTCTTGGGCGGTCTGGAAGCGTCCCTGGCGCCCCGACATCCCCATGGCGCGTCGGGGGCCCCCCGGCTCGGTCCAGGTATATATACCTATACGACCACCCTTCGGGTGATAAGGAGGTTCGGGGGGGAACCAACGTCTCACTCGATCGGTCTCACTATCGATCTCAGTATCGATCTCAGTATCGGTCTCGCTCGATCGATCTCACTCGATCGATCTCACAATCGATCTCACTCGATCTATCTCATTCGATCGATCTCACAATTGATCTCACAATCGATCTCACAATCGATCACACAATCGATCTCACATTCGGTCTCAATATCGATCTCACTATCGATATCACAATCGCTCTCACAATCAACGTCATCATCATCATCATCATCATCATCATCATCAACATCATCAACATCAACCTCATCACCAACATCGTCATCATCATGAGGGCACCGTCATCATCATCATCATCATCATCATCATCATCATCATCATCATCATCATCATCATCATCATCATCATCATCATTTTCATAAACATCATCATCATCATCATCATCATCATCAACGTCAGTATCATCATCGGGACAACATCATCATCATCATCACCATCATCATCTCATCATCAACATCATCATCATCGTCATCATCATCATCGGGACACAATCATCGTCATCATCATCAGCAGCATCATCAGAATCATCATCATAATCGGGACACCATCATGATCACCATCGTTCTCATCATCAACATTATCATCAACATCGTCATCATCCTCGGGACACCATCATCATGATCATCGCATCATCATCATCGGCATCATCATCAACAACATCATCATCATTGGGGCACCACCATCATCATGAGCAACATCATCATCAACATCATCATTATCATTATTATCATCATCGGGACACCATCAGCATCACCATCATCATCACCATCATCATCATCAACATCATCATCGGGACACCATAATCATCATCAACATCATCATCAGCATCATTATTATTATCGCCAGGACACCATTTCCATCAACATCATCATCACCAACATCATCGGAATCATCATCATCATCATCAGCATCATCAGCATCATCATCGGGACACCATCATCGTCATCATCATCAACATAATCATCATGAGCATCAAAATCCTCATCATCGGGACACTATCATCATCATCGACACCATCATCAATATCATCATCATCATCTTCATCGGGACACCATCATCACCATCCCATCGTCATCATCATCATCATCATCATCATCATCATCATCATCATCATCATCATCTCATCATCATCATCATCATCATCATCATCATCATCATCATCATCATCATCCTCGCGGGAGACCGCGGGACACCGGCGGGACACCGCGGGACGCCGCGGGACACCGCGGGACACCGCGGGACACCAGCGGGACACCGGCGGGACACCGCGGGCCCCCGGCCGCCCGAAGGGAGTCATTTGGTCCGGCCGCGCCTCAGCAAAACGGGACACCAGCGGGACACCGGCGGGACACCGCGGGCCCCCGGCCGCCCGGAAGGGAGTCATTTGGTCCGGCCGCGCCTCAGCCACAGGAGACTTTCTCTCGCCCGCCCACGCAGCTTCGCCTCGCCCGCACGGCACGCACGAACACGAAACCGAAATCGATTTCCTGGTAGGGGGGCTCTCCGTTCCACTTCGATCTCACCCCCCCACCTCCGATATATATATATATATAGATGTATATATATGGCCATATATATACATAAAATGTGTGTGTGGTTGTTGTTGTTGTTGGTGGTGGTGGTGGTGTTGTTGTTGTTGGTGGTGGTGGTGATGGTGGTGTTGTTGTTGGTGTTGTTGTTATTGTTGTTGTTGTTGGTGGTGGTGGTGGTGTTGTTGATGTTGTTGTGTGTGGTGGTTGTATTGCGTTGTGTTGTGCTGTGCTGTGCTGTGCTGTGCTGTGCTGTGCTGTGCTGTGTTGTGTTGTGCTGTGTTGTGTTGTGTTGTGTTGTGTTGTGTTGTGTTGTGTTGTGTTGTGTTGTGTTGTGTTGTGTTGTGTTGTGTTGTGTTGTGTTGTGTTGTGTTGTGTTGTTCGTGCGTGTGCGTGTGCGTGTGTGAAATTATAGGTATATACACGTATACATGTGCATATGTCTGTGTGTGTGTCGCCGGGGGCCTCTTAGAAAGAGTTTGAAGCTTTTGGGGTGCCGTCTTGGGACCTCTTGGAGCCTCTTTGGGGCTTCTTGGGGGGCTCTTGGGGCCTCTTGGGGGCTTCCTGGGGGCCTCTTGGCGCCTCGTGGGGGCATCTTGGGGCGGAGAGCTTGATGTTTCAGTTCGCGTTCCCTCTCTTGGGCCCCTCTTGGTGCCCTCTTGGGACCCTCTTGCGCCGTCTTGGGCGGCTATGGGGCCGTCTCGGGGCTATCTTGGGCCACCTTGGGGCCCCCTTGGGGGCCTCTTTTTTCTTGGAAGCAGGCCATGTGCTGGGTACTCGTGGCCAGCGCAAGAACCAATAGAATCAGAATATGCGCACAAGCCGTGTGCTTGCAGCGAGGGCAGAGACTGCGCGAGAGGCGACGGAGCGTAACGACCCGTGATTGAGGTACAGCGACGTCTGCGCACTGCATGGGGAGCACCAGGCCTCGATGTCGGGCGGCCAACGCCCGCCCCTGATCTTCATGCGTGAACGTGCTCCCCCGCATGCCTTGGGCACCCTCTCTCTCCTGGCAGCCCTCTCCAACCCCCTCCTTGGCTCTCCGCCTGAGCGTCGGCGCGCTGCCACCACACGCCGCACCCGTCGGCGACTCGTCGATCGGGTGCGGCCTTTCCGAGACCCTCTGCGGCACGCCCTGCCAAGGCACGCGAAGCTTCGACACTCCAGACGGGTACATGAATGTGAACGGAGTGAAGTAATCGGATTCCTCGCCGGAGTCACGTGGGTCAACGAAGTAGCCGTCGACCGCAAGCACTGCGCGCTCCGCCAGCAGGAACGTCCTCCTCCTCCTCCTCCTCCTCCTCCTCTCCCTCCTCCTACTCTTCCGCCTCTCCCTCCTCCTCCTCCTCCTCCTCCTCCTCCTCCTCCTCCTCATGTTCCTCCTCCTCCTCCTCATGTTCCTGTTCCATCTCCTCCTCCTCCTCCTCGTCCTCCTCCTCGTCCCCCTCCCCTCGCAGTTGGGATTTCGCATCCCGAGCACACGGGAGTGAATCGTTGAATTTCGACCCTCCGCCCCCTCCCTCACGCGCGCGCTGGGGCGTTGCTAAATGGGGGGAGGCATAAGAGAGCATGTCATTACTCGCGGCGATAACGCACAGAGGGGAAAAGAAGGGTCACCATAGACTGTGGTGCCCGACGCACTGCGGCGGCGCCGGGGACGCCTTTGGGGGTGAGGGTTGGCGTCACGTCATATGGTGGGGGGGGCGGGGGCAGAAGCGGGAAGGGGGGCGTAACGCGCGGGAGAATTCAACAAACAAACAAGACAATCTCTGGTAAGGGGAAGGGGGGGAGAAGCGGGAAGGGGGGCATAACACGCGTCATGGCCCAGAGGGCTCGTTTCTTTTTTTAATTATAAAAAAGCGGGGTGGGGGGATCCCCTCGGGACCCCACGGGACCCCACGGAGCCTCTCTTGGGCCCCTCTCGGGCGCCGTCCCTGCAACCCTCGATTCTCCTCGTCCTCGATCGTCCTCCTCGACCCTCCTCCTCCTCGACTATCCCTCCTCCTCCTCCTCCTCCTCCTTCTCCTCCTCCCTTCCTCCTCCTCCTCCTCCTCCTCCTCCTCCTCCTCCTCTTCCTCTTCCTCCTCCTCTTCCTCCTCCTCCTCTTCTTATTATTATTAATCTTATTCGTAGGATTATTCTTATTATTATTATTAGTAATATCCTTCTTAATATTGTGACTATTGTTATTATTCCTCTTAATATTATTATTACTATTATTATTATTATTGCCATTATTATTATTGTTAGAATTATTAATAGTATTATCATTATTTTTATTATTCGTATTATTATTACTATTAGTATTATTATTATCATTAATATTGTTGGTATTATGATTATTATCATCATTCTCAGTATTATTATTATCATTATTATTCGTATTATTATTAATAATACTATTATTATTATCAATAGTATTATTATTCTTATTGTTCTTCTTCTTCTTATTATTCCTCCTCCTCCTCCGCCTCCTCCTCCGCCTCCTCCTCCTCCTCCTCCTCCTCATCCTCCTCTTCCCCCTGGTCCTCTTCGCCTCCCCTCCTCCTCCTCCTCCTCCTCCTCATACACTTCCTCTCCTCTCCTCCTCCTCCTCCTCCTCCTCCTCCTCCCCCTCTCCTCCTCCTCCTCCTCCCTCCCTCCTCCTCCTCCTACTCCTCCTCCTCCTCCTCCTCATCATCATCATCATCATCATCATACATCATCCTCATCATCATCATCATCATCGCATCATCATCATCATCATCATCCATCATTATCATCCTCCTGTTGCTTCTCCTCCTCCTGCTCCTCCTCCTCCTCCTCCTCCTCCTCCTCCTCCTCCTCACTCCTTCTCCCCCTCCTCCTCGTCCTCCTCCTCCACCTCCTCCTCCTATTCCTCCTCCTCCTCCTCCTCCTCCTCCTCCTCCCCTCCTCCTCTTTTCTTCCTCCTCCCCTCTCCTCTCCTCCTCCTCCTCCTCATCATCATCATCATCATCATCATCATCATCAGCATCATCATCATCATCATCATCATCATCATCACCATCATCAGCATCAGCATCAGCATCAGCATCAACATCATCATCGTCTTCATCATCATCATCATCACCATCATCATCATCATCACCATCATCATCATCAGCAGCAGCATCATCATCATCATCATCATCAGCAGCAGCATCATCATCATCAGAATCATCATCATCATCATCATCATCATCATCATCGTCATCATCAGCAGCAGCATCGTCATCATCATGTTCCTCCTCCTCCTCCCCGTCATCCTCCTCCTCCTTCTCCTCCTGTTCCTCTTCCTCCTCCTCCTCCTCCTCCTCCTCCTCCTCCTCCTCCTCCTCCTCCTCCTCCTCCTCCCCCTCCCCCTCCTCATCAATGTCCTTATCCCTCGTCCGTTTCCCCCCTGTTTCTCGATTCTCGACCCTCCCTCGGACCACGAACACCTCGGTCCTCGTCTTCCTCGATCCCACTCCCACACCTGAAGTGTCCATAGTTTTCCAATACGCGGTCCCTGGCAGTCTCGACCCTTTCCTCGGGGCGAGCGTTTCATCCCGAGCCGTTCGTCGACGGTTCCGGGGACCAGTAAGAGCCCCTGGAGGCCGAAAACTGTGCCAACCCTTCGTCCTGATTTTTGTCAGGACGCTGCATGTCTGGGCGCATCACCCCCGCCCCCCGCCACGAGACGCCCGGGCCGGCTCCCCCACCATAGAGCTCCAGAGTGGACCGTGCGAGCCCACGGACGAGCAGCACCAGCAGGAGGGGGAGCAAGCAGTGGCAGGGGGGGGAAGGGGGGGGGGGGGGGCGTCCGCGAGATTTGCCTCCGCGGCCTGCGACCGTACCTTGACACGCCCCACTGGCTTTGGCACCTTGAACCATCGGCGCCCACCCTGCGCACCGTCACCCCGATGCCCGGACATCGCCAGTTCCACCCCTGGGCATCACCAGGTCGATGCCCAGGCATCTGCCACGCCCAGCCATGCCCAGCTACGTCCATGGATGCATCCCTCGATGCACGCATAGGCATACCCATCCGGATGCCCAGGCATCAGCAGTGGCACGCCTTGGCATCCACATGGCCTCGCGTAGACATTGTTCTGACCTTGCGAGGACGACTCGCACAACGCCCGTCAGCGGGGCACGCGGGGCGCCGCTGGGCCTCCCGAGCAGAATTACGCAGCCTTGGGGGGAGCGGCACGCGGGCGGAGCAGGCGGCTCCGCCTGTCATCCCCGCTTGAAAGCATAGCATAGTAAACGGCCCGGGGACACCCCGAGGCACTCAGCGCTGGAAAGAGAAACCCATCTGGTTAGCCTTGCAGGCGGCCTGCTCCGCCTTGACAACGTCGTCGAACTCGAGGAAAGCGCCGTGCGCCTTGCTGGCGCCCGCGGATTCGACGCCGGACATCAGGCCCCCAGGCACTTCGGGCTCGATGACGCCAGCGAAAGCGGCGTACACGTCCATCACCTTCGAGGTCGGCGTGGAAACGATCATTTGCCCGATGGCCGCGTTGACGGTCGTTTAGTCCTTCAGGGAGGTCACGCCGTTGGCGTCCATGCTCGTGAGGGCCTAGGCGCACGCCTCGGCACCGGCCTTGAGCGTCCTGGCGCCAATCTTCGAGCCCATGACAATGGCCTTGTCCGCGGCCTTGAGAGCCTGCTTCGCGGTGACCCCATGGGGGCGGCTGGAAGCACAGGTCCGACTTCCAATCGATCTCCTTCAGGAAACGGTGCGAGGCCTCGGACAGCTCCTCCGCAACGGCGCCGATCGCGTCCCCCTTGGCCACGATAGAGCCAACGGCCTGGCTGGTCTGGCTGGCCCTGACGACATCCCTGAACTCGAGAAAACCAGCGCACGCCGCGTCGGACGCGGAACCCTTGGCCATGGACTTCAGGTACGCCGGCACTCCCGGGTGGGCAATGGCGGCGATGGCGTTGTACACGTCCGTCACGGTCTCCTCGGGCGCCGAGGCGATCACGCGGCCGAGGGCGGCGACCACCTCACCCCAGGCCGCGCGCGAAGCTGCGCCGTTCTTGCTCGCGCCGATGTTGAGGATGGCCTTGTGGTTGGCCTCCGCGGCCATCGTGAGCAGCACGGCGTCGGCATTCGCACCCATCACGATCATCTTCTCGATGGCCGTCGTCGCCCCGTCCGCCTGGAACGACCTGGGGGGCTTCAGGTACAGCGGGGCTGTACCGGTCCACGGACTTGGCGAAGTCGTACGAGGCATCACCGATTTTCTTCGCCGCGTAGACGATGGGGGCCGCGAGCACCGCGGCCTGTGCGAGCCCGGCCACGGCGGCCGCAGCGGCGGCGGCCCGGGGCGCGCAGCGGGCTGGGCACGAACGCTCCTGGCGCAGGAGCTGCGTGCCCGCGGGCGCGGCGGCGGCGGCCGCGAGCGCCTTGCCGTGGCGGCGCATGGCGAGAGCTTTCGGATGTCTTACGTAACGAGGCAGGCCGCGCTGAGCTGGAGTCGCCGAGCACAAACCAGGCGAGCCAAAATGGCTACGGACGTGGCTATGCCAAGGCATGCTACGATGATGCGCAGGCATCTGGGTGGGGGGGGTCGAGGTGACGGCTGTGAGCGAAGCGAGCGGGCCGACCCAGTCCGCAGTTTGTGTAAAGGGCCTGGGCGACTGTCCGAGGCCCTCGGAGCGGTGCTCTGCACTGCTGGACCCAAGGCATAAAGACCATTTGTTTTCTCACTTTTTGGACCCGACCACAAACGGCACCACTCCACCTACGGCCCCTCGGGGCTTAGCGTATACCAGGAGATCTGGTGGGCCGTAGCGCAACACGGAATGCCGCAGGTAGGGTGGTGTCGTTTGTTGACGTCAGAAACATAAACTGTTGACGCTCCGCGCAGATTTCTTGGATCCGCGCTGACCCCCTCCCTGGCGCGCAGAGCGCGCCAGGGGCGGCGCCAGAGGCGCCGCTGGGGGGAATCCGCGCGGAGCGCCAAAAGTTTATGTTTATGCAGCTTGCTTTTCTTCGGGTGGTGTCGCCGGTTTTCCAGTCGGCCATGATCGTCGCTCCATCTTCGAACGGTGTCTTCTTCGAATGTCGTCTTCTTATTAGTTGTCTAGGAGGGCACCAACTATACACCAACACCGATCCCGGCCAGGATCACCCTGGGCCCAGGATCGGTGTATACGCCCTCCTGCCTGGGGCAAGAAGGCATATACACCGATCCTGGGCCCAGGGTTGGCCTGGCCAAGATCGGTGTTGGTGTATAGTTGGTACCCTCCGATTGTCTTCTTCTTATTACTATTATTGTTCCTCCTCTTCTTCTTCTTCGAGTGGTGCCTTCCTCGATGCAGGGACGGCCCAAGGAGCAGGCAGGGGGGGGGCTCGGGCGAGCCTCCGCCCACGCCGCCCGCGAGCGGAGCACCTCCCGCGGCCCGCCGCGAGCCGGCGCGGCCCGGCGAGACGAGCGAGGCGAAGAGCAGGAAGCCCCAACCTCCCTCCTCCCTCCTCCCTCCTCCCTCCTCCTCCTCCTCCTCCTCCTCCTCCTCCTCCTCCCTCCTCCTCCTCCTCTTCCTCCTCCTCCTCCTCCTCCTCCTCCTCCTCCTCCTCCTCCTCCTCCTCCTCCTCCTCCTCTCCTCCTCCTCCTCCTCCTCCTCCTCCTCCCTCCTCCTCCTCATCCTCCTCCTCCTCCTCCTCCTCCTCCTCCTCCTCCTCCTCCTCCTCCTCCGCCTCCTCCTCCTCCTCCTCCTCCTCCTCCTCCTCCTCCCCTCCTCCTCCTCCTCCTCCTCCACCTCCTTCCTCCTCCTCCTCCTCCCTCCCTCCCTCCCTCCCTCCCTCCCCTCCCTCCCTCCCTCCCTCCCTCCTCCCTCCCCCCCTCCCTCCCTCCCTCCCTCCCTCCCTCCCTCCCAATCCCTCCTCCTCCCTCCCTCCCTCCTCCTCCTCCTCCTCCTCTCCTCCTCCTCCTCCTCCTCCTCCTCTCTCCTCCCCCTCCTCCTCCTCCTCCTCCTCCTCCTCCTCCTCCTCCTCCTCCTCCTCCTCCTCCTCCCCTCTCCTCCTCCTCCCCTCCTCCTCCTCCTCCTCCTCCCCACAGAGGACGTGCGCGCCCGGCTGTGCAGAGGAGCACGGCCCCTGAGCCCGCGAGGCCGGCCGCGCGACACGAACAGTCGCGCAGTGCGAACTCTCGAAGCCAGCATGGATGCATGTGCGTGTACGTCCTTCTTTCCGCTCCTGAAAGAGGGGAGGGGGACGAAGAGTAACGATCAGAGGAGGAACAGGTACCCATACTGCTACCCCTCCCCTCGTTTTCCCCATGTGGGGCCTCCTGGGAGACCCTCGTCGAAACCGCTGGATTCGTCTCGTCTTGGTCAGAACGCGCCCCGGGCGAGGTCCGGGGAGTAGCGGCATCGATACCGTTTGGTTTCCCCAAGCAAGCAGTGCAGTTATGTTTTTAGCACCTATGCGATGGCGCCGACACTGCGGGTATGTGCCAGGGAGTTCCCAGAGATCCCTGAGATCCCAGGCTCCGAGAAGGGGACGAAGAGGGAGTTCCCAGAGATCCGAGGCTCCGAAAAAGTTGGAGCGGCCAGCTTCTGGATGCTGTGGACTCGGGGGGGCCCTCAACGGGCCCCAGGACCATCAAAAAACTACTCAGGGCGAAAAGCTGGCCCCAGGGAATTCGTCCAGACCTCCAAGGGTCCGCGCATCGAAAAAACTGCAGCGCCAGATGTCGCGGGACGAGCCAAGAGGAGGGGAGGAAGAGGGAGCTGAGCTGGTTTGTGAGGGAGTGCCCAGAGGCCTCACGCGACGAGGCGAGACCCAGTTTTACGTCGGATCCGCGTCGAGTTCACGTCAGACTCGCGTAGGATTCGAGTCGGACTTGCGTGGGGGCGTCGCCGCGCGAACGTCGCCCAGCATCTGGCAGGGCGGGCGTGTGGGCTGAATAACAGAACCACTGCGCGCCACGCGAGGCCTCCGGGACGTTCCTCACGGGTTGGGGAAAGGGCTCGGTGTCCGGCCGATCACTCGGCTGATCACGCCACCCGACCACGTGATCCGATCGCAGCCCCGATCACGATGGCTACCTCGCCGCTCACGGATGGATCACGCACTCGAGCTCGGAAGATCGCGTGATCAACCCGAGCCGATCACGTGCACCAGCGATCACACGGTCCCCTGATCACAACGATACGTGATCGCTAATCGCGTGATCAGCATGCGCTGAGGGGAGGAAGAGGGAGTTGAGTTGGGCACTCCCCGAAGCGGTCCCTCAAATCCCCTGGCGGAAGGCTAGAAGGAGGAGGGAGGAGATGGAGGAGGAAGGATGTTGTCCCTCCTCCACGACAGCGCGAAACAAGCCTGATGCCCCTGTGGTTGTCTCATGAAGCGCGCCGCCGATGAAGGGGGAAACCAGAGGAAGAATCAGGGCGGAGGAGGACGAGGGCGTTGTGCGGCTATTGATATGATATGACCACGCAACAGCAAACAGGAGGGGGAGAAAGAGGGAGAGAGGGGGGAGGCAGAGGGGACAACACAATTCAAACAACAACAAGCCACGCGGCTCGCCGTGAACGACCACGAACGTCCAGACTGCACCGCGCCGCACCAATGGCGCGCAGGAGATGGAGGAAGGAGGGGGCGATAGTGAGAGAATGGCTCAATGTGGGAGGGGAGGGGGGAGGGGAGAGTCCGCCGGACCTTTCGGCTTGCGTGTGAGGGGAAGTCCTGGGGTGGTCGCCCTGGGGTGGTACTGGGATGCGCTTTTCCACTCCAAGCTCTCCCCCACTCTTTCCCTGCTCCCACCCGAGACGAATCCACTCGGGTCACCGTCGAATCGAACGGGATCCACTTCCCCGTGGGTACCCAGGGACCGTGTAAGACTGGTCGGTTCCACCACACTGATATACATACACGTACACCTAGCCTTACGTACAAAGCGTACAAAGAAGAGAGGGAACAGAGATAGAGACTGAGAGGCAAGTGGGCAAATGGATGAACACACAACGAAACGAAAGGCAGGGAACGGAGCGAGTGAGCGCCATAGCGAGAAACCGCAAGCCAAAGGGGGGGATAGAGAGAGAGAGATGGAGGACGAGAGAGAGAGAGATAGACAGGAAGAGAAAGAGAGAGAGAGGGAGACAAAAAGAGAAAGAGTAAGTGAGTGAGCGCGAGGGGGGTCAAACGAAGCCAATTGGCAAATACTACAACTTGCTATACAGGGTGCTACTGATCCATGTTTTCTAATCTATCCCCTTGTCCTGTGCGCTTGCTCGGGCATGCGACGTAGATCAACAAGGACACACACAACTTGAATGCTCTGCGGACTCAAGAATCCGCCACCGTGCCTTCAGCACGTGGAGTGTCCCAAGGCGCATGCAGCCCTGGGAAATTTTGAATTGTAGTCGGAGGTTGGCGGGTGAGATCGCAATGAAACGGAGACCCCCCACCGGGAAATCGGTTTCAGTTTCGTGTTCGTGTCGTGCGTGCGGGCGAGGCGAAGCTGCGCGTGATCCTCCTGCAGCTAAGCCGAAGTAGGAGCGAAAGTCCGTCCGCCCAGCAGCCGGTGGCCGGTTGGGCCGGGCGGTGTCCCAGGTGTCCCGTGGTGGCCGGTGGTGGCCCATGGTGTCCCGTGGTGTCCCTCCCCGTCCGCCGGTGGCTGGTTGGGCCGGGCGATGTCCCGGGTGTCCCGTGGTGGCCCGTGGTGTCCTATGGTGTCCCGTTGAGTGAGATCGATAGTGAGATCGATAGTGAGATCGACACATGTCCCGTGGTGTCCCGTGGTGTTCCGTGGTGTCCCGTGGTGTCCCGTGGTGTCCCGTGGTGTCCCGTGGTGTCCCGTGGTGTCCCGTTGACTGAGATCGATGGTGAGATCGATAGTGAGATCGATAGTGACATCGATACTGAGATCGATGTGGTGCCCCGAGGTGTCCCGTGGTGTCCCGTGGTGTCCAAAAAATTGAGATCGATAGTGAGATCGATAGTGAGATCTATAGGTGTTCCGTGGTGTCCCGAGGTGTCCCATGGTGTCCCGTTGAGTGAGATCGATAGTGAGATCGATACTGAGATCGATACTGAGATCGATGTGGTGCCCCGAGGTGTCCCGTGGTGTCACGTGGTGTCTCAAAAAGTGAGATCAATAGTGAGATCGAAAGTGAGATCGACAAGTGTCCCGTGGTGTCCCGTGGTGTCCCGTTGAGTGAGATCGATAGTGAGATCGATAGTGACATCGATACTGAGATCGATGTGGTGTCCCGAGGTGTCCCGTGGTGTCACGTGGTGTCCTAAGGTGTCCCGTTGAGTGAGATCGATAGTGAGATCGATAGTGAGACCGATAATGAAATCGAGAGGTGTGCCGCGGTGTTCCGTGGTGGCCCGTGGTGGCCCGTGGTGTCCCGTTGAATGAGATCGATAGTGAGATCGATAGTGAGATCGGCACGTGTTCCATGGTCCCGAGGTGTCCCGTGGTGTCCCGTGGTGTCCCGTTGAGTGAGATCGATAGTGAGATCGATCGAGTCAGATTTTGGTTCCCCCCCCTCCCCCCGCCCCCCGCAACCTCCTTCTTACCCGAAGGGTGGTCGTATAGGTATTATACAAAGTTTTAAAGGCCCGGGCCACCGGTTTCAATAAAAAATCAGGGAATTCCCTTGGATTTCCGGGGATTCCCTGGGCGTGTCGCGTGCCTCCTCCGGTAGCGCAGCCGGCCAAACACGGGTCCAAAAAGTGCCCAAGAGGGCCGAAGATGCCTCCGAGAAGGCCCAAGAGTGCCCCAATACGCCCAAGATGGCCTCAACGCGGCCCAAGAAGCCCACAAAACGTCCCAAGGGTGTTCCGAGAGGCGTCCCCGAAGGGCCGCAAAATGCAACGATCATTGATTTTCTTCCGGTTTTTCAAAGATTTTGGCCTTCTCGCCCCTTCGGCTTTCGGACGCTCC
>CAUYUJ010009821.1:0-30000 GCA_963575745.1 Prorocentrum cordatum
TGCATCTGTCGGTCCCGTGCGTGCTCCTTTTTTCTGCCAGATGGTCGAGGCTGCTCCTCGAAGGCCCTCGCCGAGGAAGAAGATGCCCACGCCCGAGCGATGCCACGCCCCGGGGGATCCCGGGAACTCCTTCGCTCTGCAGGACCAAGTTGGAGCGGGCCCCGCCTGCCACAACGCTCCAGGAGAGGGGGGGCCGGCTCCCGAGGGGGCGGGCCTGCCGAGGCTCGAGGAGGCCCCCTGGCCTTCCGAGCCAGGGCCCGCGCCCCTCTCCGGAGGCAGGGGGCCACAGCGCCACAGGAGTGAGGAGGCACGTGTCGCGAGGCACAGGACACAAGGGTACCCTTGAGCTGGCAGGGTCGACCTACTGAGCCGGGCCGACTGTAGTCTGGGGACTGCTTTTTTTCCTGTGCTTGAGCATCTTGGGGGTATGGTTCGAGAATCTTTCATCTTTCGTCCAAAGTCCCCCTGTATAAGGGGACAGGCCCGACCGAAGGCCTGCCTCGTGCCCCTCCCCGGGGCGGGGCCCGCGCAGAGGCCCCGAAGTGCAACGAGGATGACGGCAGGGAGGGAGGTGCGGTGAAGGCGCTGAATAAGAGCCTGTTTTTTTAGACTCTGGCAAGTTTACTTGCATGGACGGGGGGGGGGTCTGAGCCTGAGCAAGACCGCGTTCGGGGGGGCGCGAAATCAGCAAGTCCGCAAGGCACTTGCACGCTATATTTCGCTTGAAAGAGGGGCGAGGGGGGGGGGGTGGGGGGGGCGAACGCTATGCAAGTAAACTTGCCTGAATCCAAAAAACAAGCTCTAACGAATCCTCCGATAAGAAGCCCAGGGTCTGAAGCTGGTGGAGCTCGAATCGCAGACGGGCCATGGATATCACCACCGCCCTCATCCGAGGAGGGAGCCTCCGAAGGTCTGAAGCCTCCCGGGCACGTTCCTGGACGAGCGCCCCCACCGTATCCAGACGTTCTGCCCAGCGGTGGCTCGCAAGCAATCACTGGACACGCCCTGCGTCCCTCTGTGGATACGGGTCTGAAGAATGCACGGAGCGACTGGATAAACGATGCCCCATCCACGGACCACACGTCTCTACGGAGAGAGCACCGGATAACCCTACGGAGCCATTGGATCAGGAATCGAGGGTCTGGGAGCCGGTGGAGCACCCAGGGAGGCTTGGCCATCGATATCACCGCCGCTCTCATCAGACAGGGGATTTCCAAGGGCCTGAAGGCTCCTGGGCACATTCCTCGACGAACGCGACCCCCGCATTCTCCCCCGCACCAGCCCTTCCCAAACGCTACTGTCCTTGAGCTTGTACTCCATGGAGCACATGACATCAATCTCAGCGCCCTGCGGGTGGAACACAAAATCTGCTCCAATTGGCCCGGCAGTCGGCAACAGAGGGGAGAAGAGAGCGAGCCCTGAGCCTGGTGCAGCACAAAACGTCACACTACTGCACGTGCATGGACTTGTGTACGTGCACTCGCTCCGTTGGGCATACGCGTGCACAGGGTCGAGGTCCTCCGCTCCAGAAGCAATCTGATGAGAATCGCCGCGCGAGCCCGCCCCAAGCCAATGACGCAGTGATCGCCACAGCGGAGATCATTGCGCGTCACTTCTGGCGCCGCAGATGTGGGCTTCTCGCGTGTTCGCTAACAAGGTGGCAACAAACGGGGGTGAATAAACATGCACCCTGTGGCTCTGCGGTGGCAGTGAAGAGGCCTTGCAAGGCCCCTTGTAAAACCGCTGTGCTGAAATACTGGATCCCTTCATGCTGTTTTTGAGGGGGCCAAAACGTACCGGTACCGCTACTCCCAGCACCTCTACAAGTGTGCGTTGAGATTAGAATTTGGAGGCGAATCAAGGGAAGGGCAACGGTACGGGTACCTTTTCCTCCTCTGACGCTCATTGCCCACCCGTTGCCGCCAGCATGTGCCCGTGCTCTGCGGACCTGGGTCAATGAGATATCGGGCCAGTCAGGCGTCGCAGAGTCCTGCAAGATCCTGCACGATCCTGCAGGATCCTGCGCGCCAGCCCGGGTCAGAGCACCCCTGGCTCTGCAGCATCCTGCACATATCTGGCGCTCTGGCTGATCCTCGTTTGCACCCCCCTCCGTCCCTCGAGCCCCGATGTGCTTTTGCTTCGGCCCCGCCGGGTGCGATGACATTCTCACGCTCCGGTCCGCGTCGGCGGGGGGGGGGCGCCAACAGAAAAGGTGCCGCCCCGGGGAGGGCAGCCTCCCCTGGGAGAGGGGGAGGAGTTGTTGGAGTATAGCCGGGCCTAGGAAGAACATCCTTCAAGAACATGAGACACTCTGCCAGCACAGGACATCCTAGGGTACCCTTCCCAAGAGGAAAAGAGCAGTGGCACGTTCTTCAGGAGGAGGAGGAGGAGGAGGAGGAGGAGGAGGAGGAGACTGAGGAGGATATAGGCCCAGGGTGGGGGGGGGTTAGGGAGGGGGGAGCGGTCGGAGGAGGGGGAGGGACTAGCAACAACCTCCACAGGCAGAAACTGTCAGAGATCTGCGTAGATACATCTTGGGTCGACGCAAGCTGCCCCGCCCTTGCGCACGGAGCGCGCCAGGCCATGGCGGCGGCGGAGGCGTCGCCAGGGGGGCCCAGCGCCGAACCAAGAAATCCGCGCAGAGCTTCGAAATCCCACCAGCATGCTGGGAGTGAGTGGTTTAGAGCGCTGCCTCTTCCACCCCCCCCTTCCTCCCCTTGAGGGAGGAGTTTACCCCCCTCCCCGTGGGTGTGGAGTGGGGCGTCGCGGGTTGCTGGATCATCCAAGATGGCCTCGGCGAGAAGGCCACAACCATTGATGTTGCTAAGGTTTTGGCCACATGTTGGCCTCCTGGGGAGGGACGCTCATTGAGTACGGCCTCTCCTTTGATCTATCACCTCCAAGATGGTCCCAAGATAGCCCCCGTGGCTCCCAATGGTACCCCAAGACGGTCCTGAGACGTGCCCAGGGGGCCCCAAGAATCCCCCAAGAGGCCCCCAAGAGGCTCTGTAGAGACCCCCAGGAGGCCCCCAGAGGCCCCCAGAGGCACCCAAAAGGCCCCCGGGACTGCCAAGAGACCTCCAAGGCGCCCCAATAGGACGCCAAGAAGCTCTCTAAAGACAGCCGAAGAGCCTCCGAGAGGCGTCCAAAGAGGCCTCTGGACTTTCTGATCGCCCTCCTCCTCGTCATGCTCCTTCTCCTCCTTAGTCTTCCTCATCCGCCGATTCCTCCTCCTCCTCCTCCTCCACCTCCTCCTCCTGCTCCTCCTCCTCCTCCTCCTGCTCCTCCTCCTCCTCCTGCTCCTCTTCCTCCTCCTCCTCCTCCTAGTCCTCCTCCTCCTCCTCCTCCTCCTCCTCCTTTTCGTCGTCGTCGTCCTCCTCCTGCTCCTTCTCCTCCTCCTCCTCCTGCTCCTCCTCCGATTCCTCCTCCATCCTCCCCCTCTAGGGGAATACCACGTCTGACCCAGCCCGCTATTCCATTGCCTGCTCCGCCACATGCCCGATGCGGGCAACTCGCCGGGGCATCATTTCTGGATGGGCTGGTGGGTTACCCATCGGTCGGAAGAAGTAGCTAGAAACATGAAATAGGAAGGCATTGAAAGTATTTAGGGTTCCGTCCGCCCCCTGGGGAGGACGGAAGAGGTGAAGCCACTCGATCAATGAAGTAGGCAGGCGCTTAAAGTATAATGGAATATGGGAATCAAGAGATTCCTACTTCGGCGGTGGACAAACCTCCCTTCAATAAACCACCCTTTAGTGAAAACGGCCTGGGACCGAAACCGACGGACCTGGACCAGCAAAACTGACGGCCGCGACGCCCTCTCGCGAACCGAACATGGCCAATTCGCTGATCGACGTGTCAGGGTAGGAGGTCTGCCCACCCCCCGAAAGAAGGAAGGCGCTTGAAGTAGATTGGAATACGGGAATCAAAAGGTTCCTTCTTTCAGTGACCGATGGGTGCGCGAAGTGTCCAGAATTTCATGGTCATGTCGGCGCCTCCTTCCCCGAGAGTTGGCGGAGCTGGGGGCCTCCAACGAGGAGAGGGGCGTGCGGGAGGGGGAGGTGCGCACACGTATCCTGGCCGCCCGGCACGTGTGCGGACCAGGGGGGCCGGCGGGGGGGACCCCAGGGACAACTGAGACAGAAAGGTTGGCGCTTTTCCTCCTCCTCCTCCTCCTCCACCTCCTCCTCCTCCTCCGTCCCCTCCTCCTCCTCGTCGTTCTCATCCTCCTCCTCCTCCTCCTCCTCCTCCTCCTCTCCTCCTCCTCCCTCTGCTCCTCCTCCTCCTCCTCCTCCTCCTCCTCCTCCTCCTCCTCCTCTCCTCCTCCTCCTCCTCCTCCTCCTCCTGCCTCCTCCTCCCTCCTGCTGAAACAGGGGTCCCAGGGGGCATGCAATCTGGTGACAGCGTTTTCTTATTCGGCGTTTCGACATTGGGCAGAAGGGGGGGGGACGGGGGGGTCTGGCTCCGGACCTCTGCTTACTATGCCTCTGCTTGCAGCAGTGCGTCCTATCAGGGAGGCTCCACCTGCTCGAAACAGGCGCCCATGACAGCCAAGATCTACGCCATGGGAGGGGGGGGGGGGCGAGGGCCTGCGCCGATTGGCAAAACAAAGAGTAAGACAAAGATCACCCGGGGATGCGGTCGGGAACTCTTGCTTAGTGTGTCGCCTCGGGGCGGCCTCGGCGACACGCCCTGCCCTTCAAGCGGGATATAGAGTGACGTTCCGCTCCGCGAGGCGGGAGGCGGAAGGGCGGGAGACGTTCGCGCCCAGGGGCCGGGAAGTGCACGCGTGTCGGGCCGAGGCGGGGGTGGGGCAGGACCTCCGGAGCGAGGCGCTATCCGAGAGTTCCCGACCTCATGTCATGGCCCCCGGCACGAGACCCCCCCGAGTCATAGTCATCACACACCTCCTGGACGACCCCGATCCTCGAGACCCTGAGGTGCAGTGTTGCGGGCCAGATGGCAACGCCGAGGCACAGCAGAGACACGGCCGAAGCACTGGCCCCAATCTTGCTGCGGCGCTCTTCGAGCGAGATCGATATGTGATGGCCCTGGGACCCAGCAAACATCGGGAGAACACGCGCGCGCGCGCGCCAGGGAAGGGCGGTCGCTGGATTTCCTGCCCTTGCACTCGCGCAGGGGGCGCCTCCGGGGGGTGGGGGGGCCAGCGCCGATCCAAGACATCCGCGCGGAGCTCCGTAAGTTTGTGGTTGTGCAGTTGTTACTTCTGCGAGGACGAGGGCCGGAGGAGAGGGAGGAGGAGGATGAGGAGGAGGACGAGGAGGAGGAGGAGTAGGAGGAGGAGGAGAGGAAGAGCAGGAGAAGAAGGCGGAGGAGGAGGAGGAGGAGGAGGAGGAGGAGGAGGAGAGGAGAGGAGGAGGCGGAGGAGGAGGAGGAGGAGGAGGCGGAGGAGGAGGAGGAGGGGGAGGGGGAGGAGGAGGAAGCCGCGGCGCCGGGCTCAGGCCCTGGAGCGCTGCAGCCCCCTGGACCCTCGCCGGCTGGCGCCGACGCGGGCCAGGGGAACCAGGCTCCCTTGCTCCGCGATGGAGCTGAAGGTTCTGGACAGCTCGCCCAGCGGGTTCGAGTGCGTGGTGCCCGTGGTGCAGCGGCTGGATGGCGGTGCCCACCAGGCTCGGGGAGCACATGATGGCATAAACACAACATTTCGGAGGTCCGCGCGGCGTTCTCGGATCGGCACTGGAGATCCCCGCGGCGCCTCCGGCGCCTCCTCTGGCGCGCGGAGCACGCCAGGGAGGGGGGTCCAGCGCAGATCCCAGGAACCCGCGCGGAGCGCCAAAAGCGCACGTGTATGCCATTAGTTGTTCCTCGACAGGGGAAAGCGCAGGGGGGGGGGCCTCCTGTAAGCAGGTGGAGGGCCCTCTTGGAAGGCCGCGGGGCTCTAAGAAGGCGTCCTCGAAGCTGGGCGGGCTTCTGAGAGGCCCCCTCTGCTATCTGGGACGCCCCGCTGCCTCTTGGAGGCCCATCCCCCTCGCACTCGCACCTCCTCCTCCTCCTCCTCCTCCTCCTCCTCCTCCTCCTCTCCTCCTCCTCCTCCTCCTCCTCCTCCTCCTCCCCTCCTCCTCCTCTTCCTCCTCCTCCTCCTCCTCCTCTTCCTCCTCCTCCTCCTCCTCCTCCTCCTCCTCCTCCACCTCCTCCCCCTCCGCCTCCTAACCCCTCGTGGGCGCCGCCAAGCTGGAGCTCTTCTTGTGGAGGTGGGGCTGCGCCTCGAGCTCTGGCCAGGTCTTGCCGTGCCCGTCGCAATGCGCGCACCTGCCCGTGCCGGCCTGGTGCCTGCCGTCGATGCCCGGGGCAAAGCCGCCGCACGCCTCGCAGCCCTGGGGCTTCCTGCCGAACTCCAGCCAGCACGGAGCGGGCGGGCCCTTCGGCGCCGGGGCGAAGAAGTCCTGGGAGAGGACCTGGTCCCCGTGGCACCTCGGGGTATGTTGCTCCCATCGCACTTAATTAAGGACCACATCCCACACATCTTTTCGAGCACCCAGAAAAGTGTCGAGAGGGTGTCGAAAAAGCGTCGAAACAGTGTCGGACGAGCGTCTCCCAGGGCCCGACACGTGAAAACCCTCGAGTTCCGGTACATGTTGCTAGTGCTCAAAATTCTCTCTGGGGATCAAGGCTAAAGTAGGTTGGAACATCATAAACCTCGGGCAGGTCCCCGTGCCGGAGCACGCCTGGCAGACCGTGGGCTCGCGGCGGCGCCTCTGGAGGCAGAAAGCACTGCGCACAAATCAGCCGTCGGGGCATGCATCGTGCGGATGCATCTCGTCGGCGGCGAGCCAGGGGGGGAAGTGAGGAGGGAGCGGGCCTTCCCAGAAGAAGCGGAAGTCCCACGGCCTTCTGATACGTTTTCTGGGCCTTCCCCGAAGACGCAGGCAGCTCATCAGAAGGCGCGAGGGCCAAGTCCCGCCTCCTTCTGAGAAGGCCTCCACTCTCTCGCTTGCCGCAGATCTGAGATGTGCCGTCGAGATCAATGTGCCTCTGTCGCTCTTGCTTCGTCTTGGCGGCGCGCACAGGGAGGTATAGGGGGAGGGGGGAAGGCCTCTTCGACGAAGGCTGCTTCTCAGCAGGCGCCGGGCCCTACATCTGCAGACAGGGCCCGCGCCTTCGAAGAGGCAGGGCCGATGCCAAGAAGCCGTCGCCCCTCCCCGAGGCCCCCTCTGCGCGCGGCCGATTTCCGTCGAGCCTCAGCAGCTCCTCCTGCATCTGGCGGAGCCTCTCGAGGTGCTCCTCCTCCTCCTGGCGCCTCCGCGCCTCCGCGGCCTCGGCCCGCTCCTTCTCGAGACGCCACCGCTCGTTGACGGGCCTGTTTTCCACCACCACCGTAGGTTGGAGGGGGGAAGGAGGTGGAGGATGAGGATGAGGATGAGAAGGAGGAGGAGGAGGAGGAGGAGGAGGAGGAGGAGGAGGAGGAGGAGGAGGACCCCCTCCCCCTCCTACTTATGATGGTGGTGGTGGAAAACAAGCCCATCAGCTCGTGCCCGCGGAACGTGGCCCTGCAGTGCTCGTCGTACGCCGCCTGCTTCGCGGCCTGCCTGCGCAGGCTCTCCGCCTTCCTCTCCTCTGGAGGGGGCCACGCTGCGGCAGGCTCGTGCGGCACCTATGCGCGCCGGGGCTTTTGACAGCGCGCCGTGCGTTCAAACTTGAATCGACCGCGCCCCGATCTCCTCCCTCCTCCCTCCTCCCTCCTCCCTCCTCCCTCCTCCTCCCTCCTCCCTCCTCCCTCCTCCCTCCTCCCTCCTCCCTCCTCTCTCCTCCCTCCTCCCTCCTCCCTCCTTCATGGTCGAGTCTCGTCGGGTCCAACGGTTTGCCCTGTCTTGGCGGCGAGCGCGGGGAGGAAGTGAGGAGGAGCGGGGCCTTCTCGGAAGGCTCGGGAGTCCCTGGGCCCTCCGAGAAGCTTCCTAGGCCTTCCCCGAAGACAGACAAAACATATCAGAAGGCGCGAGGGCTTCTGAGAAGTCCCGCCGCATTTCCGAGGAGGCCTTCTGCTTCTCACTTCCCCCCTCGTTCGCCGCCGAGCGTCCCTCGGTGCTTCCGCGTCGCGGAGTTCAACCTTGAACGCCTTCACCCGCGTCGCCGGCGCGCCAACGCCGCCGCAGGAACCGTGGGGTCGTGGACTGGCCCGACTTCAAATCTGTCGTGCCACTTTGGCCGACGTGGCCCTGTAGGGCGGAAATGTCCGCCCTGCCTGTCATGCGCCTCTGGTGCACAAGTCAGGCCTACTCGGCGTCGTTGGTTCCGCCATTCCTTTGCGGCAATATGCACCCAGGTTTTCTGAGTCGGAACTGTCCGCCCTCCTTTTCAAGCTCCTCTGATGTACAGGCCAGGCCTCCTCGGCGTCGTTGTTTCGGCCATACCTTGGCGGGAATATCTGCCCTAGTCTTCCTGAGGCAGATAGGTCCGCCCTGCTTGTTCGCATCGTTTGTGGCACATTTCCGACACCAGCTCCACTCGGAAAATCGACCAAGCACGACGGGTACGAAGCCTGGGGAGAAGTATCGACCAGGAATCGGCGATACATCACCGATCCATCTGCGATAGGCCTTCGATTGTCAAACCGCATGGTCCTGGGCGGGGTGGGCTGTCGGGCCCCCGTCGGCGATAAATCAAGGATCAGTCCCCTGTTCCCCCCTGACGCTGCTCCTTTGAAGGGGCCCACAAACACACAAATAAATACACACAAATGAAAAGATTCCCCATATTTTCCTATATCTTCTGAATGTCTTCCCCCCCACTCCCCATATTTTCCTATACTTTCCTGGGGATCGACGATGAATTGTGTCTGTGTGTTTCTTCCCCTCCTGCTCCTTGGCGCTCCAGTCAAGACTCCACTCTCCGGCGGCCGGCTGGCGCGGTGCGGGCCCCCCCAGGCAGGCTCTCGGCGAGGCGCAGCCGCTGCCAGGCGAGGCCGGAGCACCGCAGATGCTGAGCGAAACCGCCCGAAGACCTCGAGCCTGGATCGGGCTGGGCGGACCTCGCGCCGATGCGAGAAATCCGTGCGGACCTCCGACTTGTTATGCTTATAACATCGTTTGCTCACCTAGTTCCCCCCTGCGAGCGCTCAGATCGGGTCGGGCGAAAGGAAGGGATTGCAAAGGGGGGGTTGAGAATCAGCTCACGTAGCGGATTTCCCCGGCGCCTCCCGGCGCCGGAGGCGGCCATGCACCGAGGAATGGGCCCATTGATGGGGCCGGAACCAGCTAATTGCAGCAAATTTCGTAACCCCCCCTTTCCCTATCCCCCCCTTTCGTCCGGCCCGACTGGAACGTTCACCCTGATCCTTCTGCATCCTGGCCTCCTCGGCCCTCTGTATGCCGCGCTCGTCGACCTCCCTCTGGGCCCAAGCCTTCGGGGGGGCTGCGGAAGTCGGGGAGACGTAAGACTTGGGCTCGGGGGACTCGGGTTTGCCTCGCGGGGCCATCAATGAAAACGACGAGGCCCGAGCTGAAATTTGACACGAGCTCCCGCTGCAAACATCCCATGAAAACGGGACCGTCAAAATCCAGGACGCGCTCGTCAAAAAAAGTCGGCAAACCCGAGTTCCGGCTTACTCGAGTCTTACGTTTCCCAGTGGAAGGTGCCCCTGGCCCGCGGTGTGCCCCCCAGCCTTCCGCTCCATGTTGGACCCCCTGGGCCGCCTGGGCCTCGAGAGGGGGGCTCCTCCTCCTCCTCCTCCTCCTCCTCCTCCTCCTCCTCCTCCTCCTCCTCCTCCTTCTTCTCCTCCTCCTCCTCCTATTCCTCATCATTCGTGCTCTGGCCCCCGTGGAGGCCTCCCTTAGAGGCCCCGAGGGGTGCTCTGGAGGCCCCCTGGGGCCGCCTGGGCCTCCTCAATGGGGTCGGCACAGATGAGGTCTCGCCGATGCATCCGCGATGCACCGGCGGTGCATTGGCGATGCACTGGGAATGCATCGTCGATGTCGGCGATGCATCGGCGACGTCGACGTGAAGCAAATCGGGCCCCACATCGATCCGCATCGGCGATGTATCGGCGATGCGGCGCGATCTTCCGACCCCATCTCCTCCGACCCCATATGGGAGGCCTGGAGCGCTGGAGCCCGTGGAGGCCTCCCTGGAGGATATCCTGGGGGCATCTTGGGCCAGGGGCACTTCGGGATCCACCAAAAGGGGGGGTAACCATGAGAGGGGGGGCATGAGTTCGACCCGCTGGTGCACCGAACTGCCGCAAAAAAAATGCCCCCGCAGGCCCCACTGTCTGCAACAGTCGGGAGCTGCCTGCGGCTGGGGAGCATCTGTCTTGGGCGGCTCGGTGCAAAAACCTATAGAATTCTCTCACACACACAAAGGGCACACACACACACCCTTTGCGAGATGCCGATCCTGGCATTAGGTCGGGCATGTCCTCCTACAGGCGGATTTTGGACGAAGCAACAAATATTCCCAAAAATCACAATAAACTGTTTACAGTGGTCGTAGAATCGTCCCCAGACTATCTTTCACTGTTGCATAATATTCCCCCTGTAGAGGGACATGCCCGACCCAATCGTGTTTGGACACCCGAAATGGGTACCGAAAGAATGGGTACAATGCCCAACAACAAATGTTGTACCAAACCATCAGCGGCCGCTGTTGGGCAGGCGGCCTTCTGTCTCAAGTGGACACAGGCCGCGGCGGCGCGGACAGCGAGCCCTGTTCAAAATGAACAGGAGCTGCTGCTGGGCACTGTGCCCACTCTTTCCGTATACCCACTTCGGGCGTCCAGATCCCGGCAGCACCCGACGCCTCGCGCAGCTGCGCCTGCCGCGCCTGCCGGTGCCGCTCTTTGAGGGTCTCGGTGGCGGCGTGCGGCGCGCGGCCTGGCTGCGGGCCGGGCTCCAGGGCGAGCCCTCCTGCTCGGGGGCTGCCACGGGGTGCCCCCGGCCCGAGGTGCCCCCTTGGTAGGGGGCCACATGCGAACCATACCCCTACCCCCCACGATTTCTGAGGGGGAGGGTGGAAGTGAACCCCACCCTCCCCCTCAGAAATCGTGGGGGGTAGGGGTAGGGTTCGCATGTGGCCCCCGACTTAGAGGCCTCGCAGACGGGGTCGGAGCAGATGGGGCCGGAGGATCTCGCCACGTCAGCGATACGTCGCCGATGCATTGGCGATGCCCCCTGCGACGTCGGCGACGCGTCGGCGACGCCGGCGTGGAGAAGATCGGGCTCCACAGCGAGCCGCATCGGAGAGGCATCGGCGATGCGGCGCGATCCTCCGACCCCACCTGCTCGGACACCATCCTGGAGGCCCAGGCATAGGCGCCCCTGGCCCGAGGTGCCCCCCTGCGTTCCGCTCCACTCTGGAGCCCCCATGGGGCCCTCTTCTCGCCGCGCACCCGAGGGGGGCAGGGGGGAGGGGGGAAGGCTTCCTGGAAGGAGGCTGCTTCTCAGACGGCGCGGGGCCTGCGTCTGCAGACAGGGGCCCACGCCTTCTGCGAGGCAGGGCTGCTTCCGAGAAGCCTTCGCCCCTCCCTCTGCATCCCCCCTTTCTGCGCGTGGCCGACGTTGGGCCTCGCGAGAGGTTCTCTGGGGCCAGAAGGGGGGTCTCCCTGGAAATCCTTTTGTGCCCCTTGGTTTGGGCGACCCAAAGAGGGGTCCAGCTGAAAAAGGGGGTTGTGCAATAGATTTGGGGCAACTGTGTTGAAAATGTACTGCGCCAGAGAATTGTATTGCATTGCAAGTAACGCATCGCAAGCGAAAATCCAGCGATACATTTGCGAACCCAGGAATGTATTGCACGCCCCAAATGTATTCCAACCCCACAAATCTATTGCACCACCCCCTTGTCGCTGGAACTGGGGAAACCACAAGGTACCAATGCCGCTACTCCCCAGACCTCTCCCAGCGGTGGTAACGAGGGCCTCCGAGGAGGCCCCAAATGGGCAAAACGGGCGAAGGGTAGCGGTACGGCTACCTTTTCCTCCTCTGAGGACCCCCCTTCTGGGTCAGCCCGACCTGGGCCGGAAGCACGCCTGGCAACGCCCAGCCTGGCACCACCGCCGCGCCCTCGCCGAGTGTGGCTTCCAGGACCGGGCCCGGCGGGCCCAGGCTCTCCCAACGCAAGGACAAGCAGCTAGACTTAAGCATGGGGCCTGTCCCTCTACGGAGGGGATATTTTTCGGGGAGCGATTTTCTAGAATGCTTAATCATATGTGGTGTATTTAATGTATACATATGTGTGTATACGTACATACGTACATACATACATACATACATACATGCATACATACATACATACATGCATGCATGCATGCATGCATACATGCATGCATGCATGCATGCATACATACATATGTATATATAGACACATATATAGATGCGTGCCGTTCGAAATCGGCCTGTACAGGGGCATGCCCTACCTAAATCTAGACGAAGCTGCTTGGCCATTTGTCAGCGCGCCACCCTTGCAGACGTGCTGCAGCGGATCTTTGCGCGGATGTCTGTCCATGCAAAACCCCGAAATGGCGAATGACAAACGAAGTGAATTTCACGGGGATCTATTTTTGTTTAAAATTCCTGGCCAACAAGCAATCCGCACGACATTCCCTTCAAAATCTGGAAAGAAATTCCCCAGGACACTGAAGGCCCATCCGATCGTTTTCCGAGCGAAATCCGCTCTGCGATGTGGGCGCCATGACGTTTGCGGCCTGCGGGGCCGTCAGGCAACAACTCGGGAGACAACTCGGGACGAAACGCCGGTCCAGGGGAAGGGGAAGAGTCTCCCGGGGGCGACGAATTCAGAAAACAGAAAACATTGAATCTCTGGAGATACGCGGTCGCACGGATGCGTTCCGCGCGGGACCTGCGCAAAAAAAACGCTCCGTATCCGCAGGGTCTCAGCCCAGGGGCCTGGCCCGCGAGGCCGCGGATACGGATGCATTTTGCCCCTGATGTGGGGCGCTACTGGAAATTGGGAGGCAACTGCCAGGAGGTCTTCGCAATAATAATCAAGGGCTGCGAAGACGGATTAGGTGGGCACTCGGGCAGACTTGCCCCGATTGAGCCCCGGATAGGGCTGAATCGAGCTGCACTTGGCGGAATGTAACCGAACTTTGCCATATTAGGCCTGTGTTCGACCACAGATATACCAGCGCCGACGCTGCATTGAAACACCCATGAGGAGACGTTGCCAGGTCGTTTGTTCTCGACGCGCTGACTGACACGGCTGCGTCGGTGCGGGTGGATCTCCAGGAGACAAATTTGGGGGACACGTGAGCTGGAAATGTAATTAACAGAAACGCATTAATGAGGAAAAAAGGAGAGGGCGGGCAAGGGAAGTGGGAAGTGGGGAAGAGCGGGCAAGGGCGGTCAAGGAAAAAAGGAAACGGGGAGTGGAAAGGGGGAAAACGTTTTGCTTCAATCCCCCGACGCATCCGTCTCAATCAACAGCGCTAGCCAGCAGGAGCAGCGCGTCTGGGATGGTAGTGCTAATTAAAAGCATAGCGTGCTCAGACGGGCCGCCCGAACCCGTGCCCGTCCCAGGCGGCAGCGCCTCTCCGGCTACAGGCGCCTCCTCCAATGGCGACTGAGAGATGCAAGGGATCCCTAGCATGGGTGCGCGAGATGACTGACCACCTCTGAAAGAAAATCGGAAACGGAAAAAAACCGGCACACTGGAAACGAATGAAAACGAGACGGACACGGTAACGGAAACGGAAACCAAACTGTTCTGAATTTCCACGAGGCCCGAAACAAGACAGGACCGAAAACGAAAAGAAACGCGAAAGTCGCCCTGACCGTCTTGAGGGACATCTGCAGCGCCCGTGGCGGCGTTTGCCCCGGTGGCCGAGGCGCCCTTCCCGGGACGCAGGTCCGCGCGCCGGAACTAGCGGCGTGGCGACAGATGCATCCTCACGAGACTGGTCCTGGCCCCGGGTGCTCCCAGCGCTTCGCGCCGTGCGGGGGGGCCCCGCGAGAGGCGCTCTGGGCGCGCCCGCCGAGCCTGGCCCGGGGGAGCGGGGCCCAGCCTGGGCCGGGAGGACCTCGGGGAAGGGAGGCCTCCTGGAGGGGCACTTTTTTTTGCAATCCTTCGTTTTTTTGTTTTTTTTTACAATCCGTGTTTTTTTGCAATCCTTCGTGGCACGGCCAGGGACAGCAGCCCAGGACGGGCCGGAGGGGAAGGGTGCAAGGGAGCCTTGGAGAGTCGCTCCTCCTCACCGTGCGGGTCAACTGGAGATGGGGTCGGAGGGCTGCCCCGCCTCGCCCGATGCATCCGCGATTCATCGCCGATGCATCGGCGAGGCGTCGGCGACGTCGGCGACCGTTCGCGTGGAGGAAACAGGGCTCCACATCGAACCACATCGCCGATGCATCGGCCATGCGGCGCGATCCTCCGACCCCACCTGCTCGGACCCCATCTCGGAGGCCCAGATTAGAATAAGAAAAAAACGCATAACCATAAACTTGTGGCGCTCCGCGCGGATTTCTTGGATTCGCGCCGGACCCCCCTCCCTGGCGCGCGGAGCGCGCCAGGGGCAGCGCCGGAGGCGCCGCCGGGGGGGCCCAGGCGCGGATCCAAGAAATCCGCGCGGAGCGCCACAAGTCCATGCTTACATGTGTTTTTGTTTCTTCTTCTTCTTCTTCTTCGACAGTCGGAGGCGCTCGGTCCTGGTCTTCTGGAGAGGAAGAACTCCCTCAGGTTGCACGCGGCCTCCCTGGGGGCGCGCGGCCTGCGGGCCGCGCGCCCGGCGCTGGCGGAGGAGCTGCTGCTGCCGGTGGTCCCGGGGCGCGCCGCGCGCTCGATCGCAGCGAGGCTGCCGCTGCTGCCGGGGCGCCCGGCCGCCGCCATCGGCCCAGCCCGGCCGTAGCTCTCAAGAGCCTGTTTTTTTGGATTCAGGCAAGTTTACTTGCATGGCGTTCGACCCCCCCCCCTCGCCCCTCTTCAAGCGAATACTAGGGTGCAAGTGCCTTTCGACTTGCGTGATTTCCGCGCCCCCCTCCCCGGGGCTTGCTTCAGGCTCAGCCCCCCCCCCCCCGTCCATGCAAGTAAACTTGCCAGAATCTAAAAAAAAACAGGCTCCAAGCTGGCGCTCGAGCCGGCAGGGCTGTCAGCCATCGCCCGTAAGCCAGGAGGGTCGACGAAGAGTTTTTTCTTGCACCACACCACCAGCCAAAATACCACTTCGCCAACGTGCGAGTTCATGGGCTCTGATGCATCGCACGGCACGCGCACTCCATACAGTCGGCCTTGATTGGACAGGACACGCAAGAGGACACAAGACCCTTCCGAGGGCCGCATCGCCACAGGAGTGTAAGAAGGCACGCGTCGCGAGGCACAGGACACAAGGGTACCCTTGAGCTGGCAAGGTCCACCTACTAATCCGGGCCGACTGTACGCGCGGCCCCTTCAGCCAGAACAGCCTCAACAGCCTTTCAACGCCCGACTGGACGCAGAACTGCTTTCACAGCTCTGACGCCGGCTGCGCCCGCACCGGCCCCGTGGCCAGGAGGGCCGACGAAGGAGGGACGAGGAGGCTCCTCTGGCCACGGCGGGCCTCACTCCCTCGAGCAGGCCCCCCGAAGTCGAGCCAAGCACCGGCCCGAAAGCTGGAGCCTCGCCTTGAGGCTCGCGTGGTCGGGTCGGCGTCTTGGCTGTCTGCTGGAGATGGGCCGAAGGGGTGATGGTGAGCGCTGGGCGATCGAATCCATAGGGCTTGCATGCCTCTCGAAGACGAGAACGAAGGCTTTGTCAGCACACAAGGAGGCCAGGCTTGGACACACACACACACACACGTACAGGAGATGAACATATATATCTATATGTATATGTATATATATATATATATAGAGAGAGAGAGAGAGAGAGAGAGAAAAAAAGAAAGAAAGAAAGAAAGAAAGAAATAAAGAAAGAAAAGAGTAGCCGATGTGCTGGGAGGGACGAGCGAGGCAACGAGAAGTTGAGGAAGGATGGAGACACCAGCCCTGCCTTGTGGGAGGATGTCCCCATTGAAAGAATTGCGCCCTGCCGTCCTCCCGAGCACCCCAGGACCTGCGCCCAGCAACCCCAACAACCCTGCAACCCCGCTCCGGCGGACCACCCTGCCGGAGCGGGGCGAAGGACCTGCGCCCCCGAAAGCAGCGCAGCCAGGGCAGGAGCGAGAACGGGTCGCCCGGCTTGGGAGATCGACGCGGCCGCTGTGCTCGCCACCACCACCATAAGTTTGGGGGGAAGGAGGTGGAGGATGAGGATGAGGATGAGGATGAGAATGAGGAGGAGGAGGAGGAGGAGGAGGAGGAGGAGGAGGAGGAGGAGGAGGACCCCCTCCCCCTCCAACTGGTGGTGGTGGTGGTGGTGGAAGACAGGCCCGTGATGGACCCCAACGCTCCAGACGACTCGCTGCGCTGCTGCGCTCGCGCGCGCCTCGGGAGGAGCCTTCGCCTCGCGCGCGCCTCGGCGGGGCGGCGCCTGCGGCACGCTGCCCTCGCAACAGAGAAGCCCCGGGCGGCGTGCCGCGCTGCTCTCGCCGTGGCGGCGGGGCTGCTGGGAGGAGCTCGGGACGCGTGCCGCCGCGGAGTTCTGAGCAGGGGCCGACCGTGCCGGCATTCCGAGAGGCCTGCCACGAAACGTTCTTCGCTCGTACGTAGTGTGGACCCGAACCTCGGTTACGGCCGGGAAGCCTGCCACGAAAGTGGAAGTAGTGTGGCCTCGCGAGGCCTACCACGAAAGTGGAAGTAGTGTGCCTACTGGGCCTGGGAAACGAACTCTAGACACCGACGCTTTTTGTCCGACCCTGCGAAGCGCGGATCCTGGTGTGTACGGGATCCTGGTGTATAAATTTTTCGTTGCGTCCCTGAGAAAGCGAGGGAAAGGTATTCACCACACCACCCCGACGTCGTCCCCGACCCTCAAGACGTCGTGGGATTAGCCAAAACACGCCACCGGTAATGTAGATGTTCCAGTGTTCCAGTTTCCAATCTTAGAACCCCTAAAACGTTCTAAGAACGGAAACAATTTGTTCGTAGAACATAACACCGATGTGCAAAACCAAGACAGTCCCAACCAGAAATGTTCTAACATTCCGCGGAAGCCACAAAAGGTTCTCAGAACATTCGTTGGTATGCCCCTCGGCGAGCCAGGACGCTTCGCCACTGTTTGAGAGTTGGGGCGTGCCCTGCGCGTCACACCGAGGCGTGGTGGACCAGAACCAGGAGGCGCGGCACACTCCGCAGACGTTCCTGACCCGTATAAGGTTACGCTGGCACTTCAGGGGGGTCCGCTTCCAGCGCATCCTGGCCCGAGGATGGCGACGAGCGCTGCCGGCAGGGCACGCCGAAGCCAACAGAGATCACAGATGCTGGACACCCAGCAATCCAGCCTCTCTCGAACAAGAGTGAACAACCGATGCGCGCCTACCTACGGAGTATGTCTTTGACCCGCCAGGGTTGAATACACATGTCCATCATGATACTATATGTTGTTGTTTTTCTGAGCGCCTGCTAGCATTGCAAGTGCACACGACTCTCTGTACCCCTTGGGTAGCTGGTCGCTCGACGCATGAGATGAGACGCTAAGTGGGGATCCTTCCTGTCCACATACGTAGCCTTCCAATAAGTAGCGTGCTTGGGTCAAAAGGGTTGAGGATGCCATGAGGAAGAAGCAGAGCAACAACAAGGTGCAGGGGGCGAGGAGGAGGAGGAGGAAGAGGAGGAGGAGGAGGAGGTGGGTCGCTGCAAAACAACTACTTAGTTCGCTGACCCTGCCGGCGTGTGGACGAGGCTGTTCCGTTTGACTCGTCGTCATCGTCGTCGTGGTCGTCGTCGTCGTCATCGCCTTCGCCGCTCCCCTCCTCTTTCCCTAGGCCCGTCGCCGCTCCCCACACTTTCACGAGGCCCTCCTCCTAGAGCGCGCCAGCCACAGCGAAAGTGAGCATCGTTGTAGTTAAGTCGAAGGGAAGCCCCTTCCCTTTGATCCCTTCCCCGCCGAGGGGGGGTCCCGCGGGAGGTCCCGGGGGGAGGGGGTCGCCACCCAAATACGACTCCCCCCGGGCGGTTCGGGGGCCCAGAAAAGCCCCAAGACGCTGCAAAAGTACTCCAAGATGCCCCCAAGACGGTCCTCGAGGGCCCCGAATCGCCGAAGTATCGGTCCAAGTCGCCAAAGTAGCCTCCAGACGGCTCAAAGGTGTCCAAAACGCCCCAAGAGGTCTACAAGAGGACTTCCAAGAGGGCCCCAAGGGGCAAAAATCATCGGCTCCCCTTAATTAGGCTTTTCAAAACAATTCTGCATTTTCGCCTTGTCAGCTTCCCGACGCTCCAAGACAGGCCAAGATGCCCCCAACACCGCCCAAAGATGGTCCAAGAGGCTCCAAGAGGACCCCGAAACGACCCAAGAGGGCCCTAAGACCGCCCATAAGGCCTCCAAGAGGGCCCCGAAACGACCCAAGAGGGCCCTCAGACCGCCCAAGAGGCCTTCAAGACAGAAAGAGGCCCCCAAGACGGCTCCAAGAGGGAGCCCAGACGGGGGACACGAACTGTCATTTCGATCCGTCGGTCTAAGAAGCTCCCAGGATGCCCCCAGAGGCCCCGAGAAGCCTCCCAAGAGGCCCCCAAGAGACGCCCAGGAAGCCACAAGAGGCCCCCACGAGGCTCCCAAGCGGTCCCCAAGAGCCTCCCAAGAGGCCCCCAAACTACCCCCAAGAGGCCCCCGAAAGGTGGTATAAGCCCCATATAGAACCCTCCAGGAGTATGCCGACGCCGACGCCGACAACGACCATCACGACGAACCACCAGCGCTTCCCGGAGCGCGCTCCGACCAGAACGTCGAGGCAGATCCAGCTGCGGCCACGAAAGGGCCCCGGAGGTCGGAAAAAAGTCACGAAACGCCCCGGAGGTTCGCCCGGCGTCGCCATGCGCGCGCTAAGATCTTCGACACCGCGTCGATCGTTCAACCTTGACTTGATCGCGGCCCCGATCGTCCGAGATTGAATCCGTCGGGTCCAGTGGCGTCGCCGTGTCCCTCGGTGCTTCCGCGTCGCATAATGCAACCTGGAACGCCCTCGCTGGCGACGCCAGCGCGCCATCGCCGCACGAAACACACACACACACACACACGCGCGTACGTCTTTTCCGACGCGGCGGGGGATGCCAGTACCGGGCGAAACAATGGCGGGCCACGTGCGAACACATACGCGCGAACACGCAGGGATGCGTCCTCCACTGGCGAAGTGGCGTCCCTGCCGCGGTGGTGGCGGAGGGGTGCGTGCCAAACCAATCGGACAGTGTGGATGAAGAGACTGCCCAGAGACATACGCACACATACACGCAAACACTTTTTGGCGACGCGGCCCCGCGCACAGCGATAGAGCGTAGCAAGGTCGGAAAAGCGGGCGTGCACACACACACACACACACACACACACACACACACACACACACACACACACACACACACACACACACACACACACACACACACACACACACACACACACACACACACACACACACACACACACACACACACACACACACACACACACACACACACACACACACCACACACACACACGCACAATTCACACACGCACACACACACACGCACGCACCACAAACGCAAACACACACACACACACTTCTTGGTCGCAACGATGGTAATCACGCGCCGCGTCCGTCGCCTAAATTTTGCCACTGCTGGGCGAGTCGAACACAGCACAACGAAAAGCACTACCGAAGGGCGACCGCATACACACACAGACACACACACATACACGTGTGTACATATATATATATATATATATATATATATATATATATATACGTAGCACCCCGCAAATGCGGATAAGAGTAAGGAGCAGTGGGGACGTCGGCAGTTTGCGAGACTCTGGAGAAACCCGCCGCCGGTTCCAAAGTTTCACACATTATACAACGAGCCCGCCGCAGGCGCCGATTTTTTCGCTAAACCAATGTGGGTAGGTCGCGGGTGGGTCGCTATTGGGTCGCGGGTACAGAGGGCAGAATATCCACCCCATAACTACTACCCCGAAAAGCGAAGCCGTTTAGTATACGCACGCAAGGGATGAATCGAACAGGGCAGTGCTGTTTAGGCAACGCCCAGGGCCGTTTGGTAAACGTCAATTGTCGGGTACGGGTGGTTGTCCCTCCCTTGAGGGTGGGTCGCGGGGAGGGTCGCGGGTGGGTCGCGGGGCGGGTCGCGGGATGGGTCGCGGGGGGTCGCGGGTGGGTCGCGGGGTGGGTCGCGGGTGGGTCGCGGTTGGGTCGCAGGAGGGTCGGTCGCGAGGTGGGTCGCGGGTGGGTCGCGGGTTGGGTCGCAGGTGGGTCGCGGGGTGGGTCGCGGGGTGGGTCGCGGGGTGGGTCGCGGGGTGGGTTGCGGTTGGGTCGCGGGTGGGTCGCGGGCGGGACGACGACAACAAACAACAACAACGCAACGAGCAGAATTCTCACCACGAATTCCTTATTGAGCCACGCACCCAAGGACAATGAATGACCGTTCGGCCCCCTCACTCTGATATACGTGTATATATATGATTTTAAATATACACGCCCATACATACACATATATATATATACACACGTATACGCCGCAGCGATAGCAATCGCGCGCCGCGTCCGTAGCCTAAACGAGGGCGGTGCCAGGTAGATCGCACACAGTATAGCGAACAGCACCACAACAAGCTGACCACCGACGCACGCACACGCACACACACAAACACACTAGCACACACACACACAAGTTTGTCGCAACGGTGGCAGTCACGCGCCGCGCCCGTAGCTTTAACGGCGGTGTTGCCAAACGAATCGCGCACAATATAACGAAAACCACTAAAGGCAAACCGCGGACACACACACACACACACACCGCAGCACACACACACACACTTGTTTGTCGCAGCGATGACAATCGCGCCACGCTTTCGTAGCGTAAACAGGAGACTACCAAGCAAATCGCGCACAATACAACGACAACCATAACAAAACAAGAGGCCGACCGCGAACGCACACTTCCACTTACACACACAAACGCACACACACACACACACACACACACTTTGTGCGCCGGCGGCTGGGCAGAGGGACTGCTCCGGCGATGTGGCATTAGTGGGACACGCACAGAACGCGAATCAAGACGCAGTGCGCGGGAGCGGGAGACAGGAAGCCCGGCGCGGGCGAGAGGGAGAGGAAGCCGGGCCCGCTCAGAGCAGGGCCAGGCGGCGGCGGAGCAGGCGCCAGGGCGGGGAGCCAGCGGCGGCGACGAGGCAGCAGCAGGCAGCCGGGCACGCGCCCGGGGGGGGAAGCATGTCCAGCGCAAGCTGCTGGAGGTGGAGGCAGCGCGGCAAGGCGGCCGTAGTGCCGAGATCCGAGTGACATCAAGGCAACCGAGAGCGGCAGCCAGAGCGGACCACCTCGGGTGAGGCGTCAGGGGCACTGGGGAAGCAGTCCCAGCAGAGCGGAGCGGGGGAGCCCAGGGGCGGCCGAGGTGCTGAGATCCGGATGACCTGCGAGGCGACCTGGGTGGGGCCGGCCGACCGAATATCGCCAGGGCGGGGAGGCCGAGAGGGCACGCGAAGACGTGCGAGCAGCAGAGACGGAGCCCGCCGACCGACAACGCCGGTGGAGCGAACCCGCCAGAAGGGCCCGCCTGAAGACCAGGCGAAGAGGGACGGCGGGTGCCGAGGCCGCGGGTGGCCTGCCAGGCAGGCACCCGGCGAGCCTCAGGCGAAGGCCCAGCCCGAGAACCAGGCGGCGCGGAAGCAGACCACCGCGGTGCGGGGCAGGCGCGGGGAGGAGGCAGCGGGCGTAGGCCCGAGGCAAAATCCTGCAGGAGGCTGGCGGCCCGACCTGCACAGGGCAGGGGATGCGGCGGCGGGGGCAGGGGCCTCCCCCCCGAGGGAAGCGATGGCGGGCAGGGCGGGGGCCGCAGCCCGCGGTCAGGGCGAAGGCGCGAATGTAGAGGGGGGAGGGGCGCGGCGGTCGCTGGGGGCGAGCGGCAAGACCAGCTCACCGGGGGCAAGCGCCAGGGCACCCCAAAGGCGGGACGCGGGCGCGCGGGGTGGTTGACTCAAGGACTACCCGCGTCACGCAGAGAGGAGGGGGCTGGCCCTGAAGGGGCAGTCGGCTCACGCGGCTCCACCTCTGGTGGAAGGGCGCGAGGCAGCTCGCCGCTGGTGTGGCCCGGCATGGAGAACGGGGAGGCACCAGAGGCGGCAAGCGAAGCGCCACACCGGGTGGATGCACCAGTGGGTGCGGGGGGGGGCAGCACCGAGTGGTGCGGTGAGGAGCGGCAGGCGAGGCGGGAAGCCGCGTGAGGCGGGGATGGCACCGAACAGGTGCACCGAAGTGTGATGAGAGACAAGGCGGGGCGCCGCGCGGGGAGCGCTGCCGCAGCAGAAGCGGTCGCAGCGGGGAGTAGGTGCAGGGCGTCGGCGTCGTCGGAGCCGGCGTCGGCGCGCACACACACAGACAAACACATTCGCACACGCACACACACACTTACACACAGGTTTTTGGTCGCAGCGATGGCAATCACGCGCCGCGTCCGTAGCGCACCGCGCACAATACAGCGAACCGCGCACAATACAGCGAACACCGCAAAAGAGCGACCGCGGACACACACACACACACACACACACACACACGCACACACACACACACACACACACACATTCGCTCACACACACACACTGTGCTTTGGCCGCAGCAGTGGCAATCGCGCGCCGCGCCCGATGACTAAACGGGGGGCACTGCCAAGCGACTCGCGCACAGCACAAGGGAAAGCACAAAAGGGCGACCGCGGACTCACACACACACACACGTACACATATACACACTATGTTTCGCCTGCGCCGATGGCAATCGCGCGCCGCAGCCGTAGCCTAAACGGAGGCGATGCCAAGCGATTCGCGCTCAACAGGCCGACGGCGAACGCACGCACACACACACACACAAACACATACACATACACACACACACACTTTCAAACACACACGCACACAGACACGCACACACACACACAGTTCTTGGTGGTCGCGTGGATGGCAATCGCGCACCGCGTCCGTAGCGTAAACGGGGGACCTGTCAGGCGAATCGAACACAACACAGCGAACACCACCACAAAAGGGCAACGGCGAGGACACACACATACACACGCACGCACGCACATACACAAACACACAGATACATATCTCTATATATATATATAGAGATATGAATACACACACGTGGCAACGATGCCAATCACACGCCGCGACCGCAGCCTAAACGGGGCCACTGCCAGCCAACCGCGCTCAATACAACGAAAGCCACAAAATGGCAACCACGGACACAAACGCAAACACACACACACACACACACACACACACACGCGCACACACATACTTACACACACGGAAACACACACACACTTTTGTCCTCAGCGATGGCAATCGCGCGCCACGTCCGTGGCCTAAGTGGGGGTACTGCCAGGAGAACCGCACACAATACAGCGAAAACTACAAGAGGGCGACTGCGGACACACATACACACTTCTTCGTTGGTCGCAGCGATGGCAATCGCGCGCCGCACCCGTGGCCTAAACGGGGGAACTGCCTAAGCGAAATCCGCGAAAAGGTGACCGCGGACAAACGCGCACACACAATATCTTAGGTCGCAGCGATGGCAATCGTGCGGCGTGGGCCAAGGTGGATCCACCCATCGGAGATCACACACACACAAGACGCACGCGCACGCGCACACGCACACACACAAACGCACATCCACGAGCCCTCATCCTCGACGACGATGGCCGCGACGACCGCGACGACGACGACGCTGAGGATGAGGATGCTGATGCTGCTGATGCTGAGGATGCTGATAATGATGCTGATGATGATGTTGATGATGCTGATGGTAATGATGATGCTGATGCTGATGATGATGGTGGTGGTGGTTGTGAATTTACAGATGGTGGTGATGACGATGATGACGACGACGAGCACGACGACGACCACACACCGCGACGGCGACGACGCGCCTTGCGGCTCCGCTCCGGGCCGAAGATGATGAGCGGCACGGTGTCGCCCGCCACCTGGCGGCCGGCAGCGCGGGGCCATCCTTCGCATGGCACCCCCTCTTGGTCCTCCTCCTCCCTCCTCCTCCTCCTCCTTCTCCTCCTCACCATCATCCTCACCATCATCATGATCATCATCGTCATCATCGTCATCACCACCATCTGTATCACCACCAACACCATCACCATCAGCATCAGCATCAGCATTACCATCAACATCATCAACATCATCATCATCAGCCTCATCATCAGCATCCTCAGCATCAGTAGCATCAGCATCAGCATCACCATCATCATGATTATCATAAGCATCATCAGCATCAGCAGCATCATCAGCAGCAGCATGCTCAGCATCATCAGCATCATCATAATCAACATCATCATCAGCACCATCAACATCGTCATCATCATCACCATCATCATCACCATCAACAATCCTTACCTCCTCCTCCTCCTCCTCCTCCTCCTCCTCCTCCTCATCCCTCCCCAGTGCTTGGTAAATGTTCGCCTGCTCCTGACGTCAAGGGCGATATGTTGCCTGTTCGACCGCCTCCGATGCCATCAAGGTTGAGAGGCTATGCCTTCATCATCGACGAACGCCATTCTTCACGGGTGGCACCACTACCCGCCATGGCCACCCAGGATCCGCTAAGCGAAAATACCCTTCCGAAGAAGGGCGCGCGCGGGCGCGCATGCGTGAAACTATTCCCACCCACGAGATCGCAGGCAACTTGGGTGTGGATGTAGCAGCTGCTGCGGCCAGCGTGCGACGACGGGCGGCGGTCACATTCAGCAATTACGGCTGCAGGGTCCATCACAAACGACTCCCCACGCGTCGAGCTATAAAGCAATGCTCACCATTACCCCAGTGCGACCCTACCTAGAAGTTGGAGCCCCTAGGAAAGCAGCAATAGTTGCTATGCTATGCTATGCTATGCCATACTATGATGCGCTATGCTATGCTATGCTATGCTATGTTGCGCTATGCTATGCTATGCTGTGCTATGCTGCGCTATGCTATGCTGTGTCATGCTGTGCTGTGCTATGCTAAGCTATGATTTGCTATGTTATGCTATGCGATGCTAAGCTGCGCTATGATATGATATGCTAAAATATGTTATACTATGCTATGATATGCTGCGCTATGCTATGTTATGCTATGCTTGACCATGTTATGCGATACTATGCTAATGCAGCGCTGCGCTATGCTAAGCTAAGCTAAGCTAAGATGAAATAAGCTAAGCTAATATGAGATAAGCAACGCTAAGCTAAGGGGACGTAACTGGTTCCCCGCGGGGCGGATGCCGGGGGGACCGCCCGGGGCGAATTACACTGCCCGGCCCCTTTAAGAAAGAGAATAAGAACCCTCTAGGCAGAGCCTAGGTAGGGAACCACGTGCCGTTGTTCAGCATCCCCCGTCCGGGCAATGTCTACTTTCGCAGCAGAAGTAAGGAGAAGCAGCTCGACGCGGCATGCATTCATAGATACGTGCACGGCCCACTAGCCCGCCGCGGCGCCGATCGTTCAGCCGAAGGCGTTCCCCGATAACGATGCCGTCTTCGGGTCGCTTGCTCCAAGGACCACACATCCCGACCGCTTTCTCCCCAGCCGCCTTGCCAGCCGCCCCAACGCAACGGTCGGAATCGCTCCACCAGTGCATGTCCCAGCCCCCACGCTCCAGGCGCGGCCTTCGCCTTCACCCTGGACGACTCAGCCTTCCTCTCGCTCCCAAGGGGGGCCGGGGGGGCATCCCTCCGATTGCAACCGCTCTCAGAACAACACTCCTGAGTCTCAGCGACCGCTGTTGCAAGGCAAACTCGTGCATGGGCTTCGCCTTGGCCACGGCTGTCTCGGGGGTTTCCCACCCGGAACCCACCGAGGCCGGGCGCGGCAGGTGCTCGGGACTGGCCCTGGCGAATTGGCCGCCAGCGGCCTCGGTTGCAGCCGCAGGCGCAGAGGCTATGTAGACTTCGGATTCATTTCACAGGCACCCTCGGGTCTCTCTGTACCCGCCAGCCCCAATTTTCATCCAAGCCAGGCAAGCACTCCCGAAAGGCATTTTCGCCCTCTTGCGTGGCCAGGACACCGTCGCCCGCGAGCCGATCGACCGACCCCCACCTCGCTCCTCAGGAGGAAGGAAGGGAAGGCAAAAGAAGAAGCGGGGGAGGCCCGATCGGCATCCCAGGGCCCCCGAAACCCAGCGGGGCTACCGCTCAAAACTAAACGGGCGCCAAGCACGAAGGGTAAGACACCCCCCTCGCCTCCTCCTCCTTGTCCTCCTCAGCCTCCTCCTCTTCCCCCTGCAGTCCCCCGCCCCGCCCACCCCGGCGGATCCAAAGGGAGTGGGACGATTGCCCCATCCAGAATGGGCCCCCAAGCTCCGTTGAGCAGGGACTAGCCGTCCCGGCATTCCTATAGTCCTACCACGAAATGTTCTCTGAACCCCAAAATGTTCTAAGAACAAAAACAATGTTCTTAGAACAGAAATCCGATCTGTGAAAACACGACACTCCCAGCCAGACATGTTCTAAGAACATCTCGTGGGAACCACAAAGCGTCCTTAGAACATTGTTTGGTAGGGCGATGGGCGAGCCAGGACGCTTCGCCACTGCTTGAAGAGTGGGCCCCCCAGGCTTCAGGGCCTCACCTCCGAACTCCCGAGCCTGCCGCTTCCTGCAGGCGGGCCCGCCGCCGCTCTGCATCCCCGCGACGCCGTCGGCCAGCCCGCCCGCCGCGGGCGAGGTGCGCCGAGGGCGACGTCCCGTCGCCCGACTTCTCCGGATCGGAGGCAGAGGAGGAGGAGGAGGAGTAGGAGGAGGAGGAGGAGGAGGAGGAGGAGGAGGAGAAGGAGGAGGAGGAGGAGGAGGAGGAAAGATGCGGTCGTGGCCACGGCAGGGCTGCTGCGGTGCAAGTTGGGCGCCAGTGCGGCGAGGCAGGGCGACAGGGAAGGGGGGGAGGGGGGCCGCCGACGGCCAGAGCGCCCTCGGAAAGAGAAGCACGTCGGGGCGTGCCGGAGGCAGGCCTGGGCCCGTGCAGGGGCTGGTGCGTCCACGCGAGGCGCCCCCTCCCCCCCAGACGCAAGAGCTTGCCCTTTCCCATGCGCGGTCCCCGAAGTCCCGACCATTTCCCAGGGCGGGCCTCCCGTTCCGAAGCGCTCCGTCGACCGTCCCAAGGCCCGCTTGAGGGCCTCTGGACTTGCCGTCGCTCGGACGTCCGTTCCCCGTGCATTTTTCGGTTCCGTGCGTGCTCTTTGTGCCAGATGGTCGAGGATGCTCCTCGAAGGTCCTCGCCGAGAAAGAAAAATGCACACGTCCGAGCGATGCCAAGTGGAGGCCGAGAACGGCCCCACACCTTCCGTCGCGTTGTCTCGTCCACGGCGCGAGCATGTCTGGACGCCTGCGGCGCGTGCGGCTGCACTTTGGCCCTACAGGATGCGACGGGGGCCGGTGGAGCCAACCGGCCACGCCTCTGCAGAAGGCTTCTTTCATTCTGCCCCCCCACCCCCAGAGGCCTCCCAGAGGGAGTCGGAGTAGACGGTGTCGACGGATCACGCCGCATCGTCGATGCATCACCAGCGCACCGGCAATGCATCGGCGAACTCGGGCTCCACATCGACTCGCATCGCCGACGCATCGGCGATGCGGCGCAATGCTCCGACCCCATCTACTCCGACCCCACTTGGGAGGCCTGGACCCCCCCCATATCCCCTCCCCCTCCTCCCCCTCCTCCTCCTCCTCCTCCTGCTCCTCCTCCTCCTCCTCCTGCTCCACCTCCTCCCTCATCCCATTCTTTCTTCTGCTCCTCATCCAGCCCATCCTCCTCCTCCTCTTCCTCCTGCTCCTCCTCCTCTCCTCCTCCTCCTCCTCTTCCTCCTGCTCCTCCTCCTCTCCTCCTCCTCCTCCTCCTCCTCCTCCTCCTCCTCCCTCCTCCTCCTCCCCGCCCAGCTGGCGCGAATTGGCGCCCCCATCGCCGCGTCTGGGACAAGCACAGGGCACGCCAGGAGCGCGCCTCCTGGCGAGCCGAAGAGGGGCTGTGCACGCCCCGGCCCGCCTCCACACCCTTCGGTGCCAGCTCGCGGGGGCCTCCTGTGCCAGATCCGCCGAGGCGGCGTGTGAGGTCAACGAGCCCAAGCTGCAGCCCATTTACAGCCTGAGCTTCAGCTCTGCTTGGGGGGGGGCCAGGTGGCTCTGCCAAGGAAGGGGGAGGGGGGGGGTGCTCCGCATGTGCTCCGCCTGCTGGGCATGCAAGAATCCGCCACGTCCCCCCCCTGGGGCCAGAGAGCCCAAGATGGCCGCGCCAGATATTTCACAGACGGCTCAAGGTGCACCCAAGATCCAGGATACCCTCCCCAAAAAAGGCCCGAAGAGGCCCAAATCATTGAAATCAGTGATTGTCTACATGCCTTTGAGGGATATGGGCGCTTCATTCTTTTCGGCCTTCGGACGGCCCCAGGGGCCCCCAAGATCGCCCAAGAGGCCTCCAAGATGGCCCTATGACGGCCCAAGAGGCTCCTCAGACGGCCCCACTTGGTAAAGCCCGCAACAGCCCAGCACGGGTCCAAAACAACCCCCCTGGACACTGAACCTCCTCCAGCTGTTCCTCCTCCGCTCTTCCTCCTCTCCTCTACCCCCCCCGCCTCGACGACGACGACGCCGCCGACGCCGACACAGACCCCTCACACGGTTCGTGGCCCCATAGGGAGCTCCACCGACGGTCCAAGTGGCTGCGCTCGCATGGCACCACCGCGCCCATGTCGGCACGCCCCTCATACGGTTCGTGGCCCCAGAGGGAGCTCCACCAAAGGCCCCAGTGGCTGCGCTCGCATGGCACCACCGCGCCCATTTCGGCACACCCCTCACACGTTTCGTGGCCCCAGAGGGAGCTCCACCGAAGGGCCAAGCAACAGTGCTGGCAGGGCGCCGCCGCGCAAAATTCGGCACGCCCCTCACACGTTTCGTGGCCCCATAGGGAGCTCCGCCGAAGGCCCCAGCGGCAGCGCTCGCATGGCACCACCGCACCCATGTCGGCACACCCTTCACACGTTTCGTGGCCCCCTCGGGAGCGCCACCGAAGGCCCCAGTGGCGGTGTCCACGTGCGTCCCGCAAAAAATTCGGCCCACCCCTCACACGTTTCGCGGCCACATAGGGGGCTCCACCGAAGGCCCCAGTGGCAAGGTTCGCATGGTGGCCCCGGCCCAATTCGGCACACCCCGCACGAAGATCGTGGCCCCATAAGGAGCTCCACCGAAAGCGGTACCCACAACGCGGTACTCACACTTGCATATGATTTGGTTTTCGTCAGGGTAATTGTATTTGTGGGCTCAAACTTGACCCCCTTATGTAAACGCTGGGAGGGTGGGGTGGTGGTGGTGGTGGTGGTGGGGGGGGGATGCTATTTGTTATGATTTCCAGATATCGCTGGCGTTCGATGCTTTTTTGTTGTGTATTTTGATGGTTGTGTTTTTTGTTGATTGTTTTTTTTGTATTTTTTGTTGTTTTTTTTTAATGTTCAGCTCAGCTTGCGTTGTTTAAAGGGTTATCATGCGTTTTTGATGTGTTTTTGTTTTTTTGTTGTTTTTTTTCAGAAGTTTTGGGTGTTTTTTACCACTTGTTTTGGAGCTTTTCATGCTTTTCAAGGAATTCTGGTATTTTCATGTTGTTTTTTTCAAGTTTTCTGTGGTTTTCAATTGTTCTTGTGTGTTTTCGAAGCTTTTCAAGGCATTCTGATTTTTTTTTTATTTTTTATTTTTTTTTGAGTTTTTTTTTATTTTTTCGCTTTTCATTAGTTTTGGTGCTTTTGCCAAGCTTTCCATGAAAGTTGATGGTTTTGCATTTTTCATTTTTTGTATGTTTCAATAGTTTTTGCGTTTTTTTTCGTAGCTTTTCAAACACTTTTTTTTATTATGTTTTATGTGTTTCTATGTTTTTCAATGGTTTTTGGGGCTGTTCAATGAAATTTGATATTTTCTTTGTTTTTTAAAGCTTTTTCTACGTTTTT
>CAUYUJ010009822.1:0-31968 GCA_963575745.1 Prorocentrum cordatum
TACTGCTACTGCTACTACTACTACTACTACTACTACTACTACTACTACTACCACCACCACCACCACCACCACCACCACCACGACTACGAGTAATACCACTGCTACTACTACTATTATTGCTACTACTACTGCTACTGCTACTGCTACTGCTACTACTACTACTACTACTACTACTACTACTACTACTACTACTACTACTACTACTACTACTACTACTACTACTACTACTACTACCTACTGCTACTACTACCTACTAGTACTACTACCACCACCACTACTACAACAACTATTACAACTACTCCTACTCCTTTTCCTACTCCTACTCTTGCTCCTCCTCCTCCTCCTCCTCCTCCTCATCCTACTACCACTACGACTACGACTACGACTACGACTACGACTACGACTAGGACTACGGCTACGGCTACGACTACGACTGCGACTGCGACTACGACTACGACTACGACTACGACTACGACCACTACTACTACTACTACTACTACTGCTACTGCTACTGCTACTGATACTGCTACTGCTACTGCTACTGCTACTACTACTACTACTACTACTACTACTACTACTACTACTACTACTACTGCTACTGCTACTACTACTACTACTACTACTCTACTACTACTACTACTACTACTACTACTACTACTACTACTACTACTACTACTACTACTACTACTACTACTACTACTACTACTACCTACTGCTGCTGCTGCTGCTGCTGCTGCTACTACGACTACGAGGGCGAAACGTAATCTTTGTAACCAAGTCTGAATCCATGGTGAAAGGTGAGGGTTCGGGTTTGGGTTCTGGTTCGGGAAGGCGCGCGCGAACAAATATAAGTATGTGTGTACCATGTCTTTTTTGTTGTTCTCTCTCTGTTTGTTTGTGCTGTTGTTTTCTGTCTCTCTTTATTGCTTTCTTTCTTTCTTTCTATCCCTCTCTTTCTCTCTCTCTCTCTCTCTCTCATGAGATAGAACAGAACAGCAAACGACCAATGTGTTGCATCGGATGTCAAAAGGAAATTGAAAGGAAATTATACCGCCTTGGAATCCCGTTGGTAAGCAATGTATGGTATTGGATTTCGAAAAGAACGTGAGCAGAAAATTAATCGCCTCGGGAGTCCGCGGGAAAAACCATGTTTTGTAGTTCTTGGAGGTTAAACGGACTTAGAAAGGAAATTTGAACGCGCAGAGAAACAAAAAAAATGTTTTGTATTGGATTTCAAGAAGGATGTTCTTTTACCTCGGGATTCCGCAGAAAACCAATATTGTATTGGACGTCAAAAAGAATTCGAAAGGAAATTGATCCCTTCAGAATTCCACAGAAAACCAATGTGTTGTCGTGGATTTCGAAAAGAAGAACTTGAAGGGACATTGGATCGTCCCGGGATTCCGCAGAAAACCTATGTTTTGTATGCGATTTCAATAAAAGAAACAATATCTCAGGAAATTGGGTCGCCTCGGGATTCTGCAGAAAACCCATGTTTCCTATTGGATACCACGAGAAATTTGAACGGAACGTGGACCGTCTAGGGAACCCTCAGAATAAACAAAAAAACCATGTTCACTGGCCACCTGAAGGGCCTTTTCCGGCATGCGGCCCACCAGGCCCCAGTCCACGGGAGGGGCGGAGGCGGGTCCAACAGGCCGAACGGTGGGGAAGGGCGGGGGGGCCCTTGAAGCTAAGGGCTTTCAAGCGGGAGAACTGCGGGTGGATGGCGACAGACACAAGGTCGTGAGTGGCCGGCCCCGAGTCGCTGACTATTTTAATCCGAACATCTGCCTGCGCCATCCTGGCCTCCACCAGGAAGTACTCGCACATCTTGACTCCAGCTGCCTAATATATCCGAAAGAAACAAAATCTGGGACCCCAAGCCCCTATGCACATGTGACTGGGCCAGGGTCGAGGGCGCCAGGCTGAAATCGCCACCGATTACGCGCGGAACCGAAATGCCTAACGCCCTGGAGGCCACTGAGGCCAAAAAGGTCCTCATTGACACGGTTCAGCCCAACGCAGTCCTGAAGGTGCACAGACACGACGTAAAACGAGCTTTGCCCTGGGAGGTGGATCAAAACTCCAGTGGCGCGCTTCGCCTTAAGCCGAGCTCCAAAATCGGGGATGTGAAAAGAGCGCGTGAGCACAGCCGCGCCAGCTGAAGCTCCTCCGTTGGGCCCCAGGGCCCCTGGTTCAAAATGTGATTCCACCCGTTTCGAAAACGCCAAGCCTGCGCTTTACGTATCTCCTCGTCGCTGGTGAGCTTGTCTGCTCAGGGCACATCGCCATGTGGGCCGTGGTAGTGGGCAGGAGCTGCTTCATCGATGGCCATGAAGTGCAGTTGGCGGTAACGAGCTCCAGACTCACAGATTCCCACTGGCCCCCCAAGCTGCGATGCGCTGACGACGTGCGCGTGGCATCCAAAACAAGGCAGGAGGGCTGGGTCATGGGGTAGGGGGCAAAGTTCGCACCACAGACATGCCACCCACGAGCTGGCTTGCCATTCGGTGCCCCCTCCGCTGATCCCACTCCGCGCTGAACGGCCTGACGGGGCCCGGTCGCGCACGTTGGCAGGGTCGGCAGACGGGGCGGCCCCTGGCGGCGCCTTCGAAGCAGCGGCAGGCGCTGGAGCACGGAACGAAATAGGCAGAGGCGTGGCAAAACCCCCACGGGGATAATTGGCGAGGCCCTGAGCCCCAAGGGCCGCTCGGGCTCCGCTGCCGCAGGAGGTGCGGCATCGCGAGGCTGGGCGGGTTCAGGAGCATCTCCACGAACTGACGCTGAAGCCTCCCCATCTGCTTGCTTGCTGAGGAGACGTGCATTTTGCTCTCCCTGTCTGCCTTGAGCTTAGTGGCCTTATCCTTGAGCTCACCGAATAGCCTGGAGCACGTGTCCTTGATGGTGGACGCCAGGAGCGCCTTGCGGTTGGCAAACTCCTGGAGATCGCGCTCCTCCACATATACGTGTTCCGCAAGCCCGAAGAGGTCGTCGTCGTCCACGTCCAAGCCCGTGAGGCGGCCCTCCAGGATGTCCGTGATCGGGACCTTGGGCGCATTCGGGCCAGGCGCTTTGTTGGCGCGCAGCTGCGCCACCGCCTGCTTGTACTCAGCATCAGCTTGTACTCAGCATCATGGCGATCGAGCTCGGTGAGGGTGGTTTCCAGGTGCTCGCGCTTGGTAGCCAGCTTCTGCTCCAAGCCCCGAACAACCTGGAGCAGGCGGTCCAACTTCCCTTCCAGGCGTACGATCTCCATGTGGGCCGCATCCGCTCTCTGCTGGGGCGGGACTGCAGCCTCGCTGGCCTTAGCCAACTCCTGCCTAGCCTGGGCCACCGAGGCTGCGTTGCCCGCCTTCTCCACCCGGGCCAGCAGCTGCTCCAGCTCAGCGGTGGTGGCGGGAGCGGTAGATGCTGCGGGCGCGGAGGAAGCACGCTGACCTGCTGCCACTCCTGCGGCTTCACGCCGAAAGGCTGCAGCATCGCCGCGCGGGGTCGTGGCGGCGGCGCCCAGCGAGCAAAACTTTGCCGAGAGTCCGTCCGACGCGACGATTTTGAGGATATCGCGGCGCCGTGACGGTGGGCGACGTAGCCAAACTGGCCCGTTGTCACCCAGCGGAGGAGGAGGAGAAGGGGAAGAGGAGGGGGAGGAGGAAGAGGAGGAGGAGGAAGACGAAGAGGCGGATGAGGAGGAGGAGGAGGAGGAGGAGGAGGAGGAGGAGGAGGAGGAGGAGGAGGAGGAGGAGGAGGAGGAGGAGGAGGAATGGTGCAAGCGAATCTGGTCCCCACAAGCCGTGGGGCGTGGCCTGCCGCAACCAACCTCTGTTTCCGAGTACGTATAGCTCGACAGAGGCGACGGAGGTCGGGGAGGGGGCCGACCGACGCGATCGGATTTCAAGCGTTGGCGGGTCGGGCCAACTTCGAGAATACGCTGCAAGACTCGGAAAGTCATGCCGTCGACGGCCATGCGAAACATCCACCAACTCACTAGGGATCTCTCCTAAGGCGGCAGCTCCCCCTAACGCAGCAAGCAGCACGTACATTCCAAAACAACTCGGCCTCATATAGACCCCAAGCCGATCGCTGGGAGGAGGAGGGGGAGGAGGAGGAGGAGGAGGAGGAGGAGGAGGAGGATGAGATCGGGCTCCTCGACGGGCCCCGTTGTCAAAAGCTTCGGCCGTCGTCTTCGTTTTTTTTGTTTCGAATCTTGCATGTTGTCCGTGTATGCATATGTTTCCAACTGAGCGGCGTCGTCTCCGTCGCCATCCACCTCCGTCGCTCTCCTCCTCCTCCTCCTCCCCCTCCTCCTCCTCCTCCTCCTCCTCCTCCTCCTCCTCCTCCCCCTCCTCCCAAACAACAGCTACAAACGTGGAGGGCGGTGGCTTTCAAACTGCTGCTTTCGATTTAGCGCCGCCCGCATCCGTCTCAAAACATCAAACCAGTAACCCCAAAGAGATGGCTGGCCTTCTTGCGCAAGTAACTATTATCGACTTGGCGCGCCGCACGTCAGTTTTACACTGGTCCAGCAACCATGCGGATGGAGGGACTTGTGCTACAAATGCGCGGTTGGCAAGGACTCGTTTTCAATCTAGTGCCCTCGGAATGATGGGCTAGACGCACACATGCACGGCTAGGGGCGCTCCCTTCGCTTGTCTGGCCAGCCCGTCCGCGCAGAAGAAGGAAGACGAGCCTCTCCCCAGCACGTCGTCGTTGGTGGGGCTGGCGGCGTGCCTCCTCCTCCTCCTGCTGCTGCTGATCCCAGAGCTCCTCCTGTTTCTCCCTCTCTCTCGTCCTCCTCCTCGTCCTCCTCCTCCTCCTCCTCCTCCTCATCATCATCACTCCCTCCCCCTCCCCTCCTCCATCCCTGCTCCTCAAGAACAACGCCTCCCTGTCGCGCCCGCAGAAGTGTCGATGAGGCCAGCCGAGCGCTTCGCCTGAGACTTCCTCTCCGCTTACGACCCTGAAGCCTGAAAACTGCAATAGCTTCACAGATGGAGGGCGGGCCGTTTTCAAAATGTGGCTCTCGCCTTAGCGCCGCACACATTCGTCTCAAACATCCGCAACAGTTTCACGGGTGAAGGTGGGTCATTATCAGAATGTGGCTCTCGCACTGGCACCGCGCACACTCGTTTTAAACATTTGTGGCAGTTCACCTGTGAGGGGCGGGCCGTTATCAACATGTGCCTCTCGCCTTGGCGCTGCGCACATTCCACTCAAACGGGTGGAGGGCAAGTGGTTCTCAAGCTGTGGCCCTCGCCCTATCGCCGCGCCCATCCGGCTCAAACACTTGCGACAGCTTCACGGGTGGAGGGAGGGCCGTTGTCAAACTCTCGCTTCTCGCTTTGGCGCCGCGCACACTCGCCGTAGACGTGTGCGACAATTCCAGGGATTCGTTCTGGCACGATTTAGGGCTGTCAGGACGAAGCAGTAGCGTTGATTCGAGGCGTTGAAGTCCCAGGAATGTTCTGTGTTCTGGCGGGACGTAGAATTGTCCGGGCACACAGGTCACGTTGATCTGCGGCGTTGAAAGCCCAAGGGCGGTGTTTTGGCACGATTGGCGATTCTCAAACGGTTGTCTTCTAACGGGTCGCTTCCCGGAAAAACAACGTCTTTCAAGACCTGCGCAGAGGGAATTTGGAGGGAACGTCGATTGCAACATAGTTGAGACGTCTTGGGTCTACAATTGGCCTCCTCCTCCTCTGCCTCCTCCTCCTCCTCCCTCCTCCCTTCCTTTCTCCCCTTCCTCCGCCCCTCCCTCCTCCCCTCGCCTACCGCCCCTCCTCCTCCTCCTCCTCCTGCTCCTCCTCGTCGTCGTCCTCCTCCTCCTCCTCCTCCTCTTCCTCCATTCCTTTTCCTTCTAACTGGCGAGGCCAGCTTTTAGGGCGGGCAGGACGTTTCGCTTGAGACGTCCTCACTAGTTCTGACTCTGAAGCTTACAAAAGTTTCACAGATGGAGGGCGGGTGGTTTGGTTTTCAAAATGTGACTTTCGCTTCAGCGCCGCGCGTATTCGTTAAACACTTGCAGGGGCTTCAAAGATTGAGGGCGGCTCGTTTTCAACATGTGGCTCTCGCCTTAGCGCCGCGCGCATTCGTTTTTTTAAAACTTTGCAGGGGCTTCACGGGTTGAGGGCGACCTGTTGTCAAACTGTGACTCTCGCCTTAGCGCCGCGCACAATCATTTTTAAAGTTTGCACGAGTTTCACGGATTGAGGGCGGTTTCTTTTCAACATGTGGCTCTCGCATTAGCGCGGCGCACATGTTTCCAAATTTACAAAGGTTTCAAGGGTTCCCATGATCAACGTATCAGAAATGGCGTTCTGGAAGGATTCAGGATTATGAGGGCGCAACAGTTATGTTTATTCGCGGCGTTGAAGTCCCAGGAATAGCATTCTGGCACGATTCCAGGTCGTCAAGACGCAACAATCAGATTGATCCGTGGCGTTGAAATCCCGAGAACAATGTCTTGGCATGCTTCAGGGACTTCAAACGGTTGTCTTCCAACGAGGCAGTTCCCTCTGTGGAAACGAACCGTTGTAGGGGCCTATGAAGAGGGAGCTTGGAGTGAAGGTTTATTCCAACAACGCTGATGACTCTTGGGCTTGCACTGGTCCTCCTCCTCCTCCTCCTCCTCCCTCCTCCTCCTCCCTCCTCCCTCCTCCCTCCTCCCTCCTCCCTCCTTCCTCCCTCCTCCCTCCTCCCGCCTCCGCCTCCCTCCTCCCTCCCTCCTCCCTCCTCCCCTCGCGTACCCCACCTCCTCCTCCTCCTCCTCCTCCTTCCTCCTCCTCCTCCTCCCACCCTCCTCCCTCTCCCTTCTCCCTCCTCCCTCCTCCCTCCTCCCTCCTCCCTCCTCGTCGTCGTCGTCGTCGTCGTCGTCATCGTCGTCGTCCTCCTCGTCCTCCTCCTCCTCTACAATAATACACTATGCATACTACTCTTTTCTCTCCCGTGATGACGTCCGGAAGATATCTGGCCCCCCTCCACGTACTGTTTCTTTGCACGCAAGATTCCTGGGATACGATGCGGGTTTCCGCTTTTTTGCTAAAAAACTGTTGACCCGCTGAAGCGCTGGCCTTATGTTCGAGCTTCCGCTGGTTCCGAATCGAGCTCCCGCTGCAACGCTGGCCTCATTTCCGCGCTTCCTCTCGTTCCGAATCGTGCTCCCGCTTCAGCGCTGGCCTCATTTCCGCGCTTCCGCTTGTTCCGAATTCTGGCCGTTCCAAATTGTGCTACCGCTGCAGCGCGGGCGCTTCTCGTCCTTCCAAATCAGCCCAAATGAAAAAAACATCCCTGGACAAAAACATCGGAAGTGATTACGCATCCGGTGTCGATTCGATGACTTTTGGGGCCGCAGAAGGCCCCCCTACTTTGGGTCGTCGTCTTTTTGAGAAAGTATCAGGCGGGAGCCCGTTTCTGCTTTGAGAAGGCGATGTTGAAAGCAGAGCCAGCGGGTTCTCTCCATCAGCCCCGCCTAGTGAGGATCTTTCCGGAAAGCCCAGGGAGCTGAACATGGAGCCGCGACTTCAGACCGGCCCAGACCTCTCGAAGCCGATCAACCACCCTCCAAAGAACCCGGTGCCATGCCATGACATGCAGCGCGGTGCTGTGTTCTGTGCCGCTGTGCGATGCCATGCTTTGCGTCGCTCTGCTTTGTGATGCAATGCTTCACTACGCAATGCCACGCCATGCTATGACATGCTACGCTCAGCAGTGCTCGTCTACGCCATGCTATGCCGTGCGCTACGATGCATCGCGCACCCTCACGGAATCATTGCCCTGCTCGACGTCCGAATGTGCGAATGGAGAGGAGCTCACGCGAGCGCACCTAGCTTGCCTCCCCCTCCTCTTTCTCCTCCGCTTCCTCCCGCCACCCCTTCCTCCTCTACCTCCACCTCGTCCTCCTCCTCCTCCTCCTCCTCCTCCTCCTCCTCCTCGTCGTTCTCGTCCTCCTCCTCCTCCTCCTCCTCCTCCTCGTTCTCGTCCTCCCCTTCCTCCCCCTCCTCCTCCTCCTCCTCCTCCTCCTCCTCCTCCTCCCCTCCTCCTCTTCCTCCTCCTCTCCTCCTCCCTCCTCCTCCTCCTCCTCCTCCTCCTCTCCTCCTCCTCCTCCTCCTCCTCCTCCCCTCCTGCTGCGGGCCCGGCGCCGGCGCGGGCGCCGCCCCCCACTCCCTGAGGGCGCCGCTGCTGGCTGGCGGCCGCCGCGGCCTGGGCTCGGGGGGGGGGTTCTCCCTCGTCGTGCCGCTCTCCCTCGTCGTGCCTTTGTTCCGCCCCCCCTTCTCCGCCCTCCCGATCCTCCTCCTCTCTTCTTCTTCTTCTTCCTCCTGCTCCTCCTCCTCTTCTCCTCCTCCTCCTCCTCCTCCTCCCTCCTCCTCCTCCCCCCTCCTCCGTCGCCCCCATTCTCCTCCTCCTCCTCCTCCTCCTCTCTTCCTGCTGCTGCTCCTCCTCCCCCTTCTCCTTCTCATCCTCCTTCGTCTCCTCCTCACTCCTCCCGTAATCGAGATCGGCGTGGTCTCTGGGGGGGTCACTGCCCCAAAGACGTATCGAGGGCTCTCAGGGCGCAGGCTCCCCCCTGTGAGCTGCCTCGATCGGGAACTCTCTTCTTCTTGTTTCTCCTCCTCATCTCCTCAGCCGCTTCTTCCTCTTCCTCCTCCTCCTCCTCCTCCTCCTCCTTTTCTTCCTCTTCCTCTTTCTCCTCCTCCTCCTCTCCTCCTCCTCCTCCTCCTCCTCCTCCTCCTCTTTCTCTTCCTCCACCTCCTCCTCCTCCTCCTCCTCCTCCTCCTTTTTTCCTCCGTTTCTTCCTCCCCCTCCTCGTCCTCCTCCTCATCCTCCTCCCACGGTGCCCTCCCCCAAGCGCGCTGCTGGGACGCCAGGGGCTGCCGTGGGCGCAGCCGCACGTGAGGAGCACTCTCGGGCGAGCCCTTGGGGCCGCCGCACCGCATGCTGCAGCGTGCCGAAGCGCTGCTCTTTTCACGCGTCCAGCAGGGCCCCGAGGGCCGCTGCCTCGCCATCGCTCGGACGTCCATACCCTGTGTTTTTTCGGTTTCGTGCGTGGTTTTTTCGCCAAATGATCAAGGATGCTCCTCGATGGTCCTCGCCGAAGGAAAAATGCACACGTCCGAGCGATGCCAAGCCGCAGGCCTGGGGACCGGATCCCAGGCGGGGCGCCAGGAAGGGTGTGGATCCCCCCCCCTCTCCCCGGGGGAGCTTCGCCAGGGAACCGCTGGAGCCCCTGGAGGAGGAGGAGGGGGAGGAGGAGGAGGAGGAGGAGGAGGAGGAGGAGGAGGAGGAGGAGGATCACACTGTGATGCAGGGCGTTCCAGACAGGGCCTCGCCTTCCGAGCGGCCGACGGAGAGTTGGCACCTCCCCCTTCCCTGGCGGAGGCAGAGCCGTGGGCCGCTCTCGTCTCGATGTCGCTCGCTTTGCAGCAGCAGCGGATGGAAGACCAAACGAAGGAGAACGACCACGAACAACACTGTTTGGGGCGATCCCTGCGCTGTGCCCCCAGGTCTAGGTGATGCCCACGCTTTTGGGGACTCGGGGCTTAACATCGTTCAGGGCGGTCCCCGAGCTGTGCCCCCCCCCCCCCCCGGAGAGGCCAACACTTTTGGGGGGGCTCCGGGGTTCAACACTGCACTGTTCAGGGCGATCCCTGCGCCGTGCCCCCAGGAGATGCCCACGCTTTTGGGGGGATCGGGGCTCAACACCGCTCAGGGCGATCCCCAAGCTGTGCCCCCCCCCCCCCAGGAGAGGCCAACCCTCCTGGGGTGAAGTCGGGCGTGTCCCCCTACAGGGAGATTTTCGACGAAAAATGAAAAATACCCCCAAATACCCCAAAATGGTCAAAAACGTATATTAGAAAATAGTCCCCAGCCTATTTTGGGACCATCTTTTGAACATTTTTGGTGTATCTTTGATTTTTCGTCGACAATCCCCCTGTAGGGGGGCAGCCCCGACTTAATCCTGGGGCTCCAGTGCTTTTTCGGCAGCGCCCCCCCCCGCGCGGAGCCCCTCGCGGGCGGCCGCACCGCTCGGGCCGCCGCCGCCCTCGCCCCTCGCGCCTCGCGCCCCCCTCGGCGACTTCTGCGCTCGCCTCGCGCCGCCCCGCCAAAAGAAGGGCCGCCGCCGCCCCGCCTTCGCGCCGCCCCGCCCTCGCGCCTCGCGCCGCCCCGCGACTTCTGCGCTCGCCTCGCGCCGCCCCGCCGGAAGAAGGGCAGCCGCTCCGGTGGCCGCCCGGCTCGAAGGGGGGTCGCAGGGAAGCCGCCGCGCGCGCGGCGGGCTGCCATTTCGATCCGTGCCTCGCGCGGCTGTCGCAGGCGGGCCGCAGGCACCCGTGGGGCAGCCAGGGTCGTCGGGCGAGGGCGAGAAGGCTGCGGCGCGCGAGGCGCGGACCTCGCCGCGCCCCCGCCGGTGACGGTCCACTGCGCCCGCCTTGCAGGCGCGCTGCCGCGGAGCTTCGCGCGGAGACTTCTGCCAGTGCAGCGCCCCGAGGCGGCGAGCGAAACACGAGGTGAACTTCGCGTGGATGTTTGGTAGTCTTCATTCCTGGCCGAAAAAAAAAACCGCACGAAATTCACATCGAAATCCGGAACGAATCTCTCCAGGACAACCCGGGCGCACCCCATTGTTTTCCGAGCGAAATCCGCTCAGCGATGTTGGCGCCACGAGACGGTGACGGTGCCCGCAAGAGTGTCCACGCGAGGGGACTCAGCGGGGCCGGAGCGCCTGGAAGAGCAACCACAGTAGAGGCCCGACCACAAGAATACTTCCACGAGAAACCCGACCCTAAGACCCCAGGACGTCCATCGATTTCTGGTGTGGGAACGCCACGCTTCCCCTAGCAAAACCACCAACACCCGCGAAACCCAGGGCACCCTGGAGGCAAGCAGGGTGCTTCTTGGCATGGGCCTCCACTGCAATCTGGGGCGGCCAGCGAGGGCATCGCGGCCAGCAGGCTCGCTCACAACGCACAGAGCCATGCTCCAGCTGCGAGAGAGTGCAGCTAGAATCGGCTACACGCAAGAGTGACCCTGGGTAAGAGTGACCTTTGGTGCGCGGCTTTTTGGGGGCCGCGTGGGGACCAAACCTGGGCGCGCAAGCCGCTGCTCCTGCTTCGTTTTCCGCCTTCTGGGGACCCATCTGTGCCCGCACCAAAGGTCACTCCGGCGAAAGGTCACTCTTACGTCTGGTCGATAGAAGGCCGTGTCCGCTCAGACGTTCACTCCGGGACCTTGCCGAAGCAGTGCGCGGCTGCGGCGCACCTTCTCTGGTCGCGGCGCGGCGGTGGCGATCCGCTCGCGCGGCGGAGCAAGCCCGGGCTGCGGAGTTGCGAGGTGTCCAGCGTGCAAGGAGAGGGGAGGGGCAGAAGAGGCCGTGGCACCGTCCCCTGCCGCAGGGTTGCTCCGGCTCCTGCCGCAGCACCTGCTGGCTCCACTAATGTCTGCACTGCCAAGGCGGGCGTTGCTGCCTCTCCTCCTGGCGGCCTGGAGTCCGTCGCCAAGCCTGCTGCAGAGGGGGCAAGTTCAGCAGGATTCGTCCGTATGGCCCGTGAGGGACTGGGCAGAAACCGCGAAGGCGTTCACCAGGTTCGGGTCGCCCGCCACGGACTGGCCCATCGAGATGAGCGCCTCCCTGGGCCCGTTGAAATTCCCCACGTCCTTGGCCTCGGGCGGCTTTGGCTGTTCACCTCTCGCCTTCCTTGTGCTCGCGCTCGAAGGTCTCGATCTCCGCTTTTACTCTGCAGATGGCTTCCTTCTCCGGCTTGACCTTGCCGAGCTTGGTCTGCAATCGTTCTCCCGCTCCTTGACTTCCTCAAGTAGTTTGCACGCGCGCCTCTATATTTTTCAGGCTGCTCTTGCTTGTGCCCCGATTACGTTGTAGTCGCTTGAGCCATCTGGGTGGGTGTTTTCTCAGATTCCCTCTGGGCCTTCACCTCCTCCAATACACTCTGGAGCGGGGTGGCATCTACTTTCGACTAGACTTTGCTGGCTGCGCCCACCGTAATCTGAATCTTCAGGATTGGTCCCATGTTCTTCTTCCTCCTCCTCCTCCACCCCTGTCCCGTCTGTCCTGCGCCATAACTCCTTCATCTTTCCACCTCCTTCCATCGCTCCCCTCCTTTCCCCTCCCCTCCCCTCCCCCTCCCTTCTCCCCTCATCTCTGTCCTCCCTGTCTTCTAGGCCCTCTCCGACGACAGAACGGCTTCTCAGAACGCGAGGGGGGCTTCAGAGAAGCCCCGCCGCCCTCTGAGAATGCGCACCCCCTCTCAATTCCCCCCAACGCGCGGGTCGAAATTCGGGCCCCCTGCGGTCGTTCGGCACCATCCGGGCACCCCGGGAACGCCCTCGGCGAGGCAGAGCTGCTGGAACGCACCCCGAGGCTGCAAAACCTCCGAAAACCGACGGCAACGTCAGGAAACGTTGAACTTCCCCCCTGGACGCGCCGCCGACCAACAGGCCTCTGCCCCGCAAGGCGACTCTCCCCCCCTTCGATCCTGCGCCATCTGCTCGTGGAGCATGCGCAGGGCGGCGACCACCTGGCCGTAGGGGCCCACGCAGACTGCCCGGCGCTCCCCCGCGTTGCGGTTGGTCATCGAGATCCGGATGCCTCGGCCCGCGTCAGGGTGTCGCGAGGGGAAGGACGGGCGGGAGAGCCAGCGGCGAGCCCAGGGGGGAAGCGAGAGGGGGCAGGCCGTCTCCGAAGCCACATGCGGCCTCTCAGAAGGGCGGTGGGCTTCCGAGAGGCCCTGCCGCCTTCTGAGAAGGCCTGCCACCTCTCACTGCCCCCCTGCGCTGGCCGCTGAGACGGGGGAGAAATGGAGCGGAATCTGAATCACCTGACTTCGCAAATCGCGCCCCGCGGCAGGGAACGATGAGACCAGATGGCTCTCGAGCTGCGCTTTCTGTCTTTCGCTCTCCTTGGCCCTGGAGCATGCCAAGCGGCGGGGGCCGCGGAAGGAAATGAAGGGGAAGGAGGGGCGGGGGAAGCATTAAGTCGGGCGTGTCCCCCTACAGGGTTCTTTTCTACGAAAAATAGAAAATACCCCCAAATACCCCCAAAGGGCCGCTGTACTATCACCCTGCGTGCGTCGAGGGCGGTTTGGGGCCTTATGACGAGCTGCAGGGAGCAGCCGCCCTCTCGCCAGAGCGACAGAACGAGGTCCGCGGCCATTGCGACCGCCCTGGCGCGCCCACCCGGGCAGACTACGTTGCAGACCATGGCAGAGCCAAGCGCGCGAGAACCGATACAGACACCGCTCGCCAGGCTGCTGCGCTTGGCGTGCCCTTGCTGGAGGAAGACGATGGGGCGCTGGGCCCTGGACCCGACGATCCTTCCAGCACCGTGCCGCCCCAGCCTGCGAATTTGGAGTGGTGGGATTCGGTCGGGTACGACGCCTTGGAGCACTACGTCCCCACGATCATTCAGGTGCCAACGAATGTGAACGCAGCTTTAGCTCTGCTCCGCGGGCGCGTGGCCGAACAGCTCCTGGCCGCGAGGGACTCTGGCGACGCTCCCGCGCAGGCCCGGGCGGAGAAAGCGTTCACTTTCTTCGACCGAGTGCTCCTTTTCAAGCCAGGGAAGATCCGAGGGGGTCAGAAGGCGCACAACTCTGGCGGCTTGACCCGGATCCTGACGAGACGCTTGCGGATGGCTGAACAAGGGGACTGGGGAGGACTTTGGCGCGAGTCCACTGCGACCACGAGCCCCGGGCCGAGAAGAGGAGGCATTGCCCCTACGACCAAGCAAGACGCGCGAGCGGTGGAGTCGCTTCTAGACGAACACCTCATCAGCAAGGCGTTGCAGCGAGCCCTCCGCCCCAACGCGCTGGCCTCCGGGCCTGGCGTCCAGGCTGGCCTCCAGAGCCTCTTCCCAGAGGGACCAGAGCAGCACCTCTTACAGGCGCCGGCCGCGCCTGACGGCGACGCCCGCGCAGCTTTGGCCACCGCCGTGGCCAAGAGCTTGGCGAAGAGCCCGCGCCGCTCTGGGCCAGGGCCAAACGGGAGTCGGTTTGAACACTGGCGCACGCTCCTGGCCGACAACCCCTCTTTGGAAGCAGTGGCCGGCGTGACCGTCGCTTTCCTGCTCGGCGAGCTCAGCCCAGAGACCACGCGGGCTAACCTGGGGGCGCGGCTGCTGGCCCAGCGCAAGCGGAACGGGACCCTCCGGCCGATTGCCTGCGGCACCGTCCTCCGCCGGCTCGCTGCGAGGGCTGCGTGCGACGTCTACAAAGACGATATACAAGGCGCTGTCGGCCCGCATCAATATGCAGTGGGACGCGCTGCGGGGTGCGAGCTCGTGCACAAGTGCCTCACTGCCCTCTCTGAGGCGTGCCCGCTTGGAGTCGCTTTGGCGTTCGACTGCTCTAACGCCTTCAACAGCATCCCCCGCGGCACGGTGCTTGACAGTTTGCGCCGGCGTGCCCCGCGGCTGTTCCAGTGCACCCACCATTGGCTCACAGGAACTACGCAGCACTACTGGTGGGACGATCCAGCCGACGAAGCCCACCGCATTCGGGCTAGCAGCGGCGTGGACCAGGGGTGTCCGCTCTCGCCAGCGCTCTTTGCCATCGGTATCGCAGACGCGCTTGACGAGGTCTACACGCGCCTCCAAGCTCTCTCGACTGCCTGCAGGGTTTTCAGCTACCTCGACGACATCATGGTCTTCGTCCCACCAGAGTCGGCACGGCCTGGCAGTCAACCAGACGAAGACGCAGGCCTGGTCTGCTGGAGGGCGCGGCCACTTGCCCGCCACCGTCCAGGGGCGCTGGGTGGACCACCTCACCTGCCTAGGGAACGCGGCCCCGTGGCTTGAGCCGGAGCGGAGAGGGGAGGGAGAGGAGGGAGAAAGAGTGACAGTCCACGCAGGGCTGGACGGGGCCACAGCCATTGCGAAGGCCGCTTCTTTCGCTGCGCGCCTGCAAGAGCTGCGACAGGCTGGCCTCCGGGCTGAGAACGCCTTCACTCTTCTCCTGACTTTTGCGCGCGGATGCGTCACGCACCACCTCCGCGCCAACCTGCAGGGCGACTGGACAGAGCAACTAGACCGAATCCTTTTCGGCTGTCTCGAACAACTCGCTGACGCACCCTTGGACGGCCAACAGCGCCTCCAAGCCACCCTGCGGCTTGCCGACGGCGGATGTGCCTTCCCTTCGGCTACCCTGACGGCGCCCGCCGCCTACGCCGCCAGCTGGGCTCTCCTGCTCCACGACGTCATGGCCTGCCTCGGGACCAACTCGCTGGAGGAATTCCGGGCCCGCTGCCCGCGGACGCAGCAGACGCTCGACCAGGCGGAGGCCGCGCTCCGGGCGGCCGACGTCCTCCAGGCGCCATTCGACTGGATTGGGTGCGCAGCAGAGCCACAGCCAAAGCTACAGGGGCACTGGACCAGGGCAGCCTCCGCGGCCAACAGGGCGAAGCTGCTGCAGGCGTACGACGAGGACCACCGCCTGCGCTTGAGGGAGAGCGGGGGCACTGGAGCGGGCAGCTGGCTCCTCCCGCGCGAGCCAAATGACCCACGCCAGCCAGACGCGCACTTCTGCGGCAACCTCAAACGCCGGCTCTGCGCCCCAGTCTGTCCGCCTGGGTCCCGCTGCCAGCACCGTCGCCAGGACGGAAGCCTCTGCAACGAGCCCCTCGACCCGCACGGCTGGCACGCAGTCAAGTGCGAGGTGGGCGCGTCGCGCAACAATCGCCACAACAGTTGCCGCGACTGGCACTCTGCGAAGCACAAGGAGCTCACTGGCTTCGCGGCGCCCACGGAGCAGGCCGTCCCGGCCTGGGACCGCCGCCATCCCCGCACGGGCGAGCTCCAACAAGCAGTGCTCGACCTCTCCACCAGCGACCCAGCCAACGGCCGCCAAATCTTTATCGACTGGAGCATCACCTGCGTACACTCAACGTACGCTCCACGCAGGGGTGCCCGGGCCGAGAAGGATGGGCTGGCGGCCGCCCAGGCGGTGGAGCAGAAGCGGGAGCGCTACCCTCCGCACGGAGGAGAACTGGTCCCCCTTGTCTTCGAGACGGGGGGGCGCCCCAGCGATGAAGCAGCCAGCTTCGTCCGCAGCTACGGGGCCGGCTTAGACGACGCCGACCGTTCCGAGCTGCTGAGCGGCCTCTGGCGGCAGATCAGCAGGACCCTCCAAAGGGGGAATGCTGAGATGCTGCTGAGCGCCCTCGGGCGCTAAACCAGTACGGCGGTGACCGGCGCCACTACGACCACCGCCGCGGCGACCGCCGCCAGCGCCACGACCAGGACAAGGGCCAGACTACGGCCCTGAGGCCGCCGCCAGCACGACCACCGCTGCCACGACCACCACGACTACGACAAGGGCCTCACGACGACGACCGCCCCTGCCCCTCCCTCGGCCCCTGCCCCCGCCCCCGCGACGTCGACGTCCACCACGACTTCTGTGACCACCTCATCCGCCCCCCGTTCCCCTTCGCCTCTGCCTCCTCTCCTTCTTCTTGTGCCTGGCCGCCCCTGCAACAGTGCCCCCCTCCTCCTCCCCCCCCTCCTCCTCCTCCTCCTCCTCCTCCCCCCCCCCCTGGAATTCAAGCGGCCTGCGGGCGCCGACGCCAGAGTTCGCGGCCCCAAGGGCGGACCGATCCTTCCGGCTGCTCCTGGGGTCCCTCGGGGTGCCGGTCCTCCCTGGAGGGGGGGAGCCCCAGGAGCCGAGGCGGGGAGGAGGAGGAGGAGGAGGGAGGAGGAGGAGGAGGAGGAGGAGGAGGAGGAGGAGGAGAGGAGGAGGAGGAGGAGGAGGAGGAGGAGGAGGAGAGGAGGAGGAGGAGGAGGAGGAGGAGGAGGAGGGAGGAGGAGGAGGAGGAGGAGGAGGAGGAGGGGAGGAGGAGGAGGAGGAGGAGGAGGATGATGAGGAGGAGGAGGAGATGAGGAGGAGGAGGCCCCCCGCGGCGGGTATCCCGCGGAGTGGGCCGGCCGCGACGCGAGGCGGCGGAGCCCAAGGAGTGCGCCCTTGGCACGAGCAGTCGGCCCGTGCTGCGGTTCGGGCCAGTGCGCAGGTCCGGCTGCCTTCGGCGAGGAGGGGGAGGGAGGGGGGGAGGAAGGGGTCGGGGAGGGGGGAGGAAGGGGTCGGGGAGGAGGGAGGGAAGGAGGGAGAGGGGGGGAAGAGGAGGAGGAGGAGGAGGAGGAGGAGGAGGAGGAGGAGGAGGAGGAGGAGGAGGAGGAGGAGGAGGAGGAGAAGCGTCTCGAGTGCCCACGCGAGAGGCCCACGACTGAGGAACATCGGTGCGGTCTGGCCTCTCGCCGTGTCGCTTCCGCTGGGCTTCTGAGGCCTCGGGGATGGCTCCAACACTGGACAGGAGGGCCCCAAGGCGGCTCCGAAAGCGCCCACAAGCGCCCCAAGAGGCGACGTTTGGGCTTCTGAGGGGAGGACCGCAATCTGTTGTCCCCCCTTCGTTGATCGATATAGCCTCCAAGGTGGCGGCAGGAGGGGCCGAAGAAGGCCCCCAGAGGGCCCCCAGACAGCCCCAAAGACCTCCCAAATGGCCCAAGTAAGCTGCCCAAAGGCTCCCATCTCGACAGGCCGCTAAGGTATCGCAACGAATCTGTTCGGACCACGACTCCACGCGCGCCCTGGTGCCAGGAATTCAAGGATGCGCAGCAGCTGCGCTGACGAATGGTTGCCCCTCTTCAACATGGGGCTCTCGCTTAAGACCTCCTCAATGCTTCTGTTGCAACAGTTGCACGGACGGAGGGTAGCTCCTTCTCTCCCAACGGAGCTCGCCAGGCACTTCCCGAAACAACGGGGTCCGACCTCTCTGCGCACCTTACCCGCCACCCTGCCGTCGGCACCGAGTGGAGTCTCCAAGCCCCTTCGAGCCCTCTTTTTTTTTCTTCTTTTTTTTTGAAGCGGACAGAATTCGAAACCGCTCGCAGCGCTAACAAAATTGGACAGCATGCATTGTGTGAAGCCCTCTGTATTGGTCATGGCGCATGCTCTTTACAAAGCACCGACCCCGTTTCCTGGGCGTTCCCCGGCGCTGCTTTTCCTTCCCCGCCGGACGTCTCCAGAGGCCCCGGGACGTCTGGGGTCCTTTGGGGGCTGGCCCCCCCAAAGCCAAAACCATAGAATCGTGTTGTTTTGGTGTGGCTTTCGCGCGCTCGCCTTCTGGGTCTGATGAGATTCCAAGACGGCGCAACAGGCCCCAATTACCGCGTCGTAATGTGGCTCTCGCCTTGGCGCCGTGCACATTCCTCTAAACAGGTTGCCGCAGGTGCACGGATGGAGGGTCAACATGTGGCTCTCGCCTCAGCGCCGCGAACATCTGCCTAACACGTTGCAGCAAATTCGCGGATGGAGGGCGGCTCCTTTTCAAAATGGGCTTTGCCTTAACGCCGCGCGCATTCGTCGCAAAAACTTGCGACAGGCTCACGGACGCAGGGCTGCTCGTTTTCAAACTGTGGCTCGCGCCTGAGTGCCGCGAACACGCGTCTTAAACATTTACAGCATGTCACTGGTTCGTATGGTCGAGGTCTCAGGAATGGTATTCTGGCACGGTTTAGGACTGTCAGGACGCAACAGTCACACTGATTCGCGAAGTTGAAGTCCCAGGAAGGGTGTCCTGGCACGTTTTAGAGAAGTCAGGACGCAACAATCACGTTGATCTGCGGAGATGAAGTCGCAAGGACGGCGTTTTGGCACGATTGGGGATGTTCTGGCGATTGCCTTCTAAAGGGCCACAAAACCACCATGGATATACAATCTTTTAGGGACCAATGAAGACGGACCTTTGATGCACGGTTTACTGCAACATCGTTGATGCATCTTGTATTTGCACTGGTCATAATCCCTGCTCCTAATCGCCCTCGCGTTTCTCTTCCTCCTCCTCGTCGTCCTCCTCCTCCTCTTCGTCATCCTCCCTCTCCTTCTCCTTACAACAGACAAATGTCAAAACTACTCCCCTCTCCTCCCTGATACTGTAAAGTACTGCCGCCGTCTCTCTCGCATCTTGTATCGCTTGTCGACGCACAATCGCCTGCGTTACGCCGTCTCCGTCGCCGTTTCCGTCGCCGTCGTCGTCGTCGTCGTCGTCGTCGTCGTCGTCGTCGTCGTCGTCGTCGTCGTCGTCAACGCCGTCGTCGTCGTCGTCGTCGTCGCCGTCGTCGCCGTCATCGCCGTCGTCGTCGTCGTCGTCGTCGTCGTCGTCGTCGTCGTCGTCGTCGTCGTCCTCCTCGTCGTCGTCGTCGTCGTCGTCGTCGTCGTCGTCGTCGTCGTCAACGTCAACGTCAACGTCGTCGAAGGCTGGGCTGGGCTAAGTGAAGCGGCCGCCAGCGGCGGAGGCCGTCTGCTTGATCTGCTCGCCCCCCTTGCCGATCACGGCGCCGACCTCGGCTGGAGCGCTGGGCCCGCCGCCTCCGCCGCCTCCCTCGCTCGCGCTCGTCCCTGGCTCGTGCTTCTCCGTCGCATTCCTGGGGAGCGCGCTCCTTGCGCTCCTCGCTCCTCCTCGCTCCTAGCTAGGGTGTTCGCTCCCCCTCGCTCCTCGCTCCTCCTCGCTCCTCGCTCCTCCTCGCTTCTCCTCGCTCCTCGCCAGGGTGTTCGCTCCTCCTCCGCCTTTTGCTCCCTCTCATCGCCATGATGGCCGCTCCTCCTCGCCCGTGCTCCTCGCTGCTCGCTCCTCGCTCCTCCTCGCTCCCCCCCTCTCCTCCTCCTCCTCCTCTTCCTCCTCCCCCTCTTCCTCCTCCCCCTCCTCCTCCTCCTCCTCCTCCTCCTCCTCGTCCTCCTCCTCCTCCTCCTCCTCCTCGCCAGGGCGGCGGCGACGGACGACGACCGGCGACGACGGACGCCGACGACGAGGACGAAGACCGGCGACGACCGACGACGAGGGCGACGAAGACGACGACCGACCACGACCGACAGGAACGACGGCCGACAACGATGGCGAAGACCGCCGACGACTGACCGACCGACCGACCGACCGACCGACGAGGCGTCGCGGGCCTCGGCCGTGGGAGGGGTTAAACTGTTGGATGTTTACTGAGCGTGCGCGCCTGGCTGTCCTGCCTCTTCCTCGTCTCCTGTCTTCCGCTCCCCGTCGATCCTCTCTCCCCTCTCCTCCTTCCCCCTTTTTAAACCCGCGCTCCGGCTTCGGCCGCTGGAGGGTGACTAGGCCTTCGTTGCCGCCGCGGCGGCAGGCGGACTCCCCGCCCATGGCCCATTCCCATCTCCTCGCGCTCCTGTCCCTTGCTCCTGCCACCAAAACAATTCGTTGCTTCCGTCCTCTTGTCCACTTTCTCCTCACGCATACTTCCCCCCTTTCTTCTCCTCTTCCGCGTCTTGTCTCTCACTGTCCCCTCCAAGCAACTCCTCCATGTGAATTCAACTCTCCCTTCTCCCTGGGTGTTGTGCGAACGGTGTGCGCTCTTTCCCGCATACTTGAGATATCTCACAGGAGTTCAACATCCGTTCACATGTGCACTTCTAATTCGGAGCGTGCGTGCTTTGTCTTTACATGATGCTCACGCTGCACTGCTGGCCTCATTTCAAGATCGGCGCTTTGCTCCCGTCGTTCAGAATGGCGCTCTCGCCCCAGCGAGGGCCACATTCGTGGACGCGGTCCCTTCCTCGTCGTCGTCGTCCCCCTCCGTTGCCCTCCTGCGCCTTCCCCACGGTCATCCTGCTCCTCTCGCTCCTCACGCTCCTGCTCGTCCTACTGCTGCTGCTCCTCCCCATCATCCTCTCGCATCTTCCTCTTCCTCTTCCTCCTGCTCATCCGCCAACTGCTGTTCCTCCTCCTCCTCCTCCTCCTCCTCCTCCAACGTGCACAACTCTCCTTTCTGACAATGCATCGCACAATGGGGCAATTTCGGGGATCAAGGTCCGCTACGACACTCATCGGCGGATAAAGAAGGGTGGGAGCATATTCTGCCAGATATGGCGTGAACGCACCCCGGACTCGGACTCGGACTCGGACCTGCAAGTGTCGCCAGCGTGGGCGTCGCAAATGGGCGCACCTTGCTTGTCTCTTGTCTCTTTCCTGTCTCTTGTCTCTTTTCTGTCTCTCTCTCTCTCTCTCTCTATATATATATAAATATATCCTCGCATATGTGCGAACGCACCCAGCTTCTCTCTTTCCTGTCTCTCTCTATCTCGCCTCTACTTCCCCCGCTTCCTCCCCTCCCTCTTTCTCTCCTTCTGTCTCTCTCTCTCTTATGTTCCTGCCTCGTGGCACCCTCAGAAATGGAGACCGAAGCGTGCCTAGACCTGGCATATCCTCTACGTCTAGCAACGTTCGGAATACGCCGATGCAACATGCCCAATGGCACTGAGCGCGGTGCGCGAAGCGCTTTCATCACGCCTGCTTGCTTGGCCGATGCAGGCTCCGTTGCCTCTCCCTCCTTCCTTCCCTACTTCCCTCTAGCCCTACCTCTCTTCTTGTGCAGACGCACCCCTGATCGGGTTGCCATGAACGATACCAGCACAGGATGCGAGCAAGCACCATACAATGGCTGATGTTTTTTTTGTTTTTTTTTTTTTCTCTCTCTCTCTCTCTCTCTCTCTCTCTCTCTCCTCTCTCTATATATATATATACATCGCTACCCCCCAAACAGTGCTTGCACTTAGAGGTACTTACTCGTGCTCTAGGGAACTGGGCCGTGTGGCCAATTTGGCGGCCATGTGGTCGCAATCGCCGCCCCGTCGCCGCCCGTCGTCCGGACCGTGCGGCCGGTCTGGCGGCTATGTGGTCGCCGTCGCCACCCCGTCGTCGCCGCCTTGTCGCCTGGGCTGGCTGGCCGGTCTGGCGGCTATGTGGTCGCAGTCGCCGCCCCGTCGCCGTCCCGTCGCCGCCTTGTCGCCGTCCGTCGTCGCCGCTGGAGTGCACCGCATCGATGGCACGAGAAAAAATCGCGTGCCTGCGGCGCGCATGTTGATCGCTCACAGCATAGATTGCGCCACATATGTTGCACAACGTAGACAGCACCACATATGTTGGACATCCAATGTTGCACAATCGCAGAGAATGCACCACGTAGATTGCAGCACCATATAGATTGCACATCATATGTTGAACAACCTAGATTGCACCACATAGATGGCACCGCATAGGTTGCACCACGTAGATTGCACCACAAGTATTGTCCCACATTGATTGCAGCACATACTTGGTACGATTTGATTTTCGCGCCTGCCGCGCGCTTCTGGATCATTCACAGCATTGATTGAACTACATGAGTGGCACAACAGACATTGCACAATAATAATTTCAAACATCTATTGAACAACATGGGTAGTAACATATATATTTCACAATATATTGTGGCCCAATGTCGGTTGCTAGAAACACACCGCTTGGGGTCCTCGCTGGGTAATGCACACACATATATATATATATATATATATACATGTCGTATGCCATACATCTGTGACTAAGTTTCTGTATACATATGGTTCACCTTCTTCCTACATCTCTCTCTCCTTCTTGTTCACACGCACTTTCGATCGTTGCGTGTATATATATATATATATATATATATATATACATATGTGCTGCTGCGTGCATATGCACATGCATAGAACGTGTGGGCAATACGCCACCTAAATTCGCGCATCGCGCCTGGCGATGCCGGGGTAATTTCGCGCCCCAGCGAGGCCACCTCGGGGAAGAGCAGCTCTCCAGCCTGGGCCGCGACGCGTGAGTCGCGACAAACTTCGCGCCTCTGGGGGTGGGCCAAGCTCTCTGCCTCTCTCTCTCTCTCTCTCTTGGTAGTCGCCTCCGTCGCCTACATAGCTACCCTCGCTGGCCGCCCCTGCTTGAGAAGCGCTCGCGCCCGACCAGGTTGCCCGGCACCGTGACGTGGACCTGGCCGCCGCGTGCGGGGGAGCCGACGGCGCCGCGGGAGCAGCTGCAGGCATCTGGGTTGCCAAATTTCGCGCACCTTGAGGCTCGAGGTTTTCGAACGTTTTCGTAGGTTCTCGGCGGCTGTCCGGCCCTTGCGTGAGCTGCGCCTCGCCGAGAGCGTTCTGGGAGTGTCCAGATCGTGCTCTGAAGGGGCCTTGGGACACACAAATAAAAACACACACAAATAAAAAGCTTCCCCATATTTTCTCATATTTTCTGGGTTTTCGTCTTCCCCCCACTTCCCATATTTTCCTATATTTTTGGGGGAATCGGCGAATAATTGTGTCTGTGTGTTTCTTTCCCTCCTGATGCTCATCGGCCGCCGGCGAAGCGAGCTATGGCCAAAGAGCCAGAAATCCTCGCGTCTGGAACAAATCACGACGAAACTGGCCGGCATCGCGTCGGGGAAGCAAGGTCGCCGAATTTCGCGCATAGCGCTCCGGGATGCGCGGTTCTCTCTGCGTCCGCGCGAGGCCTCTCTGGAGGAAGGCGGCTCGTCGGCCAAGGCCGCGACGTGCGAGAAGCGCGACGGTCTTCGCGTCCCCGCGGGTGACCTGGACCATCGAGGGCTCCAGGCCTGGAGAAGCGACCCGGGCCAGGACACCGCTGGGATGGCATGCCGTCGGAACTTCGCCACAACAGCACGTCGAGAGCGCGAGCGCCTTCGCCAAGGGCCCATGGGCCCCGTGGAGGTAGCCAAAGCAACGAGCAACAACTCCGGGGCGAAGAGGCCAGTCTCGACGAGCATAAAAAGTACAGGGATGCACGGTACCCAGAGCGCGTCAAGGTGCCGCGGCCTCCTTGGACCGAGGGAACAGAAGGCATGCAGTCGATGTCCAACATAGGGATGCAAGGGCCTCCTGCCTCTGAGGCCGATGTTGGCTGTACTCCCAGGACCTCTCTCGGAGTGCGCTCTGACCGCGACTCCAAGGCGAATCCAGCCGTGGTGACGAGGGCTCCACGGGAGGCCCAGACAAGATCCGACAAGGCAGAAGCGAGGTGATCGAGAAGGTCGCCTTTCGTGCTCCGCGTGGAGCGAATCGGGGATGGACAGACCTCCCTTCAATAAAACGTGGTTTAGCGAAAACGACCCGAGGCCCTTACCTGGCGGGCGCAGGCCTGGAAAATCACGGCCACGGCGCCCTCTCGAGAACCGGAAACGGACAATTCACTAATCGACGTGTCACTGTTGGGGGCTCTGTCCACCCCCGATGCTATCCAGAGCTCGCACAGCGTACACTTGCGATGGCTTCGGCCTTCTCACTGCCCGCGCCTTCGCCCTCGGCTCTCCTGCCCTCCTCACTCCTTGGCCGTCTCTCCTCCCCCTCCTTTCCCCTGCTGCTTCCTTGGCTATTCGCCCTTCCTCGAGTTTAGGTGTGTCCGTCCTCTGTCCGCCCCCGAGCGAAGCGCGGCCATCTCGTCGCGCTGGCACTGCTCCGCTGAGAAGAGCAGGCTCCCCGGCCCCGGCCGCGGTGCGCAGGGGGCGGCCATCCGCGCGCCCATGCGGGTGTGACCCAAGCCTCGCCATCGCTCGGACGTCCATCCCCTGTGCTTTTTTCGGTTTTGTGCGTGGCTTTTTCGCCAAATGATCCAGGATGCTCCTCGATGGTCCTCGCCCAAGGAAAAAGACACACGTCCGAGCGATGCCAAAGGTGTCAGTGAGGAGGGGGACATGCAAGACAAGCTCCCTAAGAACTGCTTTCGCATAGCCCCTTCCCCCGCTGCCCATTTCCCCCCGGAGACCGCCTCCCCCGAAACTGTCTCCCCCAGAGCCCTCCCCGCAGCGCCTCTTCCCCAGAGCCCGCTCGGCCGTATCAGCCTGTGCTGAACTAGAACTCTGCTGACAAGGTACCCGTTGAACCGACTTTCCGTCGAACCAGTCTTCGTTAGGACACCAAGAAACTTTTACGTCGCAGCGCGGCGGAGGCAGTCCGCACGCGCGCTCGGGCAAGCTGGGAAACGGCATCGCCAATTGTCCGGCAGCAAGAGCGGGAAAAAGGGCGAGGAGGAAGCAGCCACGGGCGGGGGGGCAGGGAGAGCGCTCAAGCGGCAGGGACCGCTGCGGAGCGGCCAGGGCGGCCAGCCGGTGCTGCACCCCTGGACAACAAGAAACAGGATAAACATAAACTTTCGGACTCTTGTATCGGCGCCGGAGGCGCTGCCAGGGGCGCCCAGCGCCGATCCACGAGACCCGCGCGGAGGTCCGAAAGTTTGTGCTTGTGCAGCTGTTTCCTCCTCGATCCCTGCGAAGGCACAAGGGCCTGCAGCTCGCCATCGCTCGGACGTCCACTCCCTGTGCATTTTGCGGCCTCGTGCGCGTATCTTCTCGCAAGATGGCCCAGAATGCTCCTCGACGGTCCTCGCCGAAAAAGAGGCACGCGTCCGAGCGATGCCGAGGAACAAAAATGCTCACGCCCGCGCGATGCCCAAGGGGAGGGGCCGAGCGAGAGGCCGGGGAGAGGCGGGCAGCTCCCGACGGGCTGGGCTGCAGCCTCGGCGCCGCAGGCGATCCGGTCGGCAGCTGCCCGCAAGTGCCTTTCCTGGCCCCTCCTGCTCCTGCTCCTGCTCCTGCTCCTGCTCCTGCTCCTGCTCCTGCTCCTGCTCCTGCTCCTGCTCCTGCTCCTGCTCCTCCTCCTCCTCCTCCTCCTCCTCCAGGGCCTCCTTTAATTTCGCCGCGGCCTGCGGGCCCGTGAGCGCACAAGTCTTCTGCCTGGCGCCGCTTGCGACCAGCGTGTGTGGCCCGGGTGTGCTCCGAAGGGGCACCACAGCCAGGGTGGCGGGGGAGCGAGGGAAGAAGGCGAGGACCACGATCACGAACAGGCGCGGAGACGTCGGTGTCGGTGGCCCTGACCGTCGCCCATCCTGGCCATCGTCACTCTGTGGATCCCCCCTCGCGAAGCCGCGACGGCCGGCCTGGACCGTGGCCGGGAGACCCGCGTCGACGAGGCCCCGCGGCAGCTTGCCCGTGGTCCTCGTGCTCCCTCCCTCGAGGGAGGCGGCCGGAGGGCGGAGCGCCGGGGGCAGCGCGCGGAGCAGGGCGAGGGAGCGGCAGCGAGGCGGGGAGCTCGCGACCCTCCCGCGCGAGCAGTGGCGCCCTCCATGGGTCGTCGGGCTTCGCGCCCCCGCGCCCCCCGCGATGCTCTTCGCGCCCCTCGCGCCCCCCGCGGGCGGGGGCCGGCGGTCGGAGGCCGGAGAGGAGGCCGAGGGCATTCGGCCGATCTCCGCTGCTCCTCTGCTCACGCGCCGCCTGGTGCAAGGCTCTACCTCGTCGTCGTCGTCGCCGTCGTCGTCGCCGCTGTCGTCGTCGTCGTCGTCGTCGTCGTCGTCGTCGGCATCCTGGTCGCCTGACTCCGCGCCCCGCGCCCCGCGGCAGCACGGCCTCCGCCGCGCCCCCGCGCCGAGCCCTCGGAGGAGGGCGGCGTGCGCCGAGCCCACGGCGCGACGCGCCCCCGCGCGGTGGCCTGCGCGCGCCCCGCGGGGGGCCGGGCCCTCTCCCCCGCCGCCTCGCGCCGCCGAGGCGCGCCGCCGAGGCGGCCCCCTCCGCGGGGCGCCCGCCGCGGCGGCGCGCGCCGAGGCGCCACGCTCGCCCGCCCCCGGCCTGTGCCGGGGTCGGCTGCACTACAGAGGCGGCGAGCGCAGCGTCCCGATCGCCCGCTGGAGATTTCAGGCACGAGGCGAAAGCCAGGGCCGAAGAAGAAGAAGAAGAAGAAGAAGAAGAAGAAGAAGAAGAAGCAGCGCCAGAAGCAGAAATGTTTGCCGCTTCGCGCCGACTTCTTGGATCCGCGCTGGGCCCCCCAGCGGCGCCTCCGGCGCCGCCCCGGGCGCGCTCCGCGCGCCAGGGAGGGAGGTCGGGCGCAAACCCAAGAAATCCGCGCGGAGCGCCAACAGTCTATGTTTATGCCGTTGGTTTTCTTCTTCGGTACATGCAGGCGTGGTCCGAATAAGAGTGACCTTTGGTGCGCGGCATTTTGGGGGCCGCGGCGGGAACAGACACAAGCGCGCAATACACTACCACCGCATCGCGTTCGGCGATCGGGGACCCCAATAGGCCCGCATCAAAGGTCACTCCAGCGAAGAGTCACTCTTACGTCAGCAGTAGGAGCTCGACCACAAGAAACCTCCCACAAGAAACCCAGCCCTGAGACCCCAGGACGTCCATTGACTTTTGGTGGTGTGGGAACGTCACGCTTCCCATAGCAAAGCCATAGGAACCCGAGAAACCCAGTGCACCCTGGAGGCACGCAGGGTGCTTCTTGGCATGGGCTTGCACTGCAGTCGACAGACGAGCGGGATAGAGGAACGAAAAATTGCATAAACATAAAAACTCGGAGGTCCGCGCGGAGTTCTCGGATCCGCGCTGGACCCCCCTTCCTGGCGCGCGGAGCGCGCCAGGGGCGGCGCCGGAGGCGCCTCCAGGGGCAACCAGCACCGATCCGAGAAATCTGCGCGGACCTCAAAAATTTTATGTTTACGTCACTGCTTGCTTCCCTAATCGGGGATGGACAGACCTCCCTTTAGTAAAACGTGGTTTAGTGAAAACGACCTCGGGCCCAAAGCTGGCGGGCGCAAGCCTGGAAAATAGCGGCCGCGGCGCCCTCTCGAGAACCGAAAACGGACAATCCACTGATCGACGTGTCAGGATAGGAGGTCTGTCCACCCCCGACCTGAGTCGACGGACGAGCGCGAGCGCCCCCGGCCGCGCTAGAACCCCGCGGAGCCGCCCCTGTCGAGCAGGCTCTGCAGCCTCTCCTCGTCGCCGGACAGCTGCCGCCGCCGGGGCCCGCCCTGGGCCCCCGCGCGCCCCCCGCCGCGCGCGGGGGGCCCGAGCTCGCGGGGCTCGCCGACGAAGCTGCGGTGCGGGCGGGCATCCTCCATGAGGTCGACGTCGTCGTCATCGTCGTCGTCGGGCTCCCAAGCCTCGGCCGCACGCGGCGCCTCCCCGCCTGCGTCTGGCCAGCCCCCCCAAGGCGCTGGCCCGCCGCCGCCGGCGCCGGCGCCGGCCCGGCGGGTGGGGCCCAGGTGCTCCTCGGCGTAGGCCTCCCCGGCGGCGGCGTGGCCAAGGTCGGGCTCGAGGGTGTCCACCCAGTCCACCGCCGTGCTCAGGTCGGGCGCGCCACTCCCTGAGAGAGCCAATACGCTGCGGACAACGTGCGCCATATCGTGGAAACACACACGATCGGAGGCCCGGACCCCGTGCTGCTGCGCCACTTTTCGGGCCGGGTCGATCTCTGAGGGTCCCAGCCCAGACCCCCGACGTCAGGACTTCCCTGACCTTCCAGGAGGGCTAAAAAGTAGCACCCGACTTAAAAACCTATCCCAGAGCTATTCTGTGTCTTGATTTTAGCCTGTTTCGTTTAGTTTTTTAGGTTTTTAGGTCTCCAGTGCTAAAAAAATAGCTCTCTGGAAGGTCTGGGTTGTTCACAATAACGTCGACCCTCGGAGGTCTCGACCCATTCCCCCAGAGACCGCTGTTTCATACCGAGTCGTTGTTTGACGGCCCCGAGGGACGGCAAGGGCCTCCAAGGGCGGAAAGTATGGAATTATCCCGGCAAAGCAACCTGACAGCGATGTGTAGAAGCATATCTGAAAGCATTCCTCTTAAGATTCAGATGAAAATCCAGTTGTAGAATTCTGCTGTTCTCGCAGTCGAGACGTCGCATTCGCGATGACAGTCGCAGCGGCAACGGCAGTCGCAGTCACAGCCTCAGCCTCAGCCTGCCTCAGCCTCAGCCTCAGCCTGCCTCAGCCTCAGCCTGCCTCAGCCTCAGCCTCAGCCTGCTTCAGCCTCAGCCTCAGTCTGCCTTCAGCCTCGGCCTCAGCCTCAGCCTGCCTCAGCCTCAGCCTGCATCAGCCTCAGCCTCAGCCTCAGCCTGCCTCAGCATCAGCCTGCTTCAGCCTCAGCCTCAGCCTGCCTCAGCCTCAGCCTCAGTTTGCTTCAGCCTCAGCCTCAGTCTGCCTTCAGCCTCGGCCTCACCTCAGCCTGCCTCAGCTCAGCCTCGGCCGCGCATCAGCCTGCCTCACATTCAAAATGTGGCCCGGGAATGGAGTTCTGGGAACTCGAAGAGCACGAAGTGGCCTACAGTTGGCTCCGGGCATCCAAAATGTGGCCCGGGAATGGAGTTCTGGGAACTCGAAGAGCACGAAGTGGCCTACAGTTGGCTCCGGGCATCCAAATGTGGCCCGGGAATGGAGTTCTGGGAAGTCGAAGAGCACGAAGTGGCCTACAGTTGGCTCCGGGCATCCAAAATGTGGCCCGGGAATGGAGTTCTGGGAAGTCGAAGAGCACGAAGTGGCCTACAGTTGGCTCCGGGCATCCAAAATGTGGCCCGGGAATGGAGTTCTGGGAGCACCAAGAGCGATTTTGCGAGGATGTCCTAAGCGATTTCGGTTTCGACGGCAGCCTCCCCGGGTCCCGCCCAGACCCCCCTGAGGAGTCATGATGCTCTCTTTTGAGACCACTAGAAACCTATCAGCAAGAGCTGTTAGGTAAAAACCTCCCGTCCTGATTTTCTTGTTCCTTGCCCGCGAGGGCCCGGGAGGGCCCGATTAATCGAGCGAGAGCGCCCGGCTCGACAAAAATGGAGACGCCAGGATCTCCGGGCTGGGGGGCGAAGCCCAGGCCCAGACATGCGACGTCATGACTTTTTCAGGACGGGGTCCCTTTGAGCAGGGGCCGACCGTCCCGGCATTCCTATAGGCCTACCACGACATGTTCTTAGAACCCCGAAAAATTCTAAGAACAAAAACCAAGTTCTTAGAGCATAAACCCGATGTGTTAAAACAAGACAGTCCCAGCCAGATATGTTCTAAGAACATTTAAATTCGTGGAGACCACAAAAGGTTCTTAGAACATTCTTCGGTGGGTCTATAGGCGAGCCAGGACGCTTCGCGTCCCGACCCGTTCCCCGGGACCGGTTTCTCATCCCGAGTCGTTTTCTGATGGCCCCGAGGCCCTGCGAGGGCCCCCCGAGGCCGAAATTGGCCAGAAACCTCCCGTCCTGATTCCCCAATCAGAGCTTGCCTCTGTAGGGGTCCTAGCGGATTCGTGTGGTTAGGTTAGGTTTGTCGCCGATTTTCGCTGCACGCCCGGGTGCCCGGGTGCCGGGGGGTGCCCAGTGCCCGGGTGCCCGGGGGGTGCCCGGGTGCCCGCGGGTGCCCGGGTGCCCGGGCGTGCCCGGGGATGCCCGGGGGTGCCCCGGGGTGCCCTATAGCCCTAAGCCCTGCAGCCCTATAGCCCTATAGCCCAATAGCCCAACAGCCCTATAGCCCTACAACTCTATTGCCCGGATAGCTCTATAGCCCTATAGCCCCCTAGCCAGGCCTACAGCCCTGATTGGGGCTTTTCTCCGGCATCATTTTTTTATACGGCGCGATCATGTCTGGGGGAGCCGCCTGGCAGCTCGTCGGTCGCGGCGAAGGAGCTCGGGCGCGAGGCCCCGCCGGGGTCCTCTGGCGGCGGCGCGAAGCAGGTCGCGGGGGGGGGGGGGGGGGGGGGGGCCCTCTGGGGCAGGCAGGGGGCTCTTAGGGCCTAGGGTTCTCCAAGCAGGCGTCTCTCGGAGGGCAGGAGGGCCCCCCCCCCGCCTTACACTCGACCAGGATAATAAGAATGCGCGGTGAAGGCCCCCCCCCCCGCCTTACACCCGACCACGATAATAAGGACGCGCGGTAAGGGTGCAAGGGCCTTGGAACGCCGCAGCAGGATGCCGAAGGATGCCGAGTACCGAAGGGGCAAGGATGCAAGGGTAGCCTTGGAAAGTTGCCCCATCCTTACTATCATGGTTGACTGTAGATCGGGCGTGTCCTCCTACGGGCATATTTTGGATGAGAAATATACAACATCTTCAAGCAATGCACAAAAACAGCCGAAAGATCGTCCCGAGACGATATTTCGACTATGTTTGACTTTTCGTTCCGTAGGGGGGCACGCCCGACCGAACCCCAGCCTCTTCAGATGGCCGCCCCCCTCGCCGCACCCCGTCCCGCCCGCCGCCACTCCTCGGCGGAGAAGGCGAAGCCGCTGCTGGGCGCATCCTTCGAAATCGGCATCAATAGACATCGTCGGAGGTCCGCGCGGAGTTCCGCAATCGGCGCTGGACTCCCTCCTGGGGAGACAAGAGGGCACCGATACCGCTACTCCCTGGACCTCTCCCGGGGTGCGTTCTGACTAGGATTTCGAAGCGAAGCCAGCGGTGGCAACGAGGGCCTCCGAGGAGGCCCCAAAGCGGGACAACGGGCGAAAGGTAGAGGTATGGGTACCTTTTCCTCCTCTGACCTCCCTGGCGCGCGGAGCGCGCCAGGGGCGGCGCCAGAGACACCGCTGGAGGGCCCCCAGCGCCGATCCATGGAACCCGCGCGGACCTCCGAAAGCTTATGCTCATGCCGCTTCTTCTTCTTCTTCTTCTTCTTCTCCTTCTTCCTCTTAGTATCATTATTATTATTATTACTACTACTATGATTATTCATATATTATTCGTAGTGTTAGTATTATTATTATTGTTATTATTATTATTATCATTAGTATTATTATTATTATGAGTACTACTATTACTACTACTATTTGTATCACTATTATTATTAGTATTGTTCTTAGTAATATGATTATTGGTATTAGTATTATGATGATGATGATGTTTATGCTTACTATTAATATTGTTACTGTTAGTATTATTAAGTATAGTATTAGCGTTCTTATTAGTATCGTCACCATTATTATTAGGATCATGAACACGATTATGCTTCGTATTATTAGTAAAAATCCTATTATCATGTTGATGTTTCTTCTTCTTCGCATCCTGGAGCGCCTCGGGCGTCGCTCAATTCAGAAGCCAGGCAAAGGCTGGCAAACCCGCGGCTGCTATAACGGAGCTCTGGGAAATTGCTTCTTTCTTCCGGGAAGCAGCCCGTTCACTATTTAGTGCGCTGAGCTTCATTCCGGGACCCTGTCTCTCTCTTCCGGGCAGACCCTTCTCGCAGCCGCGGATTTGCCAGCCCTCGCCCAGCTTCCGATTATCATGGGGGGGGAGCGGGGCCTTTGAGAGCCGAGGGAAGGCCTCCCTCCAGCCTAGGTTTACCCCGCACCCTCTCGATCTGAGCATTTTCTTAGGAGGAGGGGGAGGAGGAGGA
>CAUYUJ010009823.1:0-20000 GCA_963575745.1 Prorocentrum cordatum
TTGTTAGGGCGGGCCCGGCGTTTCGCCTGAGACGTCCTCACCACTTATGACTCTACAACAGCTTCACAGATGGAGGGCGGGTCGTTTTCAAAATGTGGCTTTGCCTTAGCGCCGCGCACATTCGTTTTAAACAGTTGTAAGAGTTTTACGGCGTGAGGGCGGTTCGTTTTGAAAATGTGGCTCTCACCGTAGCGCCGCGCACATTCGTTTTTTAAATTACAGGAGCTTCACGGATTGAGGGCGAATCGCTTTCAAAATGTGGCTCTCGCCTAAGCTCCGCGCACATTCGTTTTCAACATTTGCAAGACGCGGATTGAGGGCGGTTCCTTTTTTCAAAATGTGGTTCTCGCCTCAGCGCCGCGCACATTCGTTTTCAGAAGTTGCAAGAGTTTCATGGATGGAGGCCGGTTCCTTTTCAAAATGTGGCGCTCGCCTCAGCGCCGCGCACATTCGATTTCAAAATGTGCAAGAACTTCACGGACTCCCATGAACAACGTGCCAGAAATGGCGTCAGGCTTATGCGGGTGCAACAGTCATGATGATTCGCGGTGTCGAAGTCCCAAAATTGCGCTCTGGCACGATTCGGGATCGTCAAGACGCAGCAGTCAGGTTGATACTTGGCGTTGAGATCCCGAGAACAATGTTTTGGCATGCTTCAAGATCTTCAAACAGTTGCTCCCTCAGTGGAAATGAGCCGTTGTAGGAGCCTATGAAGAGGGATCTTGGAGGAAGGGTTAATTCCAACACAGTTGATGGCTCTTGGGTTTACACTGGTCCTCCTCCTCCTCCTCCTCCTCCTCCTCCTCCTCCTCCTCCTCCTCCGCGAAGGTGGCCCCCGACCCAGATCTGAGGAGCAGCCAGAAATCCGAAGCACCTTCCTGAGCGCAGCCCAAGGTGATCCCCATTTCAGCGCAGAGCGGAACTAGTTGTTGTTCGGTTCTAGCTCTACTAATGAAGCGATCTGGCGCCGTCGACGGTTGCCAGATCCAATGATGTGCTGGAGAGCTCTGCAGCCGCCCTCAATCTCGAGATCGCGTCAAAACACACCCGCATGCAGGGGAGGGGGAGAGGGATGCGGGGCCCAAATATATAAACCACCACCGCCTCCTTCACCCCCTCCCTCTCCCAGGAAGAGAAGGGGAGAGAAAGAAGAGGCTGGAGGAGGGGAGGTGACTACCTGAAGGTTGTAGTGGTGGTGGTGGTGTTGTATGTTCTTGGCGCCCGCAAGGGAGGAGAGGGCGAAGGCGGTTCCCAAGAAGGCCCCGGCCCCAGGCAGCAAGAGATGGCTCCGGGAGGCCCCCAGCCCACGCCCGCGGCATCTCGGGGTATCGGGAGAGGACTTTGGGGGAGAGTGGAATTCCTCATCCTCCTCAGATCCTCCTCCTCCTTCTGCTCCCGCTTGGCCGTTGCCTTTTCCTCCTCCTCCTCCTCCTCCTCCTCCTCCTACTTCCTCCTTCCTCCTTCCTCCTTCTTGACACTGCGCCGACTCTGGTAGGGTGCTAGCGTTAGTCCTCTTCCAACCTCTTCCTGCTCCTGCTCCTGCTCCTGCTCCTGCTCCTGCTCCTGCTCCTGCTCCTCCTCCTCCTCCTCCTCCTCCTCCTCCTCCTCCTCCTCCTCCTCCATCTCGGGGAGACAGAGAACGATGCCCGGAGCTGCTCAGGTCTTCAGACCTCTCCGGCCAGGAGCCCAACCCGCCCAAAACAAAAAATCCTTTGGACCACTCCCAGGCAAACCCCCTGCCCAGTTTTCCGAGCTGCCTCCGGCCGCAGCAGTGGCAAGGGGACCAGGAATTCAGGAAGGAACGGCAATCGCTGCGGACAGCGGCTGCGATCGTGTGGATGGGGCCCCGGCCTCGGGACTCTGGTCTGCGTGGACAGCATGCGTGCCAGGCGAGACTCTGAAAAGCTCAGGGTGGGGAGGCCAAAAGGTACCGAAACCGCTACCCCCTAGACCTCTTCCGGGGTGCGTTCTGACCAGGATTTCGAGGCCAATCCAGCGGTTGCGACGAGGGCCTCCCAGGAGGCCGAAAAAGGGAGAAACGGGCGGAGGAGTACAGGTATGGGTACCTCTGCCAATGGGGAGGGAAAAGTCAGGAGATCCTTGAAGTCGGAGACCGCGTTTTGCTCTGATCGGCCTGACCTCGCGGTGTCAGCTCGGCTACGCGCAAAGAGTGGCCCTGGGTACCCATCGGCTGGAAGAAGCAGGTAGAAACACGAAGCAGAAGGCGTTGAACATAGATTGGGTGTCCGCCCACCTCCTGAAGAGGACGGACAAGGTGAAGCCACTCGATCATTGAAGTAGGAAGGCGCTTAAAGCAGACTGGAATCTGAAAATCCAAACATACCTACCTTCAACGACCGCTGGGTTCCCCACTTGTAGTGTTAGGTCGGGCATGTCCCCCTACGGGCGGATTTTGGACGAAAATTAAAAATACCCCCCAAGGCACTCGACAAATACCCAGAAAATGCTAAAAACATCGTCCCTGCATTATTGTTTGACTATGTTTGGATATTCCCCCTTGTAAAGGGATAGGCCCGACTTACCTACTTTCAAAGACCGATGGGCACCCATCTTGTAGCGTAGCGTTTCCCGAGCGGCCTGGCCAGGGAGCGCCCGCCGCGACGCACAGACTAGAAAGGAGTGCTCGGTGCGTACGTCGCCCCTTGGGGGGGGGGGGGCGACGCACACGTAGTACAGTCGGCCTTGATTGGACAGGACACGCGAGAGGACACAAGACCATTCCGAGGGCCACATCGCCATAGGACATAGGAGTGTCAGAAGGCACGTGTCGCGAGGCACAGGACACAAGGGTACTAATCCGGGCCGACTGTTCTAGCTTGTTGGGTAGAAGAAGAAAAAAACAAAACAAAAAAAAACTGTTGGCGCTGCGCGAGGACTTCCTGGATCTGCGCTGGAGCCCCCTCCCTGGCGCGCGGAGCGCGCCAGGGGCGGCTCCAGAGGCGCCGCCAGGGGGGCCCTGCGCGGATCCAAGAAATCCGCGCGGAACGCCAACAGTCTACGTCTACGTGGATTTTTCTTCTTCGATGGGGCGACGCCGAAACCAATGCCGTTTGCCCTCAAACGCCCGCGCTGGGGTCGCCGCCGCGTCGACACGGCGCGAACCTGCCGCGCGGAAGGTCGGGGGCCCCGCTGTGGGTGGGAGGCGCGCCCCCGGGGGGGGGGGGGGGAAGCGAGAGGGGGCGGGCCGTCTCGGCAGGCTCGGAAGGCCTCCGGCCCCCGGAGAAGGCTCCCGAGCCTGCCCCGGAGACACGGGAAGCTTCTCGGCGGGCCCGAGGTCGGCCCGAGGGCCTCTGACCCCGGAGCAGCCCCGCCGCCTGCCGAGGAGTCTCCCGAGCCTGCCCCGGAGGCACGGGAAGCTTCTCGGGAGGCCCGGGGGCCTCCGGAGCAGCCCCGCCGCCCGGGGGCCTGCTCTCACCCCCCGGGCCTCCTCCGCGGCCCCGGGCCCTGGCGCTCCTCGGGGCCACTGCTCACTGCACCAGCCTTGCAGACGTGCTGCAGCGGATCCTTGCGCGGACTTCTGCCCAGAGCGGCGGGCGAAAAACGAAATCAATCTCGCGTGGATGATCGTGGGTCTTCGTTCCTGGCCACAAGAAATCCGCACGGAATTCACCTCGAAATCCGGAACGAGCTTCTCCGGGACAATCGAGGCCCGTCCCACTGTTTTCCCAGCGAAATCCGCTCTGGGACGTGGGCGCCAGGACACTGCCCCAGCGCACGCCTCCACACGGGGTGGTCGGCTCGCTGCCCGGGCGAACACCGGAAACCGCAACGTCGGAGGAGAGCAAGCAGCGCTCGAGGAGCGGGGAAGTGGGGGTACCCTTCTGGACGCCATGACGTTGGACACTCTAACAATCCTACCACTGAACTAAACATGTGTTTAAAATGCGTAAGACATGTTCAAACAATGCCTCCAACATGTTTTTAATATTAGAACATGTTTGAGACATGTCTGGGGCATCTGGAAACTATTTGGCAGCACGCTTCCTCTCCACTCACTGACTTCCACAAGGGTACCCACGAGCGGCCGACGTGCCCAGGTCCACGCCCTTCGACGCCGCAGCGAGGCCGGAGGCCCAGCGAGCGGGCCGAAGGTCGGCCCCTCTCCGCCGCCCGTGCCGCTGCGGCTGCCGGCAGACCGGTCGGCCGAGGTTGAGCAGGTGATCCGTCCACGCGCCGGGAAGGAGGAGGAAGTAGGGAGGGAGGGAGAGGAGACGGAGGGAGGGTAGAGAGCTCACAAGGATTGGGGGGGACAACTTCTGCCCCCCCCCCCCGTTCCACGCCAGTGGATCTTCACGAGGCTCCAGACACTGGATTCCTTATGCAAGGCCTCCACGGTCTGCTAGCGGGATGGGTGTGTTGACCGCCCCCGAGGGGGGCCACTGATGACCTTTTCGTGACCTCTCGGAGAGCCTTCGGAGATGGAATCCACGTCCTCGCGGCCTGAGCTCGGGGGCGCGAGCCCGTGGATGCGGGGTCGCGTGGATGCGAGGCGGGGGTTTATCCAGATCCACCGCCTGGGAGCCGACGTCGCGATGGCCCGGCGGGCGGGGGATATGGACATATTTCGGCCCCCAGGGGTCCGATTATGTCCATGCCCACCGCCTTCCGAGGCTCCGAAAATCGATCCTCCAGGCGGTGGTCATGTATAAATTCCCGCCTCGGAGTGGATGCGCTCCGCGCGGGAGGCGTGCGCGAAACAGCGCCCCGCAACCACGGCGTCGCGGCGGCCCGGGGGCTGGGGCCGCCAGGCCGAGGATGCGGACATGCTTTCCGCTCGCGGGCCGCCGACGTCGTCGCTACTCTGAGGGGAACGATACAGCATTCGGCCTGAGCTAAGGAACGATCAATAAGGAACGAAGCTCTTTTCTTTCAAATAGGAAATCCGAAGGAACACCAGGGGGCTCGCCGCCAAAAAGGTAGCTGAACGCATGCAAACCAAAGGAACGACCGAGGCCCTTTGTAAAATAAGTGTTCCTCAGTCAAGCCAGACCCTGTAGGGTTAGGTCGGGCATGTCCTCCTGCAGGCGGATTTTGGACCAAAAATAAAACATGCTCAACAATTATGCAGGCGGATGTTGGACGACAAATAAAGCATACTCAACAGAAATATAACATACTCAACAACATGAAATAAACAAACACACTCAACAAATAAAACGTATATAGAGAAATCGTCCCCTTACGATTTTGCCATATTTTGCTACATTGGAATATTCCTCCCGTGGAGCGCCATGCCCGACCAAGCGCTGCTCTGAGGGGAACGATCGGGGGGGGGGGGGGCGGACGGGCTCGGGGGAGGGGGAGGAGTATCGTTTAATCGATCCCTATCCCCAGCGGCGTGGACTGGGCCCCACTTGCCGATTTACCCTCCTAGATGGGGATATAGGTCGTTCCCTTCGGGTTTCGAGGGGTGTATACCCAACTGGTGGGGGTCTCGAAGGGGATGGGGATGGGGATGGGGATTGGTTAAACGATACTGGGGGGGGAGGGCCGATGAGCATGGGGGGGCCAGGCGATTGGGGGGCGAGGCTGCGAATCTGGAAATGCTCCCCCAGACACGATCGCCTCGTAACAAGATCAGGACGGCAAGTGTTTCGCTCTTTTCGGCCCCTGGGAACCCTCGCCGGGCCCCAAGAGCGTACAAAAAACGACTCAGAATGAAAAACTGGGGAAAGGGCCTGGACGTCGCATGTCTGGGCCTCGCCCACGAGGCACGGATGCAACGAACGGGGCGACTGGGTGCGGGGGAGGCGGCCGCGGCGTCCTCGTCCGGCGCAACGGCGCCGCTCTCTCGGAGCTGCCGTAGCATCGCCAACCGCTCTGCCTCGGGCATGTCGCCTTTGCTGTCCGCCAGGATGGAGTACCTCGCCAGGTAGGGGGGGCATGCTCCTCCGTCTTCCCCCTTCCTCGTCTTCACTTCCTCCTTCCTCCTCCTCCTCCTGCTCCTCCTCCTCCTCCTCATCATCATCAGCATCATCACCACCACCACCACCACCATCATCATCATCATCATCATCATCACCACCACCACCACCACCACCACCATCATCATCATCATCATCATCATCATCATCAGAATCACCATCATCAACATCATCATCAGCAGCACCACCACCACAACCATCATCATCAACATCAGCATCAGCATCAGCAGCATCATCAGCATCATCATCAGCAGCATCAGCATCACCATCATCAGCAGCAGCATCAGCATCAGCATCAGCATCGTCATCATCATGATCATAGACACAGTCATCATCAGCATCATCATCATCATCATCATCATCATCATCATCAGCATCATCATCATCATCATCATCATCATCATCATCATCTCATCATCATCATCATCATCATCATCATCATCATCATCATATCATCATCATAGCAGCAGCAGCATCAGCAGGGCAGTCATCATCATCAGCATCATCAGCATCACCATGACCAGGACAAGCAGCACTTCACGCAGCAGCATCAGCTCAGCATCAGCATCAGCATCAGCATCAGCATCAGCATCAGCATCATCATCATCATCATCATCATCATCATCATCATCATCATCATCATCATCATCATCATCATCATCATCATCATCCTATTCCTCCTCCTCCTCTTCTTCCTCTTCCTCCTCCTGTTCCTCCTCCTCCTCCTCATCGTCCTGGCTCGCCGAATCGCATGACAGCGACAGCGGCAGGGGGACCGCGCGACGCGCAGCTTGTGAGTGAAAGTGGCTGTGCTGTGTCAGCGAGGCGCATGTTTCGTCTTCGCTGCGTACATCGAGAATGTTGACGCTCCCGCCCCTGCGCGGCCCGCAGAGTTTTCTCTTCCCCAGATCGTCGGAAGCGGGAGCGAGCGCGAGCGCCTTTCGCGAGGTGGGAGCGTGTTCGAATCCCACTACCAAGTTGTGCCATAATCGATTAGTTTATTGTGGGCGGGAGTGTGGGAGTCGGCGATCCCCTCTGACTCGCTCGACCTGGTTAACTTGACCTCCTTCCCCTCCTCCTCCTCCTCCTTCCTCCTCCTCCTCCGCCGCCGCCGCCGAAGCCGCCGCCGCCGCTCCTCTTCCTCGTCCTCCTCCTCCTCCTCCTCCTCCTCCTCCTCCTCCTGCTCCGTCTCCTCCCCCGAATTGTGCTGTGCCTCCTCCCCCTCTCCTCCTCTGCCTCCTCCACCTGCTCCACCTCCTCCTCCTCCTCCTCCCTCCCTCCCTCCCCCTCCCTCCCTCCCTCCCTCCCTCTCCCCTCCTCCTCCTCTCCTCCTGCCTCCTCCTCCTCCTCCTCCTCCTCCTCCTTCCTTCCTCCTTCCTCCTTCCTCCTCCATCCTCCTTCCTCCTTCCTCCTTCCTCCTTCCTCCTTCCTCCTTCCTCCTTCCTCCTTTCTCCTCCTCCTCCTCCTCCTCCTCCTCCTCCTCCTCCTCCACCCCCTCCTCCTCCGGATCCTCATCCTCCTCAGGACCCCAATGAAGTCCTCAGAGGGCCCAGCGGACCACACCCCCACGACTGCGCCGCGTCAGCTGCAAAAAAAAATCGCGCGGCCGCAGACCTGGGCCTGTGCCGGCCACCCCCACGGCCCGCGCCGGCAAGAAACGGCCCTCGTGCGACCACGAGCAGCGCCAGGACTAGGAGGATCAGGAGGAGGCGGAGGCGGAGGAGGAGGAGGAGGAGGAGGAGGAGTTGCCAGCAAGCTACGCAAGCGCGTGGCACATCACATGGTCCGAGCTGCCGTGCAGGCCTCCACCGCTTGCGGGTCGGGGGTGACGGGCAGCTCGGAGACCGAGCTTCGACAGGCCAGATTTTTGCAGGCCAGCGTCCAATGTCAGCGCCTGCACGGGCGCAGCCTCACCCTACTTTTGCAGATGCTAGGGGCTCGGCAGCTCGACCCCCGCGTACGCTTTGAGTATCGCGCCCCTCCTCCACCTCGCCACCGCGGTCTGGGTGTCCTGGGTCCCGCGGGGCGTCGTCGTGGCTGGCCTCCAAGGGGCCTGCCGCGCCCTGGAAGGGAACTCCTCGCCCTGGAAAGCCGTCCGTGGTCCTTTCTCCGCGTGCGTGGCCACGGCCAAGAGGCTGGGCATCAGCATCGACGGCCTACGATGGTACCATCCTGTCGTCGGCTATTCCTCGCTGACGGAGCTGTGTCCTCGCACGATCGTGCTTGCGCTGACGCGCGTCGTGGATGCTTGGTGTTGGCGCAGAGTAGCCGAGCATCTCGACCAGCCTGCCTTTCAGCGCGGGCCCTTCCTGGCCCAATTTTTTTCGGGCATGCGAGCGCTCACTGCCCAGGAAAAAGCGTACATCGTCTCCGTCGTCTCGGGAGGTCAGTGGCCGCAGGCGCGGCAAGCGGAGTGCAGGCTCTCTGAATCGACAGTGTGCCAGGTTTGCCACGAGTCGCCTGGCACTCTACTGCACAGGCACCTCGCGTGCCCTGGTCACGAGCAGGTCTTCGGTCTCGAAACCCCGCCCGTGGCCGCCTCCCTCCTCCGTGCCAGCGACAGCTCTCCCGTCCGCCTCCTTGCCGAGAGGCTGCTGTTGCCGCTGCCTGCTCCTCCTCCCCCCTCGCCTCCTTCTCCCGCGGAGGTCTGGGTGAAAGGAGACCCCAGCATGCTGGACGGCGATGTTTCTCTCGACGGGAGTCTCCTCGACGGAGAGCTCCCCCCCGCTGCCCAGTCCCTCGCCTGGGCCTGTGTCGCTCTCCAGGATGATCGGCCCACGGCGGCCGCTGTCGTTGCTGGTGGCCTCCCCGCGGGAATGTATGACATCGGTGCATGCGAGCTCTGGGCCTTCCTCATGGCCCTCCGTCTGTCTGGCCCCGGCGCCACCTTCTGGACCGATTCTCAGTTCGTGTTTGGAGGAGTCTGGCTGCGGGGGAAAGCTGTTTGTTGCTCGGCCAAGTCGGCCTGGGCTGATATCTGGATCCAGGTGTGGGCCTGCCTCGAAGATCGGGGGGGGGGTGACTGTCTGCGTTTGCACAAGGTCAAGGCCCACACCTCACGCGGCGACCGCGAGCGAGGTGCCATCCCCGAGCGCCAGCGCGCAGGCAACCAGCTTGCAGACGCCGCTGCGAAGGAGGCTGCCGCCTACTCCCGAGTGTCGTCGGAGTACCGTCTCAGATTTAAGGCCCAGGCCAAGGTTATAAAGTTTCTCACCATCTGGACTGGCCGTATAGGCCTCAAGATGGCCGACATCGATGCGGAGCACGTTCCTCCTGGGAGGCGCAGGCTGCCGCCGCGTAAGGAAGCCTGTGTCGTGCTGCCGCCAGAGGTTGTTGTCCCGCCCGTCATTTCCAGGGCCGACGTCGCCCTCGCCGCTCTGGCCCGCGGTGGGCACGTCACCCATCGTGCTTTCCCCATCTCCCTGGCCAATGGGGCGAAGGGGATTGTCTGTGCAGTGTGCGGTGCTGGAGGCGTTACCCTCCAGGCCTCGTTCCGAGAAGCCTGCACCCAGACGCCCACCGCCTGGGGTAGCCGTGTCTTGAGGTGCCTGGCCCAGGGCCGCTACAAAATGGGACGGGACTGGGTCCCGCTCGTCGAGCCGTGGCGGCCCCGTGACCTCGTCGAGAGTGGCCAGGCACTTCGTCCGCTTTAAGTTTTGAGAGGGGGGGCCCTGTCGCTGGCCCCTGCCAGGGCTGTCATCCCCTGGCAGGGTGACAAAAAGGTCTCGCTCCGATGGGCACCCCCTCCAGTTTTGCCAGGATCGAGGGACCTCCCCCCTTCTTCCTTTGGTCAGTGCGCAGGAGGAGGAAGACGAGAGGAGGAGGAGGAGGAGGAGGAGGAGGAGGAGGAGGAGGAGGGAGGAGGAGGAGGAGGAGGGAGGGAGGGGAGGAGGAGGAGGAGGAGGAGGAGGGCGGCGGAGGGGGGGGAGGAGGAGCACGGGAGCGGCCCCTCCTGGCCACGGCGAGCATCAGGCCAGGAGGGGGCTACCCGAGGCCCGGGTCTCTGGAGCGTATCCCGAGAAAGAGAGCCCGTCGTCCTAGTCCTCGTCCTCGTCGTCGTCCTCCTCCTCCTCGTCGTCGTCGTCGTCGTCCTCCTCGTCGTCGTCGTCGTCGTCGTCGTCGTCGTCGTCGTCGTCAACGCACCTCAACCTCCCGAGCCCCGTGTGGCCCGCACCTCAGCGACCCGACGGCACAGGCCGCCGAGGCTCCGCGCCCGCCGCGCCCCCGCGCGCCCCCGCGGCGCGCGCTTCACCTCCGCGCCGGCGCGCCTTCCGAGAAGGCGACGGTGATGGGCCTGTTTTCCACCACCACCACCACCATGAGTTGGAGGGGAAGGGGGTCCTCCTCCTCCTCCTCCTCCTCCTCCTCCTCCTCCTCCTATCGCTCCCTCCTCTCCTCTTCCTCCTCACCTCCTCTACTCCTCCTCCTCCTCCTCCTCCTCCTCCTCCTTCCCCCCTCCAACTTATCATAAGTTGGAGGGGGGAAGGAGGAGGAGGAGGAGGAGGAGGAGGAGGTCTGTTTTCCACCACCACTACCATAAGTTATGGTAGTGCTGGTGGAAAACAGACCCATCAGACGGGGCTCCTCAAAGCCCCCTGGCCTTCTGAGAGCTCTCCGCGGCTTCGGAGAAGGGCTGGACCTGAATGCTGTTGTTCGTCATGTGTTCGTTATGTTGCTCGTTTGACTCTGCTGTTTTCTTGTGCCTCCCTGCCAAAACGAAAAGCAAAACACGGCCCGAGTCCAGCAACACAGCGTTTAGGTCCAGCCCTCCTCCAGAGAAGGCCTGGAGAGCTTCTCAGAAGGCTGGAGACCTCCTGAGCCTTCTGGAGAGGCCCGACCCCTGAGCGCGCCGCCAAGAGGCGCGGAACCACGCGCGGGCAGTCCCCAACCACGCTGCACTGGTCTCTGGCAAAGGTGACAAGCATGGGACCGAGCGGGAGAGGCCTGGTGGCGTTCCTTCGGTCCGACACCCTCTTCCTTCCCCTACCCCTCCTCCACCGTCCCCCCCTCCCTCCAACCTGATCCCTGAGCATCCTTTCCTCCTCCTCCACCTCCTCCTCCTGCTCCTCCTCCCTACACTCATCCTCCCCCGACTGCTCCCCACCCCACCCTCCTGACCCCAGCCCCCATGGCCTCATGTTGCGGGCGAAGTTGTGCATGAACTGCTGCATGACCTCGGGGGACAGGCTGACCCAGCTCCTCCTCCTCCTCCTCCTCCTCCTCTTCCTCCTCCTCTCATGCCCACCCCCCTTCCCATCCCCATCTCGATCTGTTATGTCTCCCTCGTCCCTCTTGCCTCATCCAACGTCTATCCTTGATCCCTGTCGACCTCGTAGATCCTTCCCTCTCATTCCGCCCATTATTCGTCTCAAACCATATAACTGATGCAGCGTGCTCCCTCTGTCTCTCTCTCTCTCTCTCTCGCATTTTCTCTTCCTCCCTCTCTCCCTCTCTCTCCCTCTCTTTAGAAGTATACCGATGTAAGCATATATATATATATACATATATGTATGTATATATATGTATATATAGGAAGGTATATATATAGATGTATATATATATATATGTATATGTATACATATGTGTATGTATGTAAAGATATGCACATGTATATCCTCAGTCTCAGACTGCACTCCACCTCTGTCCTCCTCAGCAATTACTCATCATCTTCGCACGTGTTCTCCAATTCCTCGTCATCCTCGTTCGCCATGTTCTACTCATTCGCTTTCTCATCGTCCTCCTTCATGCTGTCCTCCTCCCTTCTCATCCTCATCATCCGATTCTTCATACTGCTTCACCTGTTCCCTGTTCCTGCTACAACTGCTGCTACCACTGCTGCTACCACAGCTGCTACAACTGCTGCAAATTGTCCTCCTCTTTCTCCTCTTCCTCCTCCTCCTCCTGCTTCTCTTCCTCCTCCTCCTCCTCCTCCTCCTCGTTTAACCTCCTTCCTCCTCCTTCTCCTCATCCTCATCCATATGCTCTTCATCATCCCAAGGAGGACAAACGGCTACCGATATCGCCGATACCGCTACTCCCAAGACCTCTCCTGGGGTGCATTCTGACCAAGATTTCGAGGCGAATCCAGCCGCGGCGACGAGGAAAGGGAAGCGGTATCCGGTATCGGTACGAGTTCCTCCTCATCGTACTCCTCTTCATCACCCCTCCTCCTCCTCCTGCTCCTCCTCCTCCTCCTCGTCCTGCTCCTCCTCCTCCTCCACCTCCTCCTCCTCCTCCTCCTCCCTCCTCCTCCTTCCTCGTGAACTCGTGGGACGCGCTAGCCTTCTCCAAAGGTCTGGACCCCTTCCTCGGCGCCGGCGTCTCATCCTAAGTCCTCGTCTGACGGTCCCAGAGTCCGGGTAAGGGCACCCAGAGGCCGAAAACTGTTCAAAATCTATCGGCGGCGCACCTTCTAAGAAGCAGGGGTGTTTCTAAGAAGCACTCCCCCCTCCCCCATACCTCCCTCTGCGCGTGGCCGACAGCCCAGGAGGGAAGTGAGAAGGGGCGGGCCTTCGCAGAAGGCTCGGAAGTCCCCCGGCCTTCTGAGAAATTGTCCAAGACCTCCCGAAGACACGGAAAACTTCTCAGAAGGCCGTAGGGCTCCTGAGAAGTCCCGCCGCCTTCTGAGAAGGCCTTTTCCCTCTCACTTCCCCTTCCCCCCCTCGCTCGCCGACGAATGTGGTTTTCGGGTCATATATCGGGTCTCCGGCGGGCGTTGGAACGCCTTCGGTCAGGCGCAGCTGCTGGCAAGCATCGCGAGGCTGGAAAGCCGCCGGAAACCGCCCGAAAAAAAAAAAACTCGAGCCTCGAACCCGAAACTTCCCCCTCACTCGCCGCCGATCTTACGTCGTCGGAAGTGACCTCGTGGGACGCGCTGGCCCTCTTCTCCACAGCCTGGCGCTCGATGGCCAGCACCTTCTCGCGGCTGAGCCGCGGGTGCGGGCGCGGGGGGTCCAGGGCGTCCTCGTCGTCGTCCTGGCGCACCGCCGCGGGCGCTGGCGAGGGGAAGCCCGAGGTGCCAGGAAGCTTTGAGGTTCGAGGCATTCGAAGTCTCTCGTCGGTTCTCGACGGTCTTCCAACCTCGAAGGGCGAGGAAGTTTCGAGGTGCGAGGTTTTAGACAAATTTCGTCGGCTCTCGGCGGCTTTCCAGCCTCGGAATACTTTCCAGCAGCTGCGCCTCCCCGAAAGGCCTGCAGGGATGCCGGGGGATCGTCCCGAACGGCCGCCAGAAGCACCATGACCCGGAAACCACCAGGAGACTAGCTCAGAGAGTAAGGAGCAACGATATGGGGGGAGTGACTGGCAGAGTGGGACGAAACATCGACCGGGAATCGGCGATACATCACCGACGGACCCGCGCTAATGCATCCACACGTGCCTTGGCAGGCTGGGCGATCGAGCCCATCGTGGCGATCCACGGGCGATCGGGTTTGGGTGCGTCCCCCCTGTGCCTATCCCCCCCGACCGTTGCCTCTTCGAGCAGGGGATCGATCGACTACAAAACTGATCTACCCCGGACTTGATTTTTCTCGTCGAAACCACTGAACGGCCGCTGACGCTTCGCAGATGGACGAAGATGATACATCTTCGCGTTGAAAATTCGACGCGGAAATTAATTCTGGGGCCCATCATCTCTACTCGATCCGCAGTCATCCACCCGGGATCGGCGACGCCTCGTCGATGGACCCGACTCCTCGGACCGACAGCACCACTGCCGCCGAGCGGACCCTCGGGAGTCGGATGGCCCAAATCGCTCGGGGCGGCGTCGCGGCTGAGGCGCGTCATGCCTGCGCGTCCGAAGCCACCCGGCCCTCGAAACAATGAAGGCGAATTGGAAACGACTACGACTTCGGCCTCGTTTTATCTTTCCAGGATGAGCCGGGCAATGCGGTGGCCTTGCTCGACCAAGTGAGTCGGCGGACTGGCGTTGTGCACCGCGGTGCCGCAGCAGTCGGGGTCCACCACGCAGCTGGCGATGTCGATGAACCTGGGGGCAAGACCTGATCGCGGGGCAACGCGTGCGCACGCGCCCAGCGGCGCCTGTGCTGCCGCGTCTGCGGGTACCAATTCCCGACCAGATGTCGCAGTAGTAGCGTCGGTGAATGCGTGGAGGCGGTAGCCGGCATAGCCGGAGGCGTCGCGCGCAGGCGCTCTCGCATTCGGCATGAGGAGCTGGATCTTCAGCCGTTGAAATTCTCGTCCTTCGGCGTCGCGGAAGTCCTGGCCGCCATTGCCCACCGCCAGCAGCGCGAGCTGCTTGGGCGGCAGGGCACCGGAGGGCGGCTGGAGCTTCGTCGGAATCGTTCCGGCATAAACAAATGCCGGCTCGGCGCCGACTCCAGCTCGTTCTGGGCGGCGCCGGGGCCCCAAGTGATCTCGCAGCCGCCTGGCCCAGGGAAGGTGAGACGTTTGTGTTTCGCGCCTGTCTCCACCATCCCGTCGTTGGACTGCGTGGATTGCACGCCCAACAACGAATTTCCCAGCTCGCTACATGCGACCAGCCGCCTACTCCTGCAGCGCATAGTGGAGATAACAACTTCTCCGCTGAGGGCCGCAGTTCAATTCGCCCGCCGGGCACCCCGGGCCAAAGTCGCGGCGAATCGCATGCCCCAGAGATTGGCCCAGGCGAATCGCCATGCGAGTTCAAGCATGCGCCCGACGAAGTCGGCCACCGCGGGGGCGTCGGCCGGCATGGAGACACACGCAAGTCCACGTGAGCGTCGCAGGGCACTGCTGCATCCACCGCTGGCGCGATGCTAGATGCACTGCCAGGTGATCGCATGAGATCTAGCCGCGGCGTCCTGCAGGGGCTCGGACAGGCCGAGGAGACTGCGCGGTGGCCTGTTGTGGTTTCTCTCTGGCACGCCCCCTTCCGGCGCTGCGCGGGCCGGCGCAGGGCGCCGAACTCGCGGGCGCACGATCTGAATGAGTAGTCGGCGGCGCGCGCGGCGCGCGCTGCGTCGGCGCCGCGGGCGCGCTGGCCTCTCGCCGTGCGCGAGGGCCTCGAGACAGATGGGGCGCTCTGTCGCCGCCAATGAAGGCAGCAACGGCGGGAGGTGCAGCGGGTGCTGCAGTCCGCGCAGGAGGAGAAATAGTAAGGGCTTCTGCCCTGCTTTATGCGGCTTGGCGCTGCCTTTCGTCTTGCTGTCGCAACAGCCCCAGTGCTAGCTGCGCGCCGCGGAGCTCGTCGAGACGTCGTCATTGGGCGCAGTCGAGACCGCGGCCGGCGAACCACGCGGCCACTCTCCCAGACGCCCACGTCTACTGGCAAAGCCAATCCAAAGGGAGACTCCGGCGGCGCGGCCTCTCGGGGGCGGCGGCTCGCGCGCCGAGGCTGCCCGGCCAGTCGCGCCCCCGGGCTTGCCCTCGAAAGGTGGCGCCGCCAACTCGCGCGCCGCAGCGGTGGTGTCGGCGACGCTGCCGAGGCCGTCGGCACCGCGAGCGCAGCCTGTGCCGGCCCCCCCGCGGCCTCCGCGCGGGCCTGCGATGCAGTTGCAGGGCCCGATGGCTGAGCAGAGGCATCCGCACTGCTCGCGAAGTAGGCCATCTAGATCCTGTCGCGGTCGTCGCATGTCGGCGTCGCGCGGATTGGGCGACGACGATGGGAGCGACGCTGCCCCAACCCATCGCGACCGCTGGCCACGGCCAATCTGCTGCCGCGAGCCGCCAGAGGACGAACTCGGAGGGGTGGCCGCTGCTGCCTGCCGCGGCGCCGCCGATGCCGGCGATGGCTGGCCGCCAATTAGCGCCCCGCGCGGGATCGCACTCTCCGGGGCCCGAGGGCATAGATAGCAGAGTTCCATCAGCGCCCCTGGCCATCCAGACCACGCGCGCGCCAATCGAGGGCAGCTGCCGAGCTGGGCTCGGCGGCCGCTGCCGCCCGCTGCGCGCGAGCGGCGCTGGCGCTGGCGGCGGGGCGCAGGCGTCGAGGACGCGAGCGCGCCCTCGGTCACGGCGCCTGGGACAGTCGCGCACGAGGTGTCTTCTGACGCACGTCCGCGGCATTTGAGCTGAACCCCGCCAAGGCCCACGGGGTTGCCTTGCTGGCCCTGAATCTCCGTTCCCCCATATACGCGCCCTTGCCGAACCCCGCGAATGTCTCTCGGAGGTCATTTTCGGACAAGTCGGCCAGGGAGGCGCGGCAGCCTTCATCGTGGCCCTTGCCTTTCCGTCCGACGACCCTCCGGGCGCGGCGCGCAGGGCTGCGGCCGCCGCAGCGTCGCCGACCACGCTGTTCCACGGGAAAGGCGCACAATTCAGGAGTCGTCGGCGGCTGTTTCTCCTTCGCCGAATTAGCTGACGGCGTCGGCATCGGTGCCTGAATCGACGCCCGCCGCTGGGAATGCCTCCTGCGCTGGCGGCGCCGGCGCAAGTGACATCGGCGCCGCCCCCTCGCATGACCCCGGCCGCCCCGGCTCGGCCTGGCCGCAGCGCCGTAGACGCGCCTGAGCTCGCGCGGGCGCACCGGCGAGGAAGGTCCGATGTTGGGCCGAATGGGCCGCTGAGGCGAGTCTGCCGGGCGACCCCGCGACCGCGTGCCCAAATCGTCGCCGTTGACCAGCCGCGCGCGCGAGCTGTGCTGCGTTCGTCGGAAGGGCCGCGCGATACATGTAGCGCTGCAGTATATGGTCACTCGGACGGAGGACACTCCGACCGCGCGCAAGGAGTCGCTGAGACCCTCGTAGCCGATTGCGGGTTGACCAACTTGTTGCGCGCGGTTGCGGAAGATGCCGAAATGCGCGAGGAGGTTGCCGATGCGCTCCGGCGGCAGCCCGGAGTGCAGAGACTGCCGAAGCGTGCCCCGTCGCGCCCAATGTGCCCCGTCGTTCGGCCAAGCTGTGCATCAGGGGGGTCATCGGTGACACTGGGTGCGCCCTCCTTGGAGCAGCGCAGCTGGCGGTCACTCGTCCGCGAACTCACGCGCCATGCTGGCGAGTCGCGACGATGCAAAAACAGCCCGGCGAAACTCAGTGAGGTCTGAATTCGCCACTGACCACATTAGATTTTCACGACCCGCACCCGTCGCTGGACAGGCACTCGTGACTGTTGCTCGGGCCCCCAGGTGCGGAGGTGTCGCGCGTTGCCGCCGCCGCCAGCGCCCGTGCAGGTCAGGCAGCTGGCCACGGCAAGCATGCCTACTCCGATGGCCGTCCAGCTGGAGTGGAGGCCCCCTATGGGTCTAGGAAGCAATGGAGGCTGGTTGCCCAACGACGGCGCTGCTCTGACCGTGAGCCTCGTAACCGCCGTGGGCTCCTGTCCCGGATGCGCTCCTCCTCGTCAGCGAATTGGCCGTTATCTTCCGTCGCGTGGAAATGCCCTTGTTCGTGCGTCGCGTCGTCACAGTACTGAATACCATCAGCTGCACGATCGTCGAAAAGGGTGCGCATCGGAATCTCGTCCTGCCAGGCTGAAGGAAGTGAGTGGGTGCGGCGATAAGTCGCGCCCTAAGAAATCGAAGACAGACCGTCCCAAGTCTGTTTCGCTGTCCGTTGGCGCGCTGGCAACATCATCGCCGAACCTTCCACGGGTTTCCCACTGTTCTGTCGCTCTTCCCAGGGCTTTCGTAACATCATTGCGAGTAGCTCGGGGCACCTGGCCGTAGCCGCTAGTGTCAACGCTGCTTCGATCAACTGATCATTATGCGCGGCCGAATCCCCTTCCGTGGGTATCTCCACTGGTGGGGGGGCGTGGCATTCGAAACCACGAGCGGCTCAACCATAATCTGACCACGTTCCGAGGAAAGTACAGGCGGGAGCGGCAGGGCGCCGCGGTTTTTGTAGCGGTCGATGGCATGGTATTCGTTGAATTGTTGTGGCACGATTTGAGTTTGATGTCGTCGTCCTTGTACGGGTTGTCGTCATACGGTTGCGGCGCCCCCGTTACGAAGGCCGGGAGGATCGCAGCGAATACTGTCCAGCGCGCAGGCAAGCTGGCTGGAGAGGTGGATGCCTTTACCATCGAGGCGGAACGAACGGAGTGCGCCACGCGGGCCATGGCGCCTAGGTGTGGAACGGAACCGAAGCTCCGATACCAACTAAGGAATGAAACATAAACTATGAAACCGATGTTTTGTCCTGAGCGGACGGATGTCTTATACGCAATGCGCGTTCAATACGGGCACGGTCGGTTAACCCACCGTGCCCCAGAAGCCAAGACGGCGGCGGCAAGGGGGGACGATTGAGAGGGCAAAGAGAATGCACTGCTACCGTTCGAGTAAGAGGAGCAGGAGGAGGAGCAGGAGGAGGAGGTCGTCCCCTTCCTTTCCTTCGAAGGCTGGGGAGCGACAGCAACAGCACCGGTCGAGAACCCCTACCCCCGGCGGCGGCGGGCGCTCGCGGCGGGGCCGCGGGTCCCCGTCGGGCGGCGGCCGCGGGTCGGCCAGCGCGTCCGCGGGCGCGGCGTCGAGGTCGTCCAGCTGGGCGGAAGCGCCTCGATAAGACGCAGGAGGACATACTGCAGCAGGAGCTCGACCACAAGAAACCTTCCACAAAGAAGCACCCAACCCTGAAACCCGAGGCGTCCGTGGACTTCTGGTGGGGGAACGCCACGCCTTCCATAGCAGCACCATCGAAACCCAAGCAACCCAAGGCACCCTGGAGGCAAGCAGGGCGTCTCTTGGAATGGACTTCTGCTGCAATGCCACGTGTTTTCTTGGCGCGTCGTACGTCCGACCAGGTCACACAGTTGGGGGGGGGGCACAAAAGGTGGGGTTGGGGCAAAGGTAAGGAGGGACTGCTGGAATGAAAATCGCTCCGAACGGCCCCCAGAAGAAGGAAACGTTCAACGGGAGCACCCAGCTGGGCCCGCTCCGCAGCCACACCCTGGGATAACCCTCCCTCTACGAACCCCCGATGCTGTTAGGTCGGGCGTGTCCCCCTACAGGCGGAGCCTGGGCGAAAAAATACAAGCTACCCCAAACATACCCCCAAATAGTCGAAAAACCATCTTGAACGAAAATCGTCCCCAGACTAATTCTAGACTGGTTTTTTGGATAAGCCTCCTGTAGAGGGACAGGCCCGACGTAACCCCAGACATGATCGCGTCGTAAAAAATTCAGGACGGAGGTTTTTCGCTAGTTTAGGCCTCCAGAAGCCCTCGCCGCGCCCTGGGACCATCAAAAAACGACTCAGGATGAAAAACCGGCCCCAGGGAAAGGGTCGGGACTTCCGGGGACGCCGTCCTGAAAAAATCAGGACGTCGCATGTCTGGGACGACACCGTGCAGCCGAGCCGTGGCACACCTCGATGCCCCAGCGGCAGGGGCCAGAGGGCGCCCGCCGCCGCGCACAGTGCGAAGAGGACTTCTTGGGCGCGCGCGTCGCCCTCTCGGGGGCGCGGCGCGCACACGCACTCTTGGCCCAGCGATGGCGGAGCCCAGTGGCACGACACGACAGACGAACGACGGACGACAGACGAGGACGACGGGGGAGGCGCAGGGGGCGAGGGCGGGAGAAAGGAAGGGGGGGGAAGGGCGGCGCGCCGGCCCGCGCCCGGCCCGGCCAGCCCGCGCCCGGCCCGGGGGGGAGGGGCGACGCGCACACACAGTCTTGGGCACTTGGAGGGGCCCTGGGACACACAAAGAAATACACACAAATGACAGGGTTACCCATATTCTCCCATACCTTCTGGATGTGTGTCTTCCCCCCCCCACTTCCAATACTTTCCCATGTTTTCCTGGGGATCGACGATGAGTTGTGCCTGTGTGTTCTGTCCCCTCCTCAATACTGCATCTCGCTGGCACGAAGTCACACGAGCACGCGATGAGAGAGCATTCGCCGAGTACTGCATTCACGCGCGAGGACCGCCTTCCTCCCTCCTCCCCCTCTCGGAGGCACAGCGCTTGCTCTCCCATGCGCGCGCGCACGCTTAGCCCTGTGCGCTTTAGCCTCGCCCGTTTGCGGGCCAGCCCTCGTGTCTGTCTGTCTGCACGCATAATACTAGCATGATTTGGGTGGCGCCGACGTCGAGGGCGGGTGGGCGGCTCGAAACGGCGGCCGCTCCCCTCCGGGCGTGGCAGTGTCTTCACGCCGGGCGGATGTTCCGAATCTGTCGTAGG
>CAUYUJ010009823.1:30000-31938 GCA_963575745.1 Prorocentrum cordatum
CAGGACCCGACGCGGAACGACACAGGAGCTCCAGGACCCGACGCGGATCTTTCGATGCACCGTACACTTCAACCTGATAGAAAGCTTTCTGCATCTCGTCCGCCGCGGGGCAGCTGCCGTCGTTCCCCCCCGCACCTCAGGCGAGCGCTGCTGCCCCCGCGGGTGCCGACTCTGCATGGGGGGTTGGCACCGATTGATCCGATGTCGCCACCCAATCCTCCCCACCCCCCGTCCCCCGGAAGCCTCCCAGATGGGGCCAGAGCAGACGGGGCCACAGATCGCGCCACATCGCGCTGGGGCATCGCCGATGCACCGCAGAAGCATCGGCAATGCATCGGCGACGTCGGCGTGGAGGAAGCCGGGCTCCACATCGAGCCGCATCGCCGATGCATCGGCGATGCGGCGCGATCCCCCGACCCCATCTGCTAGGACCCCACCCGGGAGGCCTGGAGCGGCCGAGCTCTGGCCGCAGCATCCTTGCGGTGCGTGTCTGCTTGAACGCCTTCGTTTTGATGGGGGAGGAGGAGGAGGAAGCAGAAGAAGAAGAGGAGCAGGAGGAGGAGGAAGAGGAGGAGGAGGAGGAGGAGGAGGGAGGAGGAGGGAGGAGATGTGATGAGGATGCAAACGAGATGAGATGAGGATGAGAATGAGGATGAGGATGAGGATGAGGAGGAGGAGGAGGAGAGGAGGAGAAAGGGGAAGAGAAAGAGTAAGAGAGAAAAGAGTAGGGGACGAAAACCCAATCCAGGGATGTCCCGAGTCGGCCGAGCGAGCGGCCGCGACATCCTCTGGACTTTCGACCTGCGAGTCTACGTCAATCGACTTTAATCTAAAGTGAGGAGGAGGGAGAGAGGAGGAGGAGGAGGAGGAGAAGAGGAAGGGGAGGTAGGAGGGGAGGCGAGGAGAGCGGGAGGAGGCGGAGGAGGAGGAGGAGGAGGAGGAGGAGGAGGAGGAGGAGGAGGAGGAGGAGGAGGAGGAGCCTCTGTGGCTCAGGCGTCTGCCTGAGGAGGGGCCATTCGCTTGCACGTGCGGGCCGCTGTTCTCCCCCCTTGCCCCCCGCGCCGCCATGGTCTCAGCAGCCAGGCTCCATTGGATCATCCAGGAGCTAGCGAATGGCCGCCAAGGTGCTGTCAAAATGTGCAGCCACAGCGACAAGCTGATCATGCAGATCTGCCTGTTCCCTGTCTGGGAGCCGACTATGCGGAACAGCCTCATGATAAGTTTGCTCCACATGGTGCAGCTGGACATCGACAACGCTAGTATCGTGGACCACGGGCACAAGAACTCCAAAGGCGAGTCCCACATCCGTCTTGTCGTGAAGCCCCTTCCGGTTTTCTTCGGAGGCTTCTCTGATACGCCGCCAGACACGCGTTCTGCGGTGCAGGAGGGCTCCGAGCGCCAGACGCACGCCGAGCCCATCGGACCAGTCCTGGCGCACGAGAAGGATGAGTCGTCCAGCGTGCAGCTTCCTGGTGAAGGTGGCGCGACTGGCTCGGGCTCTGTGGCGATGGAGAGCGAACCCTGTGCCAAGGCGGAGACTGATATTGATGTGGTGAGGCCCCAGCGGCACGGAAAGGCCATTGTTCCTCAGCAGCACGGCGAGAAGCACACATTCGTTCCAGGCATGGCCGCGCGCCTTGTTGGCCTCAAGGCTAGGCCGCTGCTAAATGGTCGTGAAGGCACCCTGAGCTTCTACGACGACGCTGCTGACCGCTGGGCCTTTAAGACTGGTGCGGAGGCCATTCGTGTCAAGGCATATTGTCTTGAGCCTATCGGCTCCCATACGAAAAAGTCTCTCGGCATGGCGTTCCAAAAAGCCGCTTTCGAGTGCCAACATGTGGACCCAGTTGCTAACGACCAGGTGTTCCAGATATTGTACGACCTCGCTGCTCAAGAAAGGCAGCCTGGGGTGGCCGCTGTCTTCCTACCGTTACTCAG
>CAUYUJ010009824.1:0-25000 GCA_963575745.1 Prorocentrum cordatum
GTCTCCGCCGCGCGGTGGCCCTCTGCCTTGCGCTGCGCACGCGCTCGCGCCTCGCACGGGTCTGCAGGTCATCGGCCTGCGCCTGCGCCCCCCCCCCCCCCCAAAAAAAAAAACAGCCGGGACACCGCCCGACATTGACGCACCAGCTGTCGTGAGCGAACTACTCGGCACCGCTCGGACGTGTGCATTTTTTTCCTCGGCGGGAACCATCGAGGACCATCCTGGATCATCGAGCAACAAATTAACACGCACGATATACCGAAACATGAACGGGAAATGGACGTCCGAGCGACGGCAATAGGGGGCCACTGGCGAACCATACCCCTACCCCCCACGATTTCTGAGGGGGAGGGTGGGGCTCACTTTCTTCAGGAGCTCCCGAGCGAAGTGAACCCCGCCCTCCCCCTCAGAAATCGTGGGGGGCAGGGGTAGGGTTCGCAAGTGGCCCCCTGGGCAAGGAAAGATCTGGCCCCGGTCATCCGACCGGGCGCGCGCGCAGAGGGCGCGCGGCTCGCGGCCCCCGCGAGAGGGCCCTGTCTTCTTCTCCGGCCACCGCCAGGAGAAGTCTGCGGCCTCGGCCGCCGCGGTCTCCTCCTCCGGAGACCGGGGAGTGTGGCAGGCCTCCTGCCCCGACGCGGCGCTTGCTCCAGAGTTCGTAAGAGAGGGAGGGGGGTCTCATTTCGGGGGGGGGGGGTCTCTTCCGTGCTATTCTGGAGGGCCTGGGGGGTCTGGGGACGATGTTCTGGAGGGTTCTCCCACGGGGGAGGTCTGGAATGGCTTGTCTTGGAGGCTTCAGACCCCCTCCCTTTTGTTACGAAATCTGGAGTAGTGAATTGGCCGTTTTCGGTTCGCGGGAGGGCGTCGCGGCCGTCATTTTTGCGGGTCCGTTGTCCGTCGGTTTCGGTCCTGGGCCGTCTTCATCAAACGGCGGTTTACTAACTGAGGCTTGTCCACCGCCGACGTTAGAAAGACCTCTCCCCCCTGGTTGTCTGTTGGTGTGGGTGGGCCCTTTTGGACTGGCCCGTCGTGGACGGGCGCCTGGCTGGTCCAGGCGCAGTTGGGCTCCGTGTGCACCGCGTCTCCGTGGCCTGTTTCTGCATGGGGGGCATCACCAGCACCACCACCGCCCTCCTCCCCTCTTTCCCCCAGGCCGTTTTCACTAAAGAGGTGTTTTTGCCGAAGGGAGGCGCGCCCACCGCCCAAGAGAGGAGAGCCGCGGCCCTCGCTCTCGGCCCTCCCGGCCACCTCGGGGCGCCCAGGCGGGGGCCGTCCTCGCTGCTCCTCGGGGCACCCAGAGGGCTCCAGATCGGGCGATCGCAGACATGGATCTGGCGCCTCCATCCTCCGCCTTCTCCTCCTCCTCCTCCTCCTCCTCCTCCTCCTCCTCCTCCTCCCTCCTCCCCCTCCTCCTCCTCCATCTCCGTCTCCTCCTCCTCCGTCTCCTCCTCCTCCTCCTCCTCCCCCTCCTTTCCCTCTTCCTGCTCTTCCTCTTTCAGGCGATCGCAAACGTGGATCAAAGGGGACGTGGATTAGCGACGGGTCCAGTTGCCATGGGAGATCGCGGACTTCCGCCGCCGAGCGAGGCGGCGCTGGCCGACTTCTGGGGAGGGTACCTCCCCCGATCCATGGATCTGGCGACCGCGCGCCAAGTCCATGGATCGCTAATCCATGTTTGCGCGCCCCCGGCCAGAGGTCGCCGAGAGTCCCGCGAGCCCCCCGAGGACCCGCCGAACCAGGCCACGCCCGCAAGGGGCCGAAGGGTCGTCGCCATCTGCGCCTCGCAGGTCGGCGCGAGCTTTTCCAGGCGGAGCGCGAGAGCGCTAAAATGATAGCTCTTCGCACAGCTCGAGGCGCGAAGTCTGGTCACCTGGTTATACGGCAGATCCGTTTCGTGTCGACTTGGCGGCGACCTTGGAGCGGGTGTTCAAGGTTTGACGCCGCCAGTGGCCCAAACTCAGTCGATATGGACTGATCAGCTCTATCGGGAAGCCGCGATTGCTCAAGGTTGGACGATCCACGCGGTGTCAGAAACGAGCGCCGAAGTCGTGTCACGACGCGAACATGCTGTAGTCTCCCCCGCCTGCGCAGTCACGATGCAGGCCTTTGTGGGGCCTTTCTTGGTGTTCTCTTGGCCCCCAGGAGCGGCCTGGAATCTCCCAGAACCCCACTCACCTAGGGAAACGAATCATGACACAAACATAAACTCTCGAATGTCCGCGCGGATTTATCAGATCAGCGCTGAAGCCCCCTGGCGGCCCCTCCGGCGCCGCCCCTGGCGCGCTCCGCGCGCCATGGAGGTGGCCCCAGCGCTGATCCCAGAAATCCGCCCGGACCTCCGAGAGTTTATGCTTATGTCATGTTTTGTTTCCCCAACACCCAGCGGCCCGCAAGAAGCCGCTGGGGGCCCCCGGCCCCCCCCTTCCGGCCCCATGCCAGGCTTTCGCCCCGGACCTGTTCCTGAGGGTCCCAGGGCCCGATAGCTGGCCCGAGGGCTCGAAGGCGAGGCACACTGCCAGCTGAACATACGCATCTCGTTGGAGATCGGGGCCTGCATCCCTCCTCCTCTCCTCCTGCTCCTCCTCCTCCTCCTCTTCCTCCTCCTCCTCCAGCCCTTTCGGCCCAGACATGTTGTCTGGGATTGCGACTGTGTACTTCGCAGGGGCTCGCGCTGGCGAGCCACGGATGGCTCATCGGCACCCGTCGTGGCCCTGCGGCAGCTGCGCCAGAATGTATGGCATTGCATTCTCGAACTACGGGTCCAGGACAACGTGTCTGCGGTGCGGCAAGCAGGCGCCCAGGACGGTGCGGGAACGCAATGGGCAGGCTGGATACGCGCGCCAGCTTCCGTGGACCAAGAGTACGTACCTTCCGTCATGGCACAGAGGTGCAGGAGGCAAGCCTGAGCCACCCAACCAGTGGGCAGCTGGGCCGCCGAAACTGGGGGATTACACGAAGTCCGACCCAACCTTCAACCTTCAAGGCCAAGAGCGCATAGAACGAACAGCGACAACAAAAACGTCGTGGAGAGCGACCCGAACACTGCCAAAACCATGTTGGATAGTATGGTCAAGGCGCACGGTGACGACAGGACCAAGGACCTGTTGGTCCGCTAAGACAAAGCTGTGGAGGCCGAGGCCAAGGACGAACAGCAAACTCCAATCTACAATGGCGTGCCAGCATTCTAACTTGGACAGCGGCTTCCGGACATCAGCAGGGAGCTCGACAAGGCGCGTGAACGTCTGTAGGAGTGGAACCTGGGATTACAAGACACCACAAAAGCTAGGGATGCTGAGCAGCTTACTGTCGCCAACCAAGAGGAGCCGAGGAATAATATCAAGGAGGCACACGCTGAAACTTTCATGCGGGGAGCTGCTCAAAGGGCCTGTTCCCACGGGTAATCTTGCGGTGGCGTTGCGCAGCAAGGTTGCCAGTGGGCATATTCCCAGTTGTCTCGAGGAACCGTTCCGAGCCTTGCAGCAAGCTCTTGAAAACCTCGAACAGCAGCTCACCGACAAAGCGGGAAGGTCACAAGGGAAGGAATGCGGGACAGCGCATAATGAGGGCTCTGATAGCGATCGTGATCCTGACGACGATCTACTGGGCCACGTGGATACCCCTATGCCCGACGAGGACGACTACGAGGATATTTTCTTGCAGGCTGGGCTCAAGCTCGATGGCGTCGAGACAAGCGCAACCGGGTCAAGGCCGCCAGGGCGCGCCCGCTGGGGCCCCCCGCCGCGGCCAATGTCACTGCCGCGCCCAAGCGAAGGAAGGTCCAGCCCCCAGCTCTTGCTCGAGCTGAAGCAGATGGCGAGTGAGTTGACTGTTGATCTCGGACGTGGATTCCGGGGGCAAGTGAAATGGAATGTCGTTTTGTTGTTAGGCCGTCTGCGCGAAGAAGTGGGTAACTGGCATGATGCGCTACGCGGTGGGTAGCAGACGGCGATCGCGCAGCATGGTGTCGTAGTGCAGGATGGTGCGATGGTTGGTGGCGATGTCGGTCGCAGCGCCGAATAATTACGCGCGGCTGCCGACTGGCAGGCGGTCGATGCCCGCGCCGTGGGCGGGGCGCTCCATGGGGCCACTAACCAGTGGGCTGCAGCCCCCGCGAAGGTGTGCAGAGGAGGCACTGGCGCTCCTGAAAATGATCATCCGGCAAGCGGCAGCGCTGAACCCCAGGATTAGGCCGCCGACGGGCAGGCGGTCAATGCTCCGACCCGGGGCAGCCCGCTCCACGGGGCCACTGACGAGTGGGCCGCGCGCAGCCCCCCGAGGAGGCTTGCAGAGGAGGCACTGCTGCTTGCAGTACTTCGACCGCACCACTTGAGCTAGTCCGTCTCTTGGAGGGCGCGCGCGAGAGGCGGGCCTAGCAGGGCCATGGCCGTCTCGGAGGTGGTCGCGGGGAAGCTGGGGCCCCAGGTTTCCGGCGATGGTGGGTTCCGGCGAGGTGGGTTGGAGACTCGCGCGCGTCGCGCCCATGAAGGAGCTGGCCTGAGCAGCATTCGAGAACGGAGCTTAGCCGCTGTCAACATCGCAGCTGCGCAGCTGGAAGCAGCGAAGATGTTGCTGGTCGACAATGAGGTTTTCGGGATGTTCCCGAACGCGGGCGGGATTCTTTTCCAGGGGCGCAAATTGCTAGGTTAGTTGGTCGGCGATGCTGTGCTTCGGCTTCGTCGGCGGGTTTGGAACTGTCGTCTGCCTCCAGCCCGCGAAGTGGCAGGGCGATCTGCCAACTCGCGCGTAGCAGTCGGTGTTCGACAAGGCGTCGCCTCCACGGCGCCCCCCGGCCTTGGAGGGGTGGCGCCGCCAGCGTGGAGATGGGTGTCACAGTGGGTGGATGGTATGTTACCAGGCGATTGCATTCTTGCCTCCATCTACCTTGTCTCTCGGCACAAGATGAGGAGTTCGACGATGCCGGCGAGCGCGCGTTCGTGGCGCGCGCGGAGCAGCTCGGGAGAATTGGCAGGCCCGTCATCATTGGAGGTGATTGAAACATGGCCCCTTCTGAATTTGATTGCCTCCAGGTGGTGCAGCGCGTGCCCGTCACGATCGCTGCGCCAGCGCAATAGGCATGTGCTCGTGATGAAGGTAGGTTGTTGGACTACGTCGTGTCGGCAAGCACTGCAAGGGCCATTTTACGGGGGCTGCGAGGATGGATGGGCCCCCTATTGCCAAACGCTGGGGTTTCGGCTGAAACTGAGCGTTGAGCTTGGTCCAACACTGGAGCAGCCGCTCAAGATGCCCGAGAAGGTTCCGAAGGGATGCCCTGCAGGGGTGCCGCGACCTCCGCCGTCGCGCCAGAGTATGTCATGGAGAACGCGAGCGTGCTCGTGACAAAGATGATTTGCAATGGCGTTGCGCCGAGTGGCAGAGGATAGCTGGGCATGGGTTGGTTGACCGACGATCGCCTGCGCAAAGCTTGTCATGGACGAGGGGAGAGGAGATGCCATGGCCGGTGTTCTTCGCGCGGCGCCAGGGGGCGGCGCGGAAGGCAACGCTGCGTCGCGAATGTGGCGCCGAGCCTCAATGGTTATGGTCGACCCTCTGCATGGGCTGAAATGGAACAGGGATCAGGACTGCAAGTTCGCGGATGACAGGTGCATCCCGTGGGCTCTGAAGGACCAGAAGGCCGACGTGGGGCCGCAGTGGGGCATCTGGTGCTACAGACACGACTGTGAGTTTTCATGGGGGGAGGATTGGATCAGAGATGCAAGTTGGAGCGCTGCGATGGAAGCGAGCAGGATCGAGCACGAGATCGCCGGGAGTCGGGCACGAAAGTGGATTGTGCTAGTCGCTAAGGCCGTTAAGAATGGCGGCAGGAGGCCGCGCGCGTTGCCGAAGCTACCTACATCTTGGCAACCAGCTGATGCCCACCCTGCGCTTGGGATCCAATCCCTCGCTTCCAAGCTGAATTCTGACTTGGAGGATTGGAAGAATGCATGGGGAGTACGAGATGGAGAAGAGGAGTTTTGGTGCTGGGCTACGCTTACAGATGCCGATGGAAGATTGGCAGGTGCTAGACGCGGAGCATATGAGGAAAATGGGCAGCTGTTTCAAGCGTGCCACGGCTTCGGGGGTGGACCATTTCTGGTCGCGGAACATTGCGCTGTTGTAAGATGTTTCGCTGGAGGCTTTCGCTGACATCGCGAGGGTTGCGGGGCCTATAGGTGAGCTGCCAACGCAGATGTTCGCCACCATCATGCCCGGGTTGCCCCAGCCAGAAGGTGGTCATCGCTTCAGAGGTTTGCTCACTGACGCGTTGAGGGTATACGACAAGTGCCACAAGCGTGTCCAGGGCGAGTGGCTCGCACGCACGTCAAGAGTTATCGCTGCGCGGAGCTCCGAGCAGGCGGCTCGGACATCGCCCGCCCTGGCCGAAGCAGGTTTGGCGCTGAAGAGGCGCGCCGCTACGGTCATGCCGGATCTCGTGGGCTCTCGAGGTGATGCCGCGCGCTCGCCGCGAGCGCCTGGGGATTACGAGCAAGTGCATTCGATGAGGCCGTCTCTCAGCGTCGCGCAGGTCGTTGGCGATGGCAGTCTTCAAGCAACATGTTCTCGCGAGCAGGTTCTGAGAACGATCGCCCCAGCTGCCAGACGGATGCGCGCTGAGTTGATGGACCTCGGATTGGAGCGCAACCCAATCAAAGGGCACGCGATTGCAACGTCGCTCCAGCTCGAGAAAGGGATAGTCATCGCCTTCAGGCGGTGTAGAGCAGTGCACAGAGCAGTGCATGCACAGAGCAGTGCATGCGCTGTGGCGGACTGGTCAAATAGTTCGGTGCTTCGAATGCGCTGCTCGGCGCGTTTCGAAAGCCCTTTTGATTTCCAGGCCCTGTCTTGGGAGAGCGCCCCTGCGATCCGCGAGGCGCTTCATTCGCGGTGCCTCATCCGGGGGCTGGGGCCGTCTGGTCAGTGGGCGGGGAATTGTTTTCAAGAGGCCTGTCCCCGTCTTCGCTCGAGGTGACCGGTGGCGGTCGTCTCTCCTCATCTCTAGGATTATCGCTGTTGGCTTGGTGCATCGTTCTCGACGCGCCTCGTCGTCAGCCAGAGTCTCCGGAGCCCCTCCCCCTCCTCCTCCTCGCTCAGCGGTGGAGATTCACGCGGGGGCGTGGCGGCGAATATATGTTTCGCGCTTCGCGGCTGCGGCCGCTCTCAAGGGGGGCGGCGCGTTGCTGGGGGCCACGGCGGTTTCGTGTCGCGTCGGCGCGGCGGCGACCTCGGGGCGGCCGTTCAAGGTTGGACGCAGGCGGTGGTCCAGAATCGGGCGGCATCGAGTGATCGGCACTGCTGGAAAGCTGCGATCTTTCCGTGCCGAACTTTCCACGAGGCGTTAGGAATCAGCGCGCAAGTCTTCACGGTGCGATTCTGCCGCGGGGTGCCTCTCGGGGGCGATCGGGGAGGGATTTGCATTTGCGCGCGAAGTCTGTCTCTGACGTGTTTTGAAGTTCCCGGTCTCAGTCTGTCAGCCGCCTGCGTGGGCGTGGTGACGACGGCTCGGTTTGCCGCGACGCTCCGGCGCGCGCGGCCCTTCTCGCCGCCCCCCCCCCCTTTCCAGCGTTCCCTCGCGGCTCGGCGCCCCCTCCGCCCTGACCGCTCCACTCCGCGTCGCGTCGCCCTCGCCTCCCCGGCGCCCCCCCGCGCCCGAGTGGAAACCTCGCCCGGCGCCTCCCCCGCCAATTGTTAAGATCATTCCATGCCGCGCGACGTCGCGCCCCCCCCCCGCCCCCGCCCCCCCCCCCCCCGGCGTTCCCCAGCGGCCCAATGCCCTCTCCACCCCGACGATTCCCCCCCGCGTCGCGCCCCCTGCCCCCAGCGCTCGCCCGCGCCCCGCTGGAACTTCTGCCCAGTGCCCGCCCCGCCCCGACATTTTATTCCTCGTTGCGTTGTGCCCCCTCGCCTTGCCCCCGCCCTCCCCCCCGCCGCGTCGCCCCCCCCTCCCGTTCCCCCGCGCCCCAGTTGAATCCGCGCCCAGTGCCCCTCCGCCCCGACCACTTCACTCCGCGTTGCGTCGCGCCCCCCCCGCCCCCGCCGCGCCTTCCCCCGCGTTCCCCGGCGGCCCCGCGCCCCCTCCCCCGCGATCAGTATATCACGCGTCGCGTCGCCCGCCCCCCCCCCCCCCAGCACGCCCCCCCGCCCCGGTGGAACAGCCGCCCATTGCCCCCTCCGCCTCGGCGGCTTTATCCCGCGATGCGTTGCGCACCACCTCCTCGCCCCGGCGCTCCCCAGCAGCCCAGTGCCCCATCTGCCCCGGCGATGTTATTCCGCAGTGCCCCATCTGCCCCGGCGATGTTATTCCGCGTCGCGTCGCCCCCCCCTCCCTGGCCCCCCTTGCGCTCCAGCGGACGCCCCGCCCAGTGCCCCTTCCGCCCCGACCATTTTATCCCGCGTCGCGTCGCACCCCATGTTCACCCCGCCCCCGCCACCCCTTCCTCGGCGTTCCCCAGCGGCCCTGTGCCCCCTGAGCCCCCGCACTTTCTTCCACGTCGTGTCGCACCGCCCCCCGGCGTTCCCCCGTGCCCCAGTGGAACCCCAGCCCAGTGCCTCCTTTCGCCCCGACCGCTGAATTCCGCGTCGCGACGCACCCCCCCCCCTTGCCCCCGCTCCCCCTCCCCCTCCCTCCCCGCTGGTTTCGCGTCGCCCTCCTCCCCCCCTCTTGTCCCCACCTCTAGCTCTGTCCCTATCGGCCTCCTTGTCTTCGCCACCCTCCTGCCCCAGTAGCTAGTGCCCTCTCCGCCCCGGCCGCTTTATTTCGCGTCGCCCCCGCCCCCCGCCCTCGCCCCCAGCTCTGTCAACCCAGCGGCCCCCTTGTCTTCGCCGTCCCTCCGTCCCCAGCTGCCGAGTGCCCCCTCCGCCCCGACCGCCTTATTTCGCGCCCCCCCCCCTCCTCAGTTCTGTCCTTGCGCCGCGCAGCACCGTTCCCTTTCCCGCAGCCCATGCGCGCTCTTCGCATCCCTCAACCGCCAGCCAGCGCGCCCCTCCGCCCTGGCCGCGTCGTTGCGGCACGGCGCGGCACCGGTCCCCATTCCGCTCCGACCAGCGCATTCTGTTTCGCAGCTGTGTTCTAGAGTTCGGACCTCTTGATTTTCGTCATCGTCGCTCGTTCGCTCGTCGTTTGTCCTCCCCCCTGGCGGTCCTGGCCCTGCCCGAGACCCAACCCTCCCCAGCTCCCCTCGCTCTCCCCCCCCCCGGGCCTCCCTAACCAACTCCCTGGACCCAGCCCCCCTCGCCATCCCCCCACTGGCCTCCCGTTTGTCGTCCCCACCCCCCGGCCTTTTCATTTTCGTCGTCGTCGTTCGCTCGTCGTTCGTCGTCGTCGTTCGTTCGTTCGTCGTTCGTCCTCCCCCCTGGCCTCCCTGGCCACGCCCTGGACCCAGCCCTCCCCCCTGCCTTCCCTGGCCCTGCCATGGACCCAGCCCCCTCGCCCTCCCTCCTGGCTTCCCTGGCCCCCCCCCCCCCCTGGCCTCCCTGGTCCCCCGGCTTGGCCCTGGACCCAGCCCTCCCCCCTGCCCTTGCCCTGGGCCCAGCCCCCCTCGCTCTCCCCCCTTGCCTTTCGTCCTCTCCACCTGGCCCCCCTGGACTTGCCCGCTATGTTCTGGAGCTCGGACATGTTTATTATCTTGCACAGCTGTGTTCTAGAGCTGGGACCTTTTAATTTTCGTTCGTCGTTCGTTCGTCGTTCGCCGTCCGCCCCCCCGGCCACGGAAGGGAACTCCTCGGGGAAGGAGGCAAAGGCATCCTGTCCCTCGCCGTCCCTTGGTGCAAGAGCCGACGCACGCGGGATTTGCGTGTATTTTTGTTGTGTGTCTTTGGGCCCTTTGTAGTTCAGACCAGGGGGAGGGTGGCGAGGCCCGGGCCGCCCGCAGGGGCGCGAAGCGCGTCGCGCTCCACGCGCGCGCCGGCATGCGGCGCTGCGGTGCCCTGGCCGCTGGCGGCGGTGATGCGTACGAAACTCACCCGATCGTAATGCGCGGCGGGTCGCGGCGCGCGCAGCTGAAGCAGCCGCGTCCGCGCCGACGCGGCGGCGAGCCCCCGCGGGCGTGCACGGGCGAGCGCCGCTGGTGGTGGAGACCTGGACGAGACCGAGTGATTCGGGAAGTCCGCGATCTTGCAGAGTTTACCAGTTTGAAACATTCCTTTCCCTATATTTGACATCACCTCACCTCGATGCCGATCTTAAGGATTCCCTCAGTTTCTGAGGGCCTATCCCTAAGATTGTCCTCGCTTTTTGCTCGCCCATCTTAGGGATAGGGATACGTTCGAGGCTGGTCAAAAGTTGAACGATCGACGCGGTGTCACGATCCCAGCGCGCATGTCGTCGCGGCGCGGACCTGCCGTACGGCAGTCTCGTGCCGTGCCGACGCGGCAGCGACCCCGCCGCGGGCGTTCGAGGCAGCCGGTGGCCCAGAATCGGTCCTTTTTGGGACGAGCCGGCGATCGAAGCGCCACGGATCTGGAACGATCCGTGCGGTGTCAGAAGGTATCGCAGTGGTCGTCACGACACGAGCCTGCCACAGTGTGACCCGGGGGGACGGGGCACGGAGCAAGGGATGGGGGTTCGAAGAAGGGGTCCTGAGGGATGGGGTCCCAAGGACGACGTACCTGAAACAGCGTAAATTCGGGGGTGGACAGAACCCCCAACAGTGACACGTCGATTAGTGAATTGTCCGTTTTCGGTTCTCGAGAGGGCGCCGTGGCCGTTATCTTCCAGGCTCGCGCCCGCCCGGTTTGGGCCTCAGGTCGTTTCCACCAAACCGCGTTTTACTAAAGGGGGGTCTGTCCATCCCGGATAAATCCACCCCTGGACCCCTCTCGGCAACACCCAAACATACTTATACTACATGTGCGTCGCCCCCCCAGGGGCGACGCGCGCACCGAGAACTCTTATAGTATATGCGTCGTGGCGGGCGCTTCCAAGCCACACCGCTCGGGAAACGATATACTACAAGATGGGTATACTATATGTTCGGGTCGGACGCGCGCCTCCAAGGAGGACATATAGTATTAGTATGTCCATGTGCGCCCCACCCTCCCTATCCTCGGGACCCCATCCCCTCGGGACCCCATCCTTGGAGCCACCGGGAGGGAGGATAGGGGGGATAAGGGGGGAGGGGGGGGGGGGCGGGCACGGGGCACCCGCGGGCCCGCGTTCTGCGAGGACGGCGCCTTCGCCTCCTTCCGCAAGTCCTGGGAGCCGCCCAGCGGGGGGAGGAGGAGGAGGAGGAGGAGGAGGAGGAGGTTAAGCCATGTGGGCACAGGACATCCTTTTTGGCGTGTGTCTTGCCCTTGGCTTAGGCGCCACACCCCTGGCCAGTTTCAGCTGCTTTGCTGGTGACTGGGGTGTGCGCGATCGGACCCAGCCAGTCAGCATTCCGCCTCCCAAGGAGGCTTCTTGGCACAAACGGCAGCGGCAGAAGAGACAGCGTGCCAGGGTTCTCCTGGCAGTGCTCAGAGCACAGGAGGTGATCCAGGAGCACCACTCAGCTCAGATGTTCGGAACATGGTCATGCCCGTGCGGACGATACGTGAAGAATCACCAGAGATGCTTGTGCGGATGCCATTTCGACAACCGCCTGCGCCAGGGAGAGCAGCCACAGAGACAGCCACACCTGTCAGCACGGCCGAGGGCCGACGCTGCCATCGAGAGGAGCAGGCCGCCCCAGGCGAGGCGCGACCGCAGTGCAAGCCGCCCCAGTCGACGTGGGCGAGTGGAGCCAGACAAGCAGATCAAGCAATACGTTTCGAAGGTCATTCCCATGACACGTGCAGAAGCAGTCGAGTACGAATGCTACATCGATCCACCGACGAGCGACCCCGTGCAGCAGAAGCGCTACCAGGACGATACCCGCAGCCGCATGGTGGAATATGCTACTATGGCGCTTGCAGCCAAGCGCGCGGCCGACACTGTCGAGGCGGGGAAGTTGGACACCAAGTTGTCCGTGCTCAAGTGCATGATGGGGTTAACGCAGCCAACAGGGCAGCAGCTGGCTGCCATGAGGCAGAAGAAGGATCAAGCGGTCGAGAAGCTCAAGAATACGCGTGCCAGAGTAAAGATGCTCCAAGAGCAGGAGGACGAGCAGCTCGAGGAGCTGGAGAGGCTCCGCGACTACGTGGCCGAGCTCGAGGAGCAGCGCAAGGAAGAGGAAAGTGGACAGGATACGGTCGGGCCGCCGCCTGGGCGCTTTGCTGCGCCTGTGCATGGTGGACCGCAGTTAGGAGTGAATCCTGGCCAGCCGTCGAACATGTACCAGCAGCACCCGCCGCCACCGCCGCCCGCCGTTCCCAGCCCGATGGAGGTCATTATGCAGCAGATGATGGCAAAGATGGCACAGCAGGATCAGCAGATGCAGTTCATGATGCAGGCGATGGGGTTTACACAAGCGCCGCCGGGGCAGGCGGCGCAGGCAGCGGCAGCGGAGGCGACGAGGCAGGCGGAGCAGGAGGCGGCAGCGAGGGCGGCGCAGCAAGCGCACAAGGCTATGTACGGCACGGCGACACCGCGGCCGTCGATGGCGTCCTCGCCCATGCAGCCGCCAGTCGTGCCCGTGTCGTCGCAGCCCCCAGTTGCGCCAGAGCCGATGGTGGTGGACGCGTCGCCGCTGCAGCCGCAAGGGCGATTGGCAAGCCCCAGCTCGCCGCCGCCTGGTCAGCCGACGCCGCCGACGCCGCAGGCGCCAGCGCCCAGGACGCCGATCGTGGGCACCACAGGGGGCTTGAGGTCGCCAGCCGCGCCAGTCAAGCTGCCGTCGCCCGCGGAGAACGCCAGGGAGGTCGACACCACCCCGATCGCCGCGACGCAGCAGGCGGAGCCCGAGCAGGTGGAGCCGCCCGTCTGGCCGACGCCTATCTCTCCGACACAGCCGATGGTGAACAGCTCTCAGATCGACGATCCATATGTGGCACCGCCGCAGCACAGCGTGACCTACACGTCGCCGACGGACTCTACTGTGCAGAAGGAGATCCGCAGGCTCGACAAAGAGAAAAGGGACTTGGAATTGTCGTCACCGCCGAAGAAGGAGCCCAGGAATCAGATCGCATCTCCTCCAGAGGCTCGGACGGCAGCAGCCAGGACCAATGCCCAGCCAGCGGCGCCTGCAGGCGGTGCATGATCGAGGATGTCATTACTGGTGTTGGCGGTGCATGCAGGGATGTTGCGGCACCTACCTGGACGACCAGATCAACGGCCTCAAGCTATAACCATGCACTTTTTTCGCCTCTGCACATTTTTTCTCCTGATGGGGTGTGGCGGGTCAGGTGGGATGGGGCCATCTGTGCAGCCAATGCCCCCGAGTATGCAACAGCTGGCCATGCGCGTCGAACCTTTGAACGTTCGCCTTCAGGTCAGTCCCAACCTAGGGCCACCATGGCCTACTTGCGGGGTAATGATGCATCACATGAGGATTGGATGCATCTTGATTTTAATGACGAGGCCTCCGACACGAGCCCGTTGCAGGTGTGCGCATCCCAGCGTGAGCGCGAGTCAGCAGCAGCATCCGCCAGCGCGGAGGACGCAGAGTGGCAGCTATGCGATCCGTGCGTGCCGTATGAGAGCCAGGATGGGTGGCTGGGCGGGTGGAGGCTTGTCGGGGGGGAGGAGAACTCTGACAGTGCAAGTTTTAGCTCTTGTGAGCCAGCTGACTGGGACCTATGTCAGCGGGCTGGCGAGTGCGACATGCACATACGCAACAGCTGTTCAGATGTTGGGATCGGCGGTTTTGAGCTTGCAGGCGAGGGGCATACGCCACTTGCGAGCACGCCAGCCAACAATACTATTGCACCCAGCGCAACCTCAGGCACCAATCGCGTTTTGGCCCAGCGGTCCGTGTCCTGGGGTGGCGTGGACGTTTTAACGTTTGTTGCGGATGAGCCTGTTGGTGACTGCAGCGTCACAAGCGCTGATGACACAGGTAGGAGCCCGACACCAATGGTCATATGTTTGGATACGCTCATCAGTCCTGCCCATGGCTATGTAAGTTGTAACTTGCAGGTGCCGATCGGATCGTTCGCCGTATCGTTGCTCAGGCCCCTGTCAGGTTGCTCACCGACATAGGCAATGTCGAACTCAAGTTGGTGTCCGAGTTTGCGCTGGGTGTCGCAGAGCGGTGTGACCGCCCCCTCGGCCCCGTCGCGCTCTATACCGACGGATCCCTCACCAAGGATGAAGGGTCGAGTGGTTGGGCCATGATTGCCACTTGTATGGGTGAGGAAGGTGATGTCCGTTTTTTGGGTTTTTTGGCTGGAGGGGTCGTTGCCACGCTTGGATTCAATCTCGAAAGGGAAGTCAGCAGCGTCACAGCTGAGCTCGTTGGCATCGTCTGGGCCCTGGTCTGGACTGTTGCGCAGGCTGAGGTAGGAGGGGACCAGGGGTCTCGGTTTCCTGTTACCATCATGTCTGACTCTCAAGTTGCCATAGATATCACATTGGGTATTAGCGTTGGACACGCCGAGCCCCAGCTTGCTGCCCTTGCCAGGCATCTATATGAGCTTGCACGTGCCAGGGTCCACATAGCGCTGTTGCACATATATGGGCACAATAAGAATTGTTGGAACGAGTTGGCAGACGACATTGCGAAGTCCACACGCACCCTCCAGTATGATTGTGTGGACCCTGCACTCGTGCGCGAGATGTATTTCACCCCGTCTTTGGCTTGGAACTGGATCGCAGAGCTAGGGTCAGCTGGGCGACAACAGTATCCCCTTCACGGGCAATACCAATTTCGTATGCCAGACCATCCGCAGTGTTGTGACGTTGCAGGTGCTGGCACTTTCGTGCAAGCCATCCCCGAGACTTGTGGTCAGTTTGATTGCAGCGAGAGCGTGAAGAAGGCCGTGCTTCGCGACTTCGTGCTTGCCAGTTACAACGCTGAATCCGCTCAGGACCTTGTTCGAGGCGAGCGCACGGTGTTTCGAGGGCAGTGGCTTAGGCAGCAGTTTGCAGAGGCGGCAGTGCTGTTGGTCGGCATACAGGAAGCGCGGACCCCCAGAGGCAGTAGGTCTGCTGATGGCTTTTTCTGTTTTTCGACGGGCCCCGAGGGTGGAAAAAATCTTGGTTGTGAGCTTTGGGTCAATGCCGCGGTTCCGTATGCCAAAGTTGGGGGAAGGGACGTCTATCTCAAAGCTGCTCATTGTCTAGTCGTGGAGGCGGAGCCGCGTAGCTTGGTCGTCAAGATCAGCGCCCCGCATTGGAGCACAGTTGTAATGGTCTGTCATGCACCCTGCACGGAGGCGAAGATAGACGTTCGCAAGCGGTGGTGGGACCATGCTAAGAGGATCGTCAGCCGCTTTGGCGTTGATATCATACTAGGAGATGCCAACGCACGCTTGGGAGACAAACAGTCAGAGGTAGTAGGGACTTTCGGAGGCACTTCGGAGGACAGTAATGGGGAGTTTTTCCATGCTTTGTTATGTGAGGCACGTTTGGCTGCTGTCACCACCATGTCTCCTGCGGCCACGCCTACATACACATACATGCGCCACTCTGGGTCCCAGCATCGCATCGACTACGTCTGTGCTCCGCTATGCTTGGCATGCCATGTCACGGAGCATGGGGTTCTGCACGATATCGATGTCGACCGCAGGCACCAGGACCACTACCCAGTTTATGCTAAGTTTCGGTGGAATGAGCACATCATGGTCGGCAAAAGGGTCCCCGCCATAGATGTGGCCGCCACGCGTGATCCTGTCAAGCGTGAGGCTTTCGAGAAGGATCTCCTGGATTGCCCCCCCTTGCACTGGTCCCTTGATGTGAACCGACACTTTGAATTGCTCACAAGTATGATGTACCAATGTGCTGTCAACAACTTTGCTCGAGGTAAGAAGGGACCAGTGCGCAGTTATATTCGTGCTGAAACGCTGTGGGCCATCCGCCTTCGGCGCACTGTTCGTGGTGTCCTGCGTGCCTTTCGCAACTGTGATGCCCGTCCGCTGCTGAGCTTTGCCGTATCCCTCGTGCAGGCTGACGACGAGCCTGACACTGCTGCGGCCAGGCTTGCATTTCCCGATTTCGACGCATGTGTGGGAGTCCTGTGTTTCGGAGCCAGACTCTGGGTTGAGCAGCTCCAGGGGGTTCATGAATTTCACGAAACCTGCCTTATGTTTCTTCGGACGTCTCAGCGCATTATTAGGAAAAAGCTGAGGGGGGACCGTGCCGATTTTCTCGTCGAAGGGGCCCAAAAAGTCAACGATGCTATTGCTGCCAGTGATGGCCGGGAGGAATGGGGTTGGATGTCGTGCTTGATGGCCTTTGGAGGCTCTCGTAGCAAAGGTGACAAGGGTGCGCTACCCATGCGATTGGACACCACTGGTGTCCCTTTTGAATCGCGAGAGGCTCTCGCGTATGGGCTGTTGCAGCACTTCGCTGCGGCAGAGAAGGCGTCCATCTGCACTGTGGAAGAGTTGGTCGTTGCCTACAATGCGCAGCAAAAAGCATTCACATCCGTCGGTGCCAGAGAGTTGTCCAGTTTGCATTCCCTTGATTCCCTGCGTTGCGACCTGCTTCGCGCTTCGCGTAAGAAAGCAGGTGGTCCCGACTTGCTCACAAACGATGTATATTTGGCTGCCCCCGATGTGTGTGCTCGTATGTTGCTCCCTCTGTTGACTAAAGTCCAGCTCACCTGTAGAGAGCCTTTGGCGTGGAAAGGGGGTGTCGCACACGACCTCTTCAAGAAAGGAGACCCCCGCCTGCTTAGCAATTTTCGAGAGATTCTCCTGGGCGTGCATGTGTGCAAGCATCACCATAAGTTTTTGCGGCGTAAGATTGTGGAAGTAGCGTCGGCACTGCTTGATATTGACCAACGCGGGGGACGGGCGGGAAGGGGCACAGCTAGTGCGTCATTGCAGGTCAGGGTCTTCCAGGATTTTGCACACTCGAGGGGGTGTTCCACGGTGCTCTACTTTACGGACCTTAAAGCCGCCTTCCATACGGTCATACGTGAATTTTTGGTGCCGTTGCCGTCCGCCGCAAGCGAACTAGAAGACGTCGTGGACGATCTTGCATTGCCATTTGCATTGGAGGGGGTGTTGCGCGAGGTTTTGGCTCAACCCACTGTCTTTGAGAGAGTTGGTGACAAGCACCTGCAAGACACGGTGCAGGACGTCAACTCGTGCACCTGGTTTCAAGTGAAGGGAGCAAAGTCGGTGGCGCGTGCAGTCATAGGTGCACGACCGGGCATGCCGCCAGCCGATGTCTTCTTCACTCTTGCGTTTGCTCCTGTCCATGAGAAGCTGAGAGGTAGATTCTTTGCAGAAGGGATTACGATTGATATCCGGGAGTTGCTGCCAGAATTGCCCATATGCTTTCGCGACAGGGAGCGTGACACTGATTCCGTCGTCGGATCACCGTCTTATGTTGACGACTTAGCAGTATTGCAGATGAGCACGAGCGCACGTGATTGTCCTCGCCTCGCCTCCGTCGTTGTTCGAATTGTGCATGAGGTCATGTCGTCGTCTGGTTTCGTCGTTAACTACGGGGAGGGTAAGTCCACCTTGCTTTTTGGGCTTGAAGGTACGGGGAAAGGTGCAGTGCAGGCTAAGCTTGCAGATATGAAGGGCCAGTTTCAGGTTTCGAGTATAGGCAAATGCGTTTATATGGCCAACGTTTGCAAGCATCTGGGATCCATGATCCACGCGTCGCGTACCACGACGGCGGAGCTCATGCACCGTCACCGCTCTCAGCTAGGCGTTTTGGGTGCTCTTAAGCGTGCTGTGTTTAAGAACAATAACGACTTGGACGTGGCTCATAAGTACAAGTTTGGGGCTGCCTACTGCCACAGTCGGGTCCTGTTCCATTGTGCCGTGTGGTCTGGGCTTTCGTGTGGTAACCAGCGGTTCCTGGAAACTGCTTACTTGGCCTCAATGCGGGCCGCGATGGGGTATAGGCGTCAGGAGGAGGATGATTTGCGTGCCTGGCCCACCCATAAGTTGTACGTTGCCTGCCGCCGATTGCCGCCCCTCGTCGTGATCCAGCTGAGGAGGCTTCGGTTTTTGCCCAAACTCCTGGACTCCGCTTCCCAGGGCCTTTTGCACATGTTGGACGCCTTGATTGAGGCGAAGGGGAGCTGGGCACAGATGCTCAGCGCGGATCTGGTATGGATGGCCGATCGAATCAGCGTGCCTGCGATACACCGTCCCGTTAGCGGCACGTCTTGGTGGATTTACTTGCCCGCACGGACAGAGCGATGTGGACCTCTTGGTGTCGGGAGGCCGGGCGCAGTGCCCTAGCAGAACACTTAGCGTTGGCCGAGGTAGCTATATGGAGAAGTGATTTGCACGATATATGTTTGCGCGGTAACCTTCCTGTACCCCATATTCTCAAGCCTGCTGCGAGCGAGCTCGTTTATCCCTGTCGGGACTGCGACCTAGTCTTCAATTCTAAAGTGGCATGGTCGCGGCATCGAACACTGGCGCATCCGGTGTTCGACCTGGCGGGACGCGTCGCAGTGGGCACGGTCTGTCAAGCATGCTGTTTGGATTGGAGCAGGCGTAGCCGCCTGCTTCGACATCTCCGCTTCGGATCGCGGCACTGCTTAGCTCAGCTGGTGCATCATATGGAACCGCTATCAGTCGAGCAGGTGTGTGAGCTACGTGCTGAAGACGCCCGTGAGGCGCGTGCTGCCCGTATGCGTGGGGAGTGTCAGAACTATGCTGCAGGACCGCCCGTGAGGATCATTGGCCCTGCCCTGGGAGGCGAGGTGGATCCAGTCGTCATCAGGGCGACTACGGAGGGTGTGGAGCGAGCCCAGCACCAGGTGGAGTGTGATGTGCAATCGTCTGGGCTCCCTCGACAACCGACGTTCACGAGGTATTATCTCCATCTTTTTAGTGGCCAGAGGCGTCAGGACGACGTCCAGGCCCATTTTGAAGTTTTCCAGGCGCGTTCGTTGTTGCCTGTCATCATGCTTTCAGTGGATGTAGCTAACAGCCCCGTTCGAGGTGATCTCACTCAGAAAAAGTCTGTGCAGCAGCTACTGTCGCTAATATGGGACGGTGCAGTCCTGGGCGCGGTCGGAGGACCCCCATGCGAGACCTGGTCTAAAGGCAGAGCTAACCCACCTCCGTGCGGAGGCGACAGGCCACGGGTGTTGAGATCCGACAAGTGGCTCTGGGGCCTGCCTGCTCGCTCGAAGTCCGAATGGGAACAAATAATGCTTGGTAATCGTTTGCTCCAGACTATGTTGCAGGTTGCATATGTGTGCATGGCAAAGGGTATTGCTTGCATCGTCGAACACCCCCTCGCGCCTCCTCTTCCTCACCTCCCCTCAATATGGCGCCTGCCAGAAGTACGTGCGATGAGGGGCATGTCCCGACAGGCACGTGTGGAGTTTTTGAATGTTGATCAGTGTCAGTGCGGGGCCCGCTCTCGGAAACCGACAACCCTGCTCGCTGTCAACTCTCCTGGTTTGAAAGATTTGATCCGCCAGCTCCCAGGCAGCGGTATATGTAACCATGAGTCGCATCCTGAGGAGTTGGTGGGCACCCGTGCGAATGGCCAGTTTTCTACCGCCGCTGCCAAACAGTACCCGTCTTTGTTATCCAAAGTCATTGCTCAGTCTCTGCTCTTGGCGGCTCCCTCAGACATGACCTTGTTGCAGGCAGGAACAGTGCCCGAGGTTCCAGCAGAGGTCGAGGAGTTTTTCGCGCCCTTCGACCCGTTCTACGAAGGACACGGGTGGGGGCAGTTCGCGTCGGACAGGCACCACTAATTGTCTTGCCGCCGCCGCTGCTGCCTCTCCTTTGCATGATTCTTCAGTGCGGTCTTCGGCCTCCATCGGTGCAGGAAGAAGGAGGAGGAGGAGGAGGAGGAGGAGGAGGAGGAGGAGTTGGAGTTGGAGTTGGAGTTGGAGTTGGAGTTGGAGTTGGAGTTGGAGTTGGAGTTGGAGGAGGAGGAAGAGGGTTCATACTAATCAGGATATAGAGATACTTGAACTATTCATAATACGAAACAGACGACGAATAATCATACTGCGAATGCGAAGACTAATACAACTCATGCAAATGAGGCTAATAGTAATACGAATTATGATTATACGAAGAAGAAACATATTAATCAACATAATAATACCTACCTATACGACCACCCTTCGGGTGATAAGGAGATTCGGGGGGGGAGGAACCAACGTCTCACTCGATCGGTCTCTTTATCGATCTCACTGTCGATCTCAGTATCGGTCTCGCTCGATCGATCTCCCTCGATCGATCTCACAATCGATCTCACAATCGATCTCACTCGATCTCACTCGATCTATCTCACACTCGATCTCACTCGATCATCATCATCATCATCATCATCATCATCATCGTCATCATCATCATCATCATCATCATCATCATCATCATCATCATCATCATCATCATCATCATCATCATCATCAGCATCATCATCATCAGCATCACATCATCGCATCAGCATCTCATCATCAACATCATCATCATCATCATCATCATCATCATCGCGGGACACCGCGGGACACCGGCGGGACACCGCGGGGCACCGCGGGACACCGCGGGACACCGCGGGACACCGGCGGGACACCGCGGGCCACCGGCCGCCCGGAAGCCAGACATTTGGTCCGGCCGCGCCTCAGCCACACGGGACACCAGCGGGACACCGGCGGGACACCGCGGGCCACCGCCCGCCTGGAAGGGAGACATTTGGTCCGGCCGCGCCTCAGCCACACGGGACACCAGCGGGACACCGGCGGGACACCGCGGGCCACCGGCCGCCCAGAAGGAAGACATTTGGTCCGGCCGCGCCTCAGCCACAGGAGACTTTCTTCTCGCCCGCCCACGCAGCTTCGCCTCGCCCGCACGCACGGCACCCACGAACACGAAACCGAAATCGATTTCCCGGTAGGGGGGCTCTCCGTTCCACTTCGATCTCACCCCCTCACCTCCGATACGACCAGCCTGCGGGTGGTAAGGAGGTTGGGGGGGGAGGGGGGCCAGCAATGGGCAATAGTGGTGATTGTTGCGTTGCCGCTCGCTCTTGGGAGCCTTGGTGTCGAGTTGCTTACGTCATCCTTCGCTCTTGGGCGCCTTGGTATCATTCTCCCCCCCCCGGGAACCAACGAAAAAATCGGAGGTGAGGGGGTGAGATCGAAGCGGAATGGAGAGCCCCCATACCGGGAAATCGATTTCGGTTTCGTGTTCGTGCGTGCCGTGCGGGCGAGGCGAAGCTGCGTGGGCGGGCGAGAGAAAGTCTCCTGTGGCTGAGGCGCGGCCGGAGCAAAAGAACCTTGACCTGGCGGCCGGTGCCCCGCGGTGTCCCGCCGGTGTCCCGCTCGGGGGCCGGTGGCGCGCGGTGTCCCGCTGGTGTCCCGCTGGTGTCCCGTCGGTGTCCCGATGATGATGATGATGATGATGATGATGATGATGATGATGATGATGATGATGATGATGATGATGATGATGATGATGATGATGATGATGATGATACTGATGATGATGTTGATGATATTGACGATGATGATAATGGTGATGGTGGTGACGATGATGGTGTCCCGATGATGATGATGTTGTTGTTGTTGACGATGTTGATGGTGATGATGGTGATGGTGGTGGTGATGATGGTGCCCCGATGATGATCATGTTTGTGATGATGATGATGTTGCTGATGCTGATGATGGTGCCACGACGATGATGATGCTAATGATCCTGATGATGTTGATGATGATCAGATGATGATTTGGTGATGATGATGATGATGAAGACGATGATGATGATGGTGTCCCGATGATGATGATGATGATGATCATGATGATCATGATGATGATGATGAGATTGATAATGATGCTGTTGATGATGATGGTGATGATCATGATGGTGTCCCGATGATGATGATAACGATGATGACGACGATGATGGTGTCCCGATGATGATGCTGATGATGTTGATGTTGAGGATGATGAGGAGGTGATGATGATAATTTTGATGATGATGGCCCAATGATGGTGACGATGATGTTGATGTTGATGATGATGATTATGATGATGGTGTCCCGATGATGGTGATGAGGTTGATGATGATTGTGACGATGATGGTGTTCCGATGATAATGATGTTGCTAATGATGATGATGATGATGATGATGATGGGTTCCCGATGATGATGCTGATGATGTTGATGATGTTGTTCATGACCATGATGATGGGATGATGATTGTGGTGGTGTTCCGATGATGATGGTGTCCCGATGATGATTATGATGATGTTGATGATGCTTATAGTTACGATAATGATGTCCCGATGTTGATGATGATGGTGATGCTGCTGATGATGATGATGATGGTGATGAGGTGATGATGATGATGATGATGATGATGATGATGATGATGATGATAATGATGCTGATGATGATGTTGATGATGATGATGGTGTCCCGATGATGTTGATGATGCTGATGGTGTTGGTGACGTTGATGACGATGATGTTGTTGATGATGGTGACGACGTTGATTGTGATATTGATTGTGATATCGTTCGTGAAATCGATAGTTAGACCGAATGTGAGATCGATAGTGAGATCGATAGTGGGATCGATGTGAGATCGATAGTCAGATCGATTGTGAGATCGATCGAATGAAATAGATCGAGCGAGATCGATTGTGAGATCGATCGAGTGAGATCGATCGAGCGAGACCGATTTTGATATCGGTAGTGAGATCGATAGTGAGACCGCTAGCCCCGAACCTCCTTATCACCCGAAGGGTGGTCGTATAGGGTAATTTATTTTGTTCATTTTGCAAGGGCTTGGGGGGCCGTTTGGGCGCGTCTTTTGGGGCTCTTGGGGGGTCTTGGAGGCCTCTAGGGGGGCTCTTGGGGGCCTCTTGGGTGCCTCTTGGGAGCCTTTCGGGGATGGCGCACACTTGCTGCTTTTCCGACACCTCGCGGTCGAGCATGGGAAGGTAAAGGCGGCGGGAGCGGGCCGGCGGCGGATGCCTCACAGCGTCGCACAGGGGACGGACGCGGTCTCACGATCGATCTCACCATCGATCTCACTATCGATCTCTCTATCGATCTCACAAGCGATGCCGTTATCGGTCTCACGATCGATGGGACCATCGATCCCACTATCGATCTCACTCGATCGATCTCACTATCGATTTCACTCGATCGATAGCACTGTCGATCTCACTCTGGATCTCGCTATCGATCCCACTAACTACCTCCCTATCGATATCACTCGATCTCACAATCGGTATCACTATTCATCTCACTATCGATCTTACTATCGATCTCACAATCGATGGGACCATCGATCCCACTATCGATCTCACTATCACAATCGATTTCGTTATCGGTCTCACTATCGTTTTTTCGCACCCACCAGCGGGACACCGCGGGCCACCGCTTGCCGGAGGGAGAATCATTTGGTCGGCCGGGGCCCAGCCACAAGCGGGACACCGGCGGGACACCGGCGGGCCACCGCGGGCCACCGCTTGCCGGAGGGAGAATCATTTGGTCCGGCCGCGACTCAGCCACCGGAGACTTTCTTCTCGCCCGCTCACGCAGCTTCGCCTCGCTCGCACGCACGGCACGCACGAACACGAAACCGAAACCGATTTCCCGGGGGTTCTCCGTTCCACTTCGATCTCACCCCCCAACCTCCGAAGAAGACGAATGATAATAAGAAGTGGCACGTGTGCCATGGCTCTTGCACAAACGGAGGGGGAAGGAGGAAGAGGAGGAGGAGGAGGAGGAGGAGGAAGATGAGGAGTAGGAGGAGGAAGGGGAGGAGGAGGAGGAGGAGGAGGAAGAATAAGAAGAGAAGGAGTTGGAGGAAAGGAGGGGAGTGAGGGGACGATGAATCGGAGAAGTCTCGGGGGGGCGGGACAGCGGGGGCGGTGCGACGCAGAAATAAGGTGGTCGGGGCGGAGGGGGGGCGGGGTGAACTGGGCGGGCGGGGAGGGGAGAACGATCGTGGAGGCGGGACGGTGGGGGCCGTGCGACGCCGATGTAAAATGGTCGGGGCGGAGGGGGTCGCGCTGGTGGTGGTGGTGGTGGTGGTGGTGGTGGTGGTGGTGGTGGTGGTGGTGGTGGTGGTTGGTGTGGGTGGGTAGGTGGATGCGCGGGAGGGGCGGGGCGGTGGGGGCGGTGCGACGCCGAAATAAAGTGGTGGGGGCGGAGGGGGCCGGGATGCAGAGGACACTGGGCCGTTGGGGAGGGGGGAACGGTTGGAGTGGCTGGACTGGAAAGGCGGTGCGACGCCGAAATTGAATGGTCGGGGCGGAGGGGGGCAGGGTGGGAAGGGCACTGGACGTGGGGCGGTGTCGCGCTGGTGGTGGTGGTGGAGGTGGTGTTGGTGGTGGTGGTGGTGGTGGCGGCTGTGGTAGTGGTGGTGGTCGTGGTGTAGTGGTGGCGGGGGTGGGGGTGGGGGTGGTGGCCGTGGTGGTGGTGGTGGTGGTCGTGGTGGTGGTGGTGGTGGTGGTGGTGGCAGTGGTGGTGGTGGTGGGGTGGTGGGGGTGGTGGTGGTGGCGGGGTGGTGGTGGTTGTGGTAGTGGGTGGTGGTGGTGGTGGCCGTGGTGGTGGTGGTGGTGGTGGTGATGGTGGTGGTGGTGGTGGTGGTGGGTGTGGGGTGGTGGTGGTGGTGGGTGGTGGTGGTGTGGTGGTGGTGGTGGGGGTGAAGCTCCCACTGTGGCGCTGGGGACGCGGGGGGAGGGCGGGGGAGGTGGGTGTGCGCGAATAAAGCGTTCGTGGCGGAGGGGGCAATGGGCGGGGCTCCCACGGGGCGCTGGGGACGCGGGGGGCTCGGGAGAGGGCCGCGGAGCGGGGTCCCACTGGCGCTGGGGACGCGGGGGGGGGGGCGGGGGGAGGTGGGTGTGCGACTAAGCCGTTCGTGGCGGAGGGGGCAATGGGCGGGGCTCCCACTGGGGCGCTGGGGACGCGGGGGGGCTCGGGGCAGAGGGCCGCGGAGCGGGGGCCCCACTGTGGCGCTGGGGACGCGGGGGGAGGGGCGGGGGGAGGTGGTGTGCGACGCGGAAGAAAACGTTCGTGGCGGAGGGTGCAGTGG